>JAPFRF010000010.1:105807533-106152533 GCA_029282475.1 Phrynocephalus forsythii | reverse complement strand
GCGGCGCGGCGGCCGTGCTGGGAAGCTTAGCTGTGGAGGCTGGTCGAGTTGGTTTAGGACCCGGTCCAGCTTCTGCTGGTCGAGTCAAAAAAGATACTCTCCTTATAGGTAGGTTTAGAACACCCGTTCGCGGGAGGTCTCTCTCTCTAGATCTGAAGCGCCACGGGTGCCCGACATCCTAAGCGGCGACGCCTCTCCGTCTTCTTTTTTTTTGTTCCCCTGGACCTTCTTTCGTGGCTTCCCCTGCGCTCAGAGAGACACGGAGGGCTGAGGGGGTGGGGTGGGGGTCGAACACAGATTTCATTGAATACGTCTGAGCTCTCCAGGTGCAGCCGTTTGAATAGTCCGTGCCAGACCCCCCCGCCCCCCATGTTTTCTTTCCCAGCCGATTTTGCTTGGATCAGGCTCAAAATCCGAGCGAGCCTCGTGGTTTTGTTTACACTGAATGGGGAGGATAGGAGCGGTGCCATGGGGCCGTCTTTCATTAATATACAGTGAGGATTTTGTCTAAATTACTGCTATGAATTTCACAGTACATGCTTTCAAAAGCCGTCTCAGGTGGCCTGATGAAACGTGATAGCGCCTCTGCAGACCTACTTTCCTAATAATAATAATAATAGGAGTAGGAGTCAAGGTAAGTAGGAGTCATAGTAAAAATAATAATGATAAAAAGAAGTTTTAGAACACTCTCAAGAACTGCAGCATATCCCTGAAACAAAGAAACCCACCAAACTCAGTCTGATGCTTTATATTCCAGTATACCCCCCTCTCGATATATATTTATATGTACAGTATATATTTTCAAATGGCAAACGTAATCTTCCCCCATCCCCCGCCAACTCAATCTCTCCCACCACGCTTTCCTGTAGAATGTGATTGCTTTGTGTTGGGGAGAGAAAAAAATCTAAAGTATAACAAGGGGAGAACAGTTAGTGCTGATTTTCATTTGCATAAATTTTCATATATTTTGGTGAAAATAATAGACTAGTGGAGAGCTGGGCTTAGTGGAGTCAGTGCAAAGAAAAATCTTATCCTGGATCGTTTCGCTGCCTTGGAGAAGGCGAATTTCCTCCTCCTCTCCTCTACTTTTACCAATTGCAAAACCCGTACAATACAAATTCTCTAAAATCCGGGAACGCTTTTTTTTGGTAAGTGCGTTTATCATTCCTCGCTCCTTTCTCTTTCTGAACGTTTTATTTTATGTTCTTTTCTGTGTGTGTGTGTGTGTGTGTGTGTGTGTGTGTGTCCCACAGTTGTCTTCTGAAGATGTGTGCATGCGTGTGTGTATAACTTCAGTCATATATTGGAGAAGGTGGTGGTAGTTGTTGGTGGGTTGTTTTTTTTTTTTTTTGGAAACTCTCAAAAGGCAAACAAAAACACACACACTCACTTTAAAAAATAAAGACACTCTCTTTGAAACACCACCTTAGTGAGGTTTTTGAGTGGTTCCAAGCAAGCAGAAAGAGGTGGCCGCGGCTGTGCCGCGTTTTCGAAGACATTTGGGGGCAGAGAGAGAGAGGCAGAGGAAGAGAGATCGATGGAAGAGCTAGACTGGAAGAGGAGCTAGCGATTAGCAGTGTGGCTGACCGTTTACGAGTGATCTTCAGGACTGGGAGGTTGTGGCTGCCCCCCCAACACACACACACACACACACACACACACACACACACACACACACACACACACACACACACACACACACACACACACACACACACACACACACACACACACACACACGACCGAGGCCAGTTTTTAAACCCCCAGCTGGATCCTTACTAAATGGGAGGTGAGGCGCGAGGGCACCTGCTGTGTGACCTCGAGGGGAACCCCCCCCCCAAAAAAAACAGGCGACCGAGGTGGAGGTGGAGGAGGGGACGGAGGCCGGCCACGGCGCCCCCCCCCCAATAGAGTTAATGTTGTAACTAGGGAACAGGCGGTTAAGCACAACACCGAGGGCTCGGCAGAGAAAGTCCATCAGGAAAGCGTATAATCAATCAAAACTAACCAGGACATCCCCTCGTGTTATTCTCCGAGGAGGAGGCTGGAGGAGCTGGAGCCAACTCCAAGAAGAGGGGACTCCAGGGCCTCGCTTTACCCTTGGAAGCAGGGACGCCACCCCGCACTCCGTCCAAGGGGGTGCCCCCTCCGCGGGGCCCGCTCTCCGGCCTCCGATTCCATCCAACGACCTGGGGGGGACTTAAAAATAAATAAAAACTCTCACTTTAAAAAAGAGGGAGAGAGAACAATAACGATCTAGAAATAGCTGGAGGGGGAAATGAAATTGGGGTGTGGGGTGGGCGGACGCAAACGTGGGGTGACTATGGGGTGTGCTAAGAGAACTTCATCGGGATTCCGAAATGAGGATTTATTCTCTTCATTTCTTCTAGTCGCCTTAAATCTCTCCCACCCACCCCCACCCCACCTCTCCGATTTAGGCTCTGAATCCTTCTCTCTTTTTCTCCTACCTCTCCTCAGCGCCCCCCCCGCCCCTCCCCAAAGCAAGTCCCGAATCGGCCACTTTTTTTAAAAAAGAAGGAAATAAAGAAAAAGTGGCGCAAAAAGAAAAAAAATGCCGATAGCAAATCGAGGAGAAGGCTTGCAAAAAGGGGGGGAGGTGTCGGTTTCAGATGGGGGGGCGAAGAAAGGCTCATTTCCCCTTTCTTGTTGACGCGCTCAGCTTCCCTTTTGACTGGGGTTAACTCTGTGTGCTCCATTGGAACAGATGCCGTCTAAAGCTGCTCGCTCAAGATCATTTGTTTCCTTGATGGGGGGAACATTTCTGAGCGGAACCTATTGGTTGCCATAGAGAGAGAAAGAAAGGAAGAACACTAGTCACATTAAGCTATATGTTTGTGCATTCGGCTTTAGATAAAAGGGCCACGGTCCCAGCCAAAGAGGAACGAAGTCCACACGCAGAGATTTTGGAGCTCGGCTAAAACTAACTTCATTCTCTTTCGGACCTCGGCACTCGTAACAGATAACGCTTGTTTTATTGGTGGTTAATTTTAGACGATACGGTTTTGCTGAAGAAAATAAAACTTTTGAAGCACTCGAGGAGAGCGCCGAGGCTGGCCGGTAGGGGGCGCCCTGGCGCGTCTCTCTCTCTCTCTCTCTCTCTCTCTCTCTCTCTCTCTCTCTCTCTCTCTCTCTCTCTCTCTCTCTCTCTCTCTCTCTCTCTCTCGGCCGGGGGGAGTCAAAGGCACTTTTATTCCACAGCAGTTGTGCTCGTCCAGAAATTAAGAGGCACGGAGAGGAAGAGAGGAAAAGGGGACAGTGTATCTCATTTTTTTTTCTGTGGATGCGCATTTATATAGTGTGCGTATGTATGCGCGAGGCGGGCGTGGACACACAGGAGCCGGTCTTAGTCCTTGGGGCAGAGGCGGGGAAGAAGACAAATGCAAAGCAAAGGGGACTTTTTTTTTGTCTAAATGCCAAGCTTAGAATTTTGATGGGGTTGTCATAATATAACCTTACAGCAATGGGAAGCGTAGCAAAGCAGAGGTAACGGGAAACTTGAGGAAGACTTTCCAGAACCCCCTGTCACCAGCCAAAAGGGGGTGATTTGGAGGCACGCTTGCGAATAGTTATTTAGGTTTCATCTGAATGAACGAAATCGAGGGGACCTTGGTGTGATTGACTGGGTTGGCCGGTGAGGCAGGCGACCCGTTAGGCCAGGCGGGCCGAGTTCTGGACCCCCGCTGGAAGGAGTGAGCCAAGGAAAGGCACCCGGGTTCGCTTTATTCGGAGTTTCATTGCTGTTCTAAGCTCAGAGAAGGGCTTCTCCAATAGTGCAGCAGGTACTTGAAAGGAGGTCCTAGATAAGAAACAGCAATTATTACACAAACAATAAAGACAAGCTGAAAACTGAGGAGAGAGAAAGACAGAAAGAGCGAGTGACCTGTGAACATCCCTTCTTCCCATCATGGGAATATAAGAAGTGGCCCTTGAGTTTCTTGGTGTCCTGCTGAGCCCTTTTGTCGATTTGCAAAGGTCCTGCAGGAGGCTACCTGGTCCAGGGCAGCACAACGGTCCGGCCTCGGGATGGGCAGAAATCCTTCCATATAACCCAATTGAGTTTGGAGTGTCAGCGTAATAACCAGTGGTTAACACTTTTATAAAGTTTTTCCCGCTCTCCCCTCCGTGGCACCTGCATGAAGGCAGACGGTAAGGGGGTGGGGAGTGCTGGTGATTTCACTGGTAACCAGAAAGGGCCTGTTGTTTACCTTGTCATCTCTGCGGCTGCCTGACTTCGGTCTTGAGTTAACTTTCTTAAAGTTGTTCTCAAAACACCTGCCAATGGCCTGGGTTGAGTGGTGGGTGGGGGGTATTGCGGCAGGATTCTTGCCGGGAATATTCACCCCTTGGCCACAAACATGCAGGAAACCCTCCAGCGCGCACATGGCCTTTTCAACTTTAGGGCCCACAGTTAGTGGTCCTTCCTCGACCACTTAACTGTGGGTTTCCGGCATCTCTTGTCCAGTTGCAATAACGGAAGCGTTTTAAGGAACTCTTGGGTATAAAGAAGGTGAGGAAATAGTTATTTACCTCCCACGTCTCGGGCTTAGCTTGCAGAGTAATGAAATAACACGGGACATTGCCCTGCTCTCATTGTGGGGCACGTTCTCTCTCTCTCTCTCTCTCTCTCTCTCTCTCTCTCTCTCCTCCCGTCTTCCTTTAAATCGACCGAACACAATTCAACCAGTTTTTGGACGGACTTGGGGGTGAATCACGCGAACCGCCGTTTCCACACGGATAAATCTGGCTATGGAAGCGGGGATGACAATAGCCCAGCCTGCTGCGGTGTGTTTCCAGGGCGCGGGTTTTTTTCCCATCCCCAACGCCCTCATTTACCACCAGGGCATATTTCATCGGCGGGCCTCCCTTTTGCCGTCGGAGCTTGCGAATTTGGAGCGGAGCAGCCCCTTCCTAATAGCTGGGATCTGGAAGACGTGGAGCTTTCTCCCTTTCACCTTTTGCCCCTCCTTTGACCTCTGTCCCAACTTCGCTGCCGACGTGCCTCTTCTCCTAAGGCTTTTTCGCCTGGCGGTGAAACGTGCCTCCCTGTTCTAAGGGCGGCGGGACCCCTGGTCGCACTAGCCTTCATTTTCTCTTGTTGCCACCCGAGGGCAAAAGCCAAAGGGCCTGCGAAAAACCAGCAACAAGTGAGCCTGAGGAGAGGAGTTCTTTCGAACAGGTGTACATCTGTGAACGCATATTTAGTGCGTGCGCGCGTGTGCGCGCGAGGAGGTACACACAGAGCTCCCCCGCCCTTCTCCACATTAACGCTTTAAAGGCCAAGACGATTCGAACAATAGTACAAAGGACGTGTTTCTTCTCTGGCCTCGGTTGCACGTCGCCTTTGTGTCGTAAACAGAGGAAGAAAAATGTCCCAGGTGTCGTTATGAGGCGGGGGCAAGCTTGATGATTGTACTGTGCTGAGTCGCCATTAACTTACGCAGCAGCAGCAGCAGCAGCAGCAGCAGCCAGGCGGTACCGTGCCATATTTAAGGTTTTAACGAGCGTTGGCAAATCTTGTACCAAAGGCACATGATGCAAGTAGTAGACTGTAAAAACCGCATTTCCCCCCACCTGCGAGGTGGGATGATCGAGTGGCGTTTGCCTCGCCGTCGCGGCTTGTGAGAGACCCCGGAACTTACCGCTCACAAAGTTCTTTAATGGCCACTTTTACCTAGTCGAGGATGTCTGTGTGATCTGCGAGGTGACTATGATGGGAACAGCTGAAAGCTGGAAAAAATGGAGTGGGGGTGGGGAAGGAAAAAAAAGAGACAGTCGGAGGCGGGTGGAAGAGAGAATATATCCTTGTTGCACTGAAAGAGTATCAGGCACCCTAAGAAAACAACAGTGGCGCAGGCCTGCTCCTTTTTATCCATACATCTCATTGTGAGGCTCCAGGCTCAGCTTTATTGTTTATTGTCTCGAGGCGAACAAAAGCCTTTCGGGTCGTGTAATAAATTAGAAGTACGAAGGCAGGAGGAGCTGAGCAGGCTCCGAACCTGGTTCAGAAGAGAAGAAAAGGCTCCCCCTCCCCCTTTTTTTTTTCTTTTTCTTTTTGGAAATGCCCTCTTCCTACGGTCAGGGAATGCGATTACTCGGAGAGGGGGTTGCGGAGGAGAGGAGAGGGGTCGCTCCCCAACCCCAACCACCCCATGGAGAAACGGACTGTGCCGTCTCCCCTCTTGCCTTTGGAGGGGGCGGGGAGGGGGCGATAGGGCCAGGGCTCTTTTGCTCTATCCCAGAGGGGAACGCATAGCATCCTTCATCGCCATCCCAAATTCATAAGGGTAGCGAGCTTCTTTATCCTCCCGAGATAACACGGTTCTGAGGTTCTTTGTCGTCATTCAGGTACCCACAAAATACAACCCAATTGGGATCGGAGGATTACGACCCTTTAATATTAATATTCGGGACAGAGTGTGAGGTGCGTTCCTGCCAGCTCTAATCGTTGCGATGTTAACAAGCGACGTTCATTTTCAGGGCGTATTTGAGTTAGGGTCCCTCATTTTCTTTTCTTTTAAAAGATAGCCTAGCGATTTTAAAATAAAAGCTAGGAAAAGATTTCCCCCTCCTTTCTTGAGGGGGGGGATGGTTTGGTTGGGACACCACTAAACAGACGGGGAGCAGTTAGGCGGTCCTCCTTTGTATTATTCGATTTTTTTTAATGTGACATTTGAACTTGTCTATTGTCTGAGAAGCTCGGTGCAGATTGCAGGAGGTCAAGCTAAAGGCTGCTCTTTTTGGAATTTCTCACAAACACGGCTCAGGCCTCCTCCTCCTCCTCCTCCTCCTCCTCCTCCTCCTCCTCCTCCTGTCCGCCTTTTGGGGAAGTCAGCCGCTGCAATTTTGCTGATGCTCTTGTGGCAGCGGTGCCGAGATCTTGGGTGTGTGGGTCTATCTGGCCGGCCGAAAGTATGTAAGATGACTGGGCTATTTCCATTTATGCGCCCTCCTACACCCACCCACCCACCCACCCACTCCCTCACTCGCTCACCCCCAGTATGGTCAGGTAATTCTCGATCCTCCTCCCATCTCCTCTCAGGCTACTGGACTAAAACAGGGAATGAAAAATACACCTTTGAAAGGCTGCTTAAAATGTTTGAGGAAAGCGATTGGAAAACTGCACCAGGACTCATGATGCTCTTTTCTCCACTTGTTTTGTTTTGTTTTATTTTACCTTTTGTTTTTTCCTTTCCTTTCCTTTCCTTTTGGTCTGTCAGCTCCCGTTTTCCTCAAGGGTGACCACCAAAAACATTCAGTTTATGTATATATGTGTGTGTGTGTGTGTGTCTTTGAACGAAAAGGAACGAGTCGGCTCTTCTGGTATTAGCTCTTTATCAATCTGCGCTCTAAAATCGCTTTCCCCAGTCTCCATCCAGATTAAGAATGAGCCACTAACTTCGCCATCCACGTTCCAGAGTTTATAACCGTGGTGCTTTTCTCTTCATACATTTATCTATTTCCCTCTTTTGCCGCTCGAGGCGTAGAAACCTCGACCAACGAAATGGTGCGGAGGCGCACTGGCCGTTGCACTAAGAGGACGCCATGTGAATTGTGTTTAACTTTTCTCTTTGCTCGTGGCATCAGTCTCTCTCTCTCTCTCTCTCTCTCTCTCTGGGGAGAGGTTGAGGCCTACGCCCTTCCCTCGCCCCACTCCTTACCCCTGGCTCTCCTCCTCCGGTTTCCCTTCCCGGTTCGCCCTTTAGGGCCAGATGCATCTTCTGTTTATTCAGTACCCAACATTTTTCTTCCACCCGCCTCGGTGGGTGCGCGCCTGGCTGGAAAGGCTGGCGGAAGTTCTCCGACTGGATGGCTGTAAATGGGAGGAAGGAAAGGAGGGCGTAGAGACAAAACGGCATACCGAGGAACCAGAGGGGGGAAAAACGGGGGCGCTTCACCCAAGGAGGCACAGCCCTGACGTCGGGGACCCAAATCTACCGGCGAGGCCGACGTGGGCCTTCAAACCTCGCTCCCGAGTGCCCCTCAGCCAGATTCCTCCCCCCCTCCCCCACCGAGTGGCCTTTTTTCACTCCTGTCCTGGCTCTCCGGGAAATGTTTTGTACACCGCGGCCACTTCGCGGCCGGAGAGCCTCCTTTTCTTTGTCCTTGTGGATGGGTAAGACAAAAGCACTCTCTCAGGCTTTGTTCTGGCCGCGTTAAAGCGCACAGCGAAGTGCGGTTTCAGGTCGCCGTCCTGTCCTTTGGGAAGCTGCGTTTTGGGCTCCGGCGGCTTCCAGTTTAAGAGCGGCGGGGGGGGGGGGGTAGGCGGCAAGTTTTAAGCCAGGGAGTGTTTACACGGCCTGATGCTGCCGGTAGAAAGGAAGGGGCGTTTTACGCAGGTGGGACGCACGAGTGTCTCAGGGCACTTTTTTGTATTTCTCCCTCCCTCCGTCCTGACCCACAAGATTAGCGTAACCCATTCTGGATGCCCACTAGGGCTGGTTTAAGGTTGCTTGCCAGTCCCTGGAGCGTGTCCTGTTTAGGAAGGAGTCGCAGGGCCATTCCTGTAATGTTTGGAAGCTGGCGAAGCCCCGAGAAAACACACACACACACTCTCTCTCTCTCTCACACACAGACACACTAGAGGGGGTGAAACTGGAGGAAATAGTGTTCTGGCTGACCAGAAATTGGATCTCACTCTCTCACACACACCCGTCCGCAGTTTTCACTGGAATCACCTTGCTAGAGGGGGAAGTGAAAAGTAGATCGAGTTTTTCCTGGCGTGGCCACCACGGCTAAGGCCAGCTGCCATTGGTTTCTGGAGGAGTCCAGTTTAGATTTAGCCCATAAGCCCTTCCCCGCCCCATCTGAAGCCCACGAACGAGAGATTAAAAAAACACACACACGTAGAAACGGGCCCTCGGGAGATTTGCCAGGCCGGGAAGGGGCAGAGCCGGGAGAGGATGTCAAAGGATGTGTGTGTGTGTGTGGGGGGGGGAGTGGGGAGTGGGGAGTGGGGGCAATTCTTGGGGCTGCCACCTGGGTGCGCTGATGGGAGCGCCAAGTATGTGTTCTTATTTTTAAAATAATATTGCTATCATCCTGTTGGAGAAGACGAGTGAGTTTCTCTCTCCGCCTCCTTCAGCCTTTAAAGGTGAGTGCAGATTGTAATAGTTGCTGCTCGGTGGTCTCTTTCTCCCCCCCCCCCCACCCTCCCCCCTTTGTTTGTCAAACGGGAAGCATCTCCTGGGAGCAAGGCATTGGTAGCGAATCCCAGCCCAGGATTACATTAATCAAGACAGTATTTCCCCAGGGATGCAGAGCACAAATTATAGTAAATCCTGATAAAATTGGATCGCCGGCAAACTCAACGCAGTCTTAAAGTAATCGGCTCCTCCTGCGCGCGCATATTCTCTCTCTCTCTCTCTCTCTCTCTCTCTCTTTCCCCCTCTCTTTTTTTTCAAGACCTCAAAACTTGCATCACTCGTTCAGCTGAAGCCCTTGTGTGCTTGCCGTTCACAAGCTTACGGCAGATGCCACGGTCAAGGTTTTTCCTTTCCAAAGGCGGTCTGCTCTTGCCTATGGATGTAATAACTGTTGTCCTAGAGAATTACCTCCATGTTTCTTTTATTGAGCCTCGGGTAGAAGGCGGCTGGAAAACACAGTACCCCTCTTGAGGTGACGTCTCAAGATTTCCCAGTTGTACTATGGTGTGGTTGCAAGGGGGAGCGGGGGCAGATGGTGTCGAGGGTGGGGATTGGGAAGAACAGGGCGCGCTAAAGGCCTGCTGCTGAAAATTGCGCCCCCCCTTGACTCCATACCTCTCCCCCCCCATTCCAACACGCGTCCACTGCCTTGCGGATGTGGAGGGCGGCCTCCTCCTCCTCCTCCTCCTCCTCCTCGTCGATCGCTGCCTCCAGCCCTTCTTCTTTCCCCATAGGGCAAAAAGGAGGGGCGGCGGCAGGAATGGCATGCGCGAGGAAAAACTCCCGCCGGCTCCAAGAGGCTAGTCCGCAGCGAGAAAAGGAGAGCGGAGAGCGGAAGCAGATTCCAAAACTTGGAGCTGGATCACAGGCAGAGGGGCTGCGCTTTCCGCGCGGAGGACTCGGTTTCGCAAATGCGGGGCCGGGGCAGAGACACACGCAGAAAGAGGGAGAGAAGTTGTGTGTGTGTGTGTGTGTGTGTGTGTGTGTATGTGGGGGGGGTAGACGATTCGCCACCCCCCCTCCTGTCTTGCACGCGCACCGAGTTCCTCGCCCCCACCCCATCGGCAGGGACAACCCCCTGCACGCCGGGGAGCCGGTGCTGCTCACCAGACTCCCTCGGAAGGCAGGAAGGCAAACAAGAAGAGCGGCAGATGCGCCTCTAATTGCTTTCCGGGGCTCCGCCTGACCCTCGCGGGAGGCTCCTGGGCTGCCGGAGGTAGAGAAGGCGGGGGCCGACCAGGAGAGCGCAGGGAGGAGTCCCGCGGGCGGACGGGCGGGACAAGCCCCGGGGGTGGTGGGGGTGGTGGCGAGAAGGGAGGGAGGGAGGGAGGGGGAGAGAAGCCGGTCCATACGGCGCGCCCGCTAGCCTCTGAGGGAAATGGAGGCGAGGGGTGGAAGCCCCCACCCCACCCCACCCCACCCACCCCGCTGCCACCCCCTTCTCCCCCTTTCCAACGTGCCAGGTTCCCGAAGCATTTCTCTCTCCTCCCTCCCGTCCCCCCCCCTTCAGCCTCGCTCTCTTTTTGCTCGCCTCCTCCCGCCTAAAGCCGCGCAACCCATTGGTCCACCCGAGACTCCCCTTTGGGCAGGTTGACTTTCGCGAGTGCGGCTCCCCACCTTCCTCCCCACCACGCCTGCCGCGCCTACGCCGCCTCCTCCCTCCCCTCCCTCTGTCTGTCAGTCTGTCCTCACTCTCAACCCCTCGAGCAGGATTTCCTCAAGGAAGGGGCAAAGGGGGGGCAGCTCCTTGTGTCACCGGTGGGTGGGAAGGCGGGAAGGGGGAGAGAGAAATGAAGGAAAGTCCCTCTCAATTTGCAAATGGGGAGCAACTGCGCGCGCGCGCGCAAGTGTGTGTGTGGCAGGCGGGCGTGAGGGGCGAGGAACGAGGGGACGAATTCATGAATCCCTCTCGCCTCCTTTCCTCAATCTCTCTCTCTCTCTCTCGCGCGCGCGCGCACGTGGCCGCCAGCAGTACCGCCGCCGCCGCCGCCGCCGCTTCCTCCCTCCCTCCCTCCCGCGGGCTCTCTCCCACCAAGGACAGTCTGGACGGGCTCTCCTCCGACCGCCGCCAGCTCTCCTGCTCTTCCAAGCCTCCGCCGCTGGCCCGCGCCAAGCCATCCCGCCTCCGCCGCCTCCGCCTCGGCTCGCGCCCCTCCAAGCGGTGGCCCTGGGACGCCTTTGGGCTCAAGCAAGGGTCCATTGCGGAGGCGGAGCGCGCCGAGCCCCCCCCCACAGCCCCCACGCGCGCGCCTCTGCCCGGCTGTAGTGAAACTCGCGCCCACCCGCCCACCCACCCACCCCCTCCATCCAGCTGAAGGAGGGTCGGTGTCCCCCCCCCCTCCCCTGACTTCTCTTGCCATCCAGGAGGAGAGGAGGAAAGAGGGATGCCGGCGGATCAGGGGAGGACGAGGTGTTGGGGGACGGGGACGGGAAGGGGGGGGGTAATGGGGCGCGCGCCTGCCAGTATGCGAGGAGGAGGATGGATGGTGGGAACATGCCTTCTCTGTTCATAAGCCCCGGCCAAAAGCCCCTGGGCGGAAATGGGGTGCCCAACGTAATGGATCGCGGTACAGGATTTGCCCACCTTCCCCCCCCCGCCCCGCTCCCGACTCTTTTCCCTTCTCCTTTCCTTCCTCCTCCCCCCGTTGCTCCCTCGGCTGCCAGGATCAAAAAAATATCAAAGGAGACTTTCTTCACTTGTCTCCCCTTGACAGGGCTGATCCATTAACTCGGGAACACTTAGAAGGTCGGTATCCTTGCGGAAGAAAACCCTTCACTACTCTAAGGTGATCCTTGTAAGTTTCCTTTTAAAGCAGCCTCCCCTTCCTTTTTCTCTAATGAATCCTGACTATTTGCTTTGTTTATGAGATGTTAATACTTACAAATAACAGAAAAGGGTGTTTTGATTTTTTTTGTGACATTGCTGATAAAATGTATCTTTGCCTTTGTTTGTTTTTTGTTTTTTTTTTAAAACAAACTCTGTTGACTGCTTTTTTCAAGTTCTGGCATTGTGAATTGTGAATCCTGTTCTCCACCTTGGTGAACCAAATGTTTTAAAGAAACATTATATTTATAAATTCTTAACATCATAAACAAGAATTGGAATGTTACCTCTAGACATGTGTAACTGATCTGAGTTAGATTGGATGATTTCTTTTTTTTTTAAAGCATTCCTTCACAAAACACTGAGAGAACATCTAAGATTGCAATTCTGCTTGTGTACTGCCTTTGGGGAACAATGTATAGATCTGTTCATAATTCTTTATCTAATTTTGACAGTATTTTGTGCCAAGGTGTGATTTTTCTTTTTTGGTAATAGATGATTTTGCTCATGTCTTTTATTGAAGGTAATTGTCACAAACTTACTGGGCACTGGTTCAGCCGTTAATCTAACCTTTTTGCCATTTCAGACACATTTTTTACAATTCTTCACTGCCTCCGTCTATATTACATTTGGCAGTTTATATAGGATCTGTTGTCTTATGTTTTGCTTTAGTCATAAAAATCTTATTGAAGCAATATTCCTCCAGGCACCTAGCACAATGATCTTACCCAAGTTGTTAGTTACATATGAGGGCTCTTCTCCCCATTTACAGTTATATATATTGAGATACAAGTTATAAGTTAACAAAGGGGTGGGGGAGGATATTGTAATAAGTATATTTAATTTTTTATGTAGTAAATTGAGATTAGTATGTTCATGTTGAAGCTGGTGATTTATTTAAACAGGTTCATTATCTTATGGAAGGATATATATTCACATCTGCACTGAAAGATGTATAAATTCTTAAAAATAATCCAATTAGGTTAGAAACATATTTGGAAAAAAATCACAAGCTAAATGCTGTAAACCTGCATGTTTTTCAAGATTCAGTATGATCCTGGCATAATTAATTTACTGCAATTCCATTTGTTTGAACTACAAGGCTATTACAATATGAATTCACAGAACAGTTACACTGAGAGAAACATATTCCCTTTGAAATATAAACTAACTTGAAACGACACATGGAGGCAATGAATAAACCATGGGAAATATTAATATTTGAAATGTTGTATATAAAATTAATTTTAACTTCACTCCCATGCTTTTCTCATCTATAAGTGTATCTACCTTTGCATCCTAACAATTTAATTCATCATTTTGCTATACTGTAAAGTCAGTCTGGAACCACAGATTGAGACCATGATCGTAGCACTTTGACTTATATGCACTTCTTATTGAGGTAAACGAAACAAAACGAAAGGTGTTTCCAAATTTAGCTGCTAGCTTTGCAGTTTTTCTTTATCTTTCTTCCTTTCTTTTAAAATTACAAATGTAGTACGCCTGAAAAATAAGTTCAGTTCTAGAAACGTTAAAACAACAATAATAAAAATGCTGGCCAAATTTCAGTACAAGTGTGCTTAAGTTTGTGGCAATTTATCTGCCCTGAATGGTGACTTTTAAAATTATTTTACACTTCTGCTGGGCAAAAAATAATTTACAGCAATTGTTTACCAATATAAGGTGAATTTATTCCATTCTTACACTATTACATTAAAATTGTCGAGTATATTACAGATAAAGAAAGGATATGCATTAGAATATGCATTTGCAACCTAACATCTAAGTGTGTCCTCTCTGTAAATAGGATGCATTGTACAGGACATAATGCCTTATGAATACAAACCAGTTACAGAAACTAATTAGGAGAAAGTGGCTTGCATAATATAATCAATTGTTTTTGTGGTATGTTATCATATGTTACTGCGATCAGTAAAAGAAAAAGAACAATGAAAAAAAGTGATCATTTTATTTATTATTTATATTTGCACTTGTTAACAAATATAATTTTATTTGAATTGCTATATTTCACACTAAAATAAGAATCTTATAGGGTAGTGGTGGGATGAGTTTAAAATAGTACACTTACCTCTTATGATAATTCTAGTAATAAAGTGATCCCAGCAAAAACTGCTGGCAACATTGCATAAATATTAATATCACTACACCAATGGCACAATGGCAGTCAGAATTCTGCCATGGATTTCAGTGGGATAGAGGTGAGGCCTCTGCTGTCTCTTAGATGCAATGCTTGCTTCTTTCAGTAATTCTTTGTATTTTTGATCCTTCAGAATTTAGCATTTAAACCTAACTTTTATAGGTACGTGTGTGTGCATTATTCATGGAAGAGTCAGGATCCTTCCCTGGGCTCTGCTGCTGTTTTGAGTGACAAGAAAACTTTTAGTTCTACTCAACACTGTAGCCATAATAATAAAGTCTGTTACTTGGGCCTTATCTTTAGAATGTGTACGTCCATAAGAACTGTGCCTGATGATACATGCCTCACATCAGCCCTAAATGTTCTACGTGAACATAAGTGTCCAACATCTTAATTTTACATATTTTTGAATAACTGGCCTTAAAACTTCCTCTGGGGGAAAAAGCATGCCTTTATCAGTTAATATATTTACCACATACAATATTGCTATATTGTTAAGTCCATAGGAGGCATTACCAGAATGATACTGAGGTGTCATGCTTACAGGATTCATCCAATTATGTTTAGTAAACAAGCAGAAAAGAAATAAGGAAGGGAGCATGACAAAGGCCTGCAAAGCATAAAAAAGTGGGTTTATATGCAGAACTAGTAAAGCAGAGTCAAAAGGGTATGAAGTGTTAAGAAATGCTTCTATAAAAACATTGTAGGTACAGATAAATAACCATATCATTTTGATAGCATTTAATATTCTTTGTTTTTACCAAAACAACCTGATCCACAACATAGGTTTTTAAAAGTATAATTGGGTTTAAATTAATTTAATCCTATTAATTTAATGAGATTTGCTTTGGCTTAACTGGATTGATGATTGTGATATTATTTCCCCCCATATATTATTATTGTTAAGCAACCTTGCATGTTTTTGTTTACTAAGGCAAATTCATTTGCTATAAATTTTAAAAGCCATTAAGAACTTGTGAATTTACACATGCATGATGTAAACTCTCTTTGAGCCATCTAAATGCTTATTGATCCCTTTGAAAATTGTTCATAAAAACTTTCCAAAAAGTCTGATACAATGTCTCACTAAAATTTGGAATTAAAATGCTAGGCTGCAAAATAATAGAAACAAACTATCTGAAGTATCATATCCATGCTGAAATATATCTATCTTTTTGTGTGTGGATGTTTACGTAAATGTACACACACATTTCATTTATAAAGTGAAATATCCCTGTGCTGAATATTATTTTTCTTTATTGTTTGTCTTGGATTATTTATATATCTGTAAAAACACACACACACATATATAAGGGAACATCCTGTTGAATAACTAAAAAAAGGAGTACTTTATTTCTGATCCATTATTGAGAAAATATAATTCATAACATTTAACATCTAGAAGAAATATAAATTCATTTAAATCACGTTATACATTAGGGGAATTAAAGTATAAGAATTTTTACCTTTGACTGCCACAATTAGTTTTGCATTCAACTGCAGATAGTATTGAGTGACAAAACTATTGTATAAATTAAAGCAATGGAAAGATACAGTTTCAAAAGAAGGCATGTTATTGTCTAAGACTTAAAAATTTACACTGAATTGATTTTCCATCTACAGAAACTCACATATTAGTATAAGGCAATAAATGCTTTTTTGGACACTTCTTCCAATAAGTCTTGGTTTCTTTTCTAAAACATAGGTACAACCATACATTAAATTCTAGCTGCATTAATTACAAGGTACCAGCTTTAACCTACAGTGTTTTAGAGTTTGCCTTTCTCTATTGAACAGCTGAAATCTGGGGAGGGAAAGAAGTCCACAGTTACAGGGTAGTAAATAAGAAAGGACATGGGAATTAGTGTGGTTGCTCTTTCATGCTGCTTGTGGGTTTCTCATAGACAACTGGTTGGCCATTGTGGGGGAGAGAATGCTAGACTAGATCGGGTGTTGGTCTGATCCAGCATGACTTTTCATCTCCAACTCTATGGAGTTGAAACTCCATGAAGAGTTTCCAGACCACTGTTAGCCTATAGAGAAAGAGGTTTTTATTTCAAAAGGCATCCAGTTGTTTGATTTTGTTACAATTCACTTGTTTTGGAGTTGAACTTGTGTGTGTGTATATCTTCTGGAGCTGCCATCTTTTTTTCATTTGTGTAGCCAGCCTTGGGTTTTAGTACAGATAAATCAGAGGGGGAAAGAAACCGCCTGCACATATGCTACAAACATTGTAATACTCTACTTCTTCCTTTCCAGTCACCAGAATATGTTGTATTTTCACGATTAAAATGTGCAGCAGAAACATCAGATAGCCACCCACTGCAGTTCAAAATGTATAGAAAATGGCAGGCCACCTTATTTCTATGGATTTTTGAAATCTAATTTTAATGGAACTGTCTTGACAAGCCAAAGCCAAAAAGAACTGTTGAAAAATCACATCTTTGCTCTTGGAAGCATGTCTTAGTTTACGCTAAGATATGAACTTAAGCAGGAGAAAGTTACACTGAACACAGTTGGACTTACTTGTGAGTTGATATGCAGAGGACCTGATTGTTCAATATGTTAATGGAACTTTATCTCTGAGGCAGGACAAGGAAGCTACTACTCAGCCTGGAGAGCATAAACCAAGTTCCACTGATTTTCATAGTATTCCTATATGGATAAATGTAGACGTGTGCTTATTTAGTGAAAATCATATTAAAATAATAACAAATAATGGATATGTTATATTCCTTGACCTTTGCAAATATTTGGCTTTATGTACTAAATCAAAATGATAGTCCCAAATAGCATAGGGTGTATTTTGTTTCAGTGATGTTAATAATAAACTTACCTCTACATACTACCATTGCTTAATTGGGTGGCTTAATTTGATTTTCAGAGAAAATAAGTGCATTCCCCTCTCCCTTTTGTACAGCTGCATACGGAATAGTTAGTACTTTAACTCTGTTTTCAGAGTCCCCTCAAAAGTTGACTTTTGGCATGGATATTTTATAGATGTTCAAAAAACAAAAAATAAGCAAAAAAGCCAAAGGGGCTGTATAACTGGAGAGAATGGACTGGGGGTTTGCTATGGTTTCTAGTACTAATATATCCAGTGCCAAAATTTCCATTTTACACTTTATTCAGCTTTCATTCTAGTAATTTCAAAAAAGAAAGAAGCAAATTTTATGACTTGTTTAGCATAGAAACAAAATCATATTTATTTAAGACACAATCCTAATTCCATATACTTGGGACTATGCAGCACTCATCCCAAAAATGGGGCCTACATCTAAGTAGACGCCTATTGGCTTGCTCTGCTGGCCATAAGCCTATATACAGTGCTGATCTTTTAATCTATTCAGCGGGATATAACCAACATTACTTTTTTGTGGGACTGTGGCTTTAGTAGATTTTCAGTTTTAGTTAGCAGTTTTGAAATCTTTCAGCACATGTGTCTGGCTATGTGTACATGTTTAGGAGTTGCTGAGAGAGAGGACCATGAAAAAGAAGGAAGAGAGACACGTATATGCATGGTAAAACTAGCTGAAATGTAAAACCATTATTTTTCTCATGAGAAAAGAGAAATAATAATAATAATAATAATAATAATAATAATAATAATAATAATAATAATAATAATAATAATAATAATAATAATAATAATAATAATGAAGAAGAAGCACAGATTTCACACGAGTCTTCTTCCCAGTTGATTCTCGGTGATGCAATCAGGGTCTCTAAGAAATACTATACCTTGAAAACTCCAGTTATATTCCATAGGAAACCAAGCAGAGTGTGTCTCATTAGTTACTCATTATTGCTGGCGTGGCTGGAAAACTGTGCCTCTATGGAAATATGGAGATCAGAACCTCCCCCAGTGGGATCTGTGACTTTTCCCCTTTGAAGAGCAGAACGCCACACCATATGCCATAGACAGCAGATCTGCTGGTGTGTGCGTGCGTGCGTGCTAGGGATTACACCTGAACAGACCTCTGTTTGCAGAAGCATTATTGTGGCCTGAATCCAGTTATTTGTCTGGACTAGAGCAGACCTGCTGAATCAGTAGGATTTACCTAAGTGTTGCAGCTGAGAATTAGATTTATCCCTCTGCCTTTGTCTGCTGTTTACAGACAACATTGGGACGGCTTACACGTTTGCCCCCTGGTAGGATCTGGTTGGGTACTGCAGTAAACAGGATACCGACCAAGACATCGTCCAGGGCTGACTTGCTGTGATGGTCTCAAATTCCTTCTTACATTGTATTGTTTTTCAGGTGTCTTTTTCAAGTGACTTGTTTTAAAGAAGTGCTTTGTCTAGAGTTTGTTTGTGTCTGTCTGCCTGTCCAGCCCCTAAGTTCTGATTACAGCCTACCCCTGCTTTATTCAGTATATACAGTACAATATATGGATTTTTCTCCCTTCCAGTTTTTAAGTTTTTAGGTTATTAGCAATACTGTGCCAGCGATCCTGTAGCGTTGTGGAAATGCTTACATGGCTGTTTTAGTTATGGGTAGCGGCATCTTAGACATTCACACCAAGCAGAACAATCTTGAATATTTTGACTCATAAGTAAACCTCAACTGGTTTAATAGGATTTGTGCCACAGTAGTAAGTAATGTATTTAGAATGGCTATATTAATCAGATTTATTTTATTAGGCAAGGCGAATGCTTTATATATACTGACCTAGGAATAGTTTCTGATAAACATGGCGAGGCTGGCTTCCAAATAAACATACGCAGGATTGTACTGCAAGTGACTACAGTTAAGTATATTTACATGGGAGCAAGTCCCACTCGAATAATTAAATGTACTTGTATGTTAATCTGCGAGGGCAAGGGAAGAGAAGTTGTAGGACTGCAACTGTTGCACATTCATAATATAATAAATATAAATATAATTATATTTACTGTTTCAGAATAAGGATGGGCAAACTCTGGAGGTGCAGCAGGCAGTTATAATTATTTCCCAAGAAGATTCACTGGGGAGGGACGCTGAAACCTGAAACTATATTTTGTTAGCAGACAGAAACAAAACCAGAACTGGACAGAATGACAGTTTTATAAAACCCTGCTTTTAGGAGGGCAGAGGTGATGCAGCATGTTTTAAGGCAAACATTCTGTCCCTGAAAGCTTTAAAGTGTGGCAATCGTCTTTTTGAAAATCCTTTTTTTGGGGGGCGGAGGAGGGGAGGTATCTTGGCAAGCCTTCAGAGGTGTTTTGGGGAGGCCTCAGAAAACCCCCTTGAGGTGGTTTTCTGAGGTGGCCTGTAGGCTACAACTTGACACCCCCCTGATTTAGGTGTGTTAAATGCAATGTGTGGTATATATATTGTTGACAGCACATCTCCTCAGCAAGTTGCAAAATTGTTTTTTTTAAAAAAGGGAAAATTTCACAAACATTTTTCTCCTCACTATCTGTATTTTGAAATACTGTGATTTTCTTAAAATGAAAAGAAAAAATACAGTATTACTCTCGAGCCAGAGGTTGGGATTTGATACCCCACTCACCGGGGTTGCACTCCACAATCCTCAGAGTCCCTTCCAGCTCTGCAGTTCTATGAAACTTTCATTATGAAGCACTCAGTAGAAACAAACTGGATGAGGCCTGGAATATTCCGCCCCCCCCAATCCAAATCCTTTCAGTTTAAGAAGTCAGCCATTACTTGTTACAAATGTAGATGAAATATTCAGACAGAAATGCAATTTTTAAAGTTAGAACTCATTTAATAACTTTTTTTTGGGGGAGGGGAGCAGGTAGGACACAGCGCATTGTTCCGAATATGATTTATTTAAATGCAAATTTTAAGAGTTGACTGGATGCTTAAAGAGGATAAAAGAAAGGCTGGTTCAGCAGTAGCTTTGGTGGAGATTCATGCTGTTCAAACACTAGCTTATGACAAGGGAATTTTGAATTTCTGGCTAGTTGCTAGTTGCTTCACTTCCTACATATTTTCCCCCATGCTCAATAAGGGTAGTAAATTTACCCAGCATTTTTGGTATTTTGGTATATGTACTACTGTACTATCATTACTAGTTTAATAATAACAGTAACTAAGTGAAACTGTCTTTTTAATGTACTGTATATTACACCAATGAGAAATCAAGGCTGAGAAGCTACACCAGCCATCTAGTTACTGGTTTCAAAACAACGTGGTGTGCCCGTTTTCCTTTTGATTAGTAAGACCGTCATGCGTGATGGTCTTTTGCTTTTAGAACATTTGATTTATTTGAATTATTTATCTTAATATATGTCACATGCCTTCATGACATGAAACAACACATATATGTACTCAGTAAAACAATAGATTAAAAATGAATAAAAAGCTAATCTATGATTTGTACTCAAATTTTGTTCTACTCAGAACAGACCTATTGAAATTAATGGGACATTAACCACAGGTTAACCACAGGTTAATTTCAGAACATTTACCTGTGAGTAAGTAAACAAAATGTACCACATAATGAACAGATGCAGAAAAATATCTAAGTAGCAAGTTAGGAAAAAGTCCCTTCAGGTCATAATTCCTACTTAATAGATCAGTTTTCGATGAACCTTAAACAAGGGAAGCAGAATCCAGCTGAATCTTCTTTGGGATGGAGCTTTAAAGCGTGTTGAAAATATGACAAAACTCATCATGCTGAGAATTGCTGCTTTTAACATCTGAGAGCAATTTGCCGGCCAACATCCATCTTGCATTTGGAAGTTTTGGACTTTTAAGTTCTCTACACTGCTTCAAACCTTATGAAGTGGTGTTTAATCCCAGCATGCTTGTTCGTTGTATGCTTTTTAAAGTGGCCTCTAAAGGTATCACCAGTTTTTGCATTTATGTCGTCTCATGTCACTCCTAGCTGAACCTCTGAGTTATGCTTGAATTTTGAGTAGGGTGAGGTGGGCTGTCTCACGACTTTTTGTGATAGCTTCTGCTTTTAGAGGTGATGAAATACCAGACATTGGACATCAGGATGGGTCCATGCCGACACAATCTGAATATTGTCTGTGCAGGTGGTGGAATATAGTATCCATCCACTGATGATCTCAGTAGAGAGGTTCATGGCTCAGAGATTATTCCTTTAAATAACCTGATCTCAAATCATATGCAGAAGTGAGGGTTAGCTCTCTGAATTGTGCTAGGGAATGAACTGGAGCCAGTGTGAAATAAATAGCAATGGGGTCACAATAATCCATGCCATTTCATCCCTACAGAGGACTGGCCTAACCACTGTATCTGGACATTATTCACAGGCAACCCTACTCAGCGACAGTAAACTGTTTGAAATACTCTGTTCACTCCTGGTTCATCTTGGATCATTGAAACACACACATCTATGTCCTTCATGTATCACCTGCAGATTACCAGCTGTGTTTAACTCTTAGTGAATTGCCTTTAGCACAGGCTTTTCATAGCATCAGTGCAGAAGAAAACTACAAAAGAATATTAATTGAACACATTCCAAAATTTGGATCCATGTGATTGATAAGTGTTATCTATAAATAAAGCCTTAATCATTCTTTGGCAATGTTGTAAACATAAGTATCAGATGCAATTGTTGTCATTATTGTTTTGTAAGTCCTTTCTGTGAATGCCAAATGGTTATTACTGTCCAGTTACTTGGCAAATACATACCTTTGTAATGAAACAGATGTCAGCCAGCTCAGCCTGTCTTCAATTACCTTTGTCCAATGCACGGCGTGTGTAAAGGAAGAAGGAGGCTAATTTATTGAAAGCAAATAACCTGCTGGTTGAAACTGTCTCCCGGTTCTTATTAACCCACTTAAAATGTAAGTTTTTCAGTAATGCCAAAGAACTCATTTTCATCACCCTGTGAAGCAAACTGGGTGTTCAATGACCATGGTTATTACTATAGAGACAGTTGGATCATGAATGGATGGATGGATGGGTAAGACAGATCCACATCAGAAAAAAATATTCTTGCCTTATCTGGGACATGAAAAGAGAAAACCTGAAATAGAGAGTGAAATATAAAAGCTGTTTCAACAGAATATGGAAAATGATTTAAGGCAGATAAATTGGAGTTTCTAGGATGAAGTTTAGCTTTTAAAAAAAGTTTTAATGTTCTCTGAAACATATAGAGGTCATCTGAACCTTTTGCTTATTCTTATTCCAGCACAGGATATTTGGTTTGGATTAATGTTATTCATCCATCCCTTTTAATGTGTGAGCAGGTAGCATTATTGTACTTTCAGCCATCTTTCGAGATAAATTCCTATGCCACAAGATAGGAGTTAAATGAAAGACCATGATCTGCTAAGTGAATTTAAGATGAAGTCAGGTAGACATTCTGTTCTGGAAATGGTGCTGAAAACATCCTCACTACATTTATATGTTTTGAGATATTAGGAACCTGCATTTCTATTTTCAGTTAACTGTATTAGGTTTAATCTTAACTATAATGAGGGAAATGAGTCTACTTCAAACTAGAGTTAACAATTCCAGTTTTAGATACTGTATACAGTAAAAACAAATCCAAGTTGACTGAGTTTAGAGTTTAGAGTTTTTTAAATTGTCATTTTGCATATGCAAGATATGCACAATGAAATTAGAGTGCTGTTCTACTACACACTCTAAACAAGGAACCATACAAAACACATAAAACACATAAAACACCATACAAGATATTAAAAACTCCTAAAATCGCTTACAAAATTTAAAACACTACTTAAAAACTGATTCGGATGGTGCTAAAACTGTCACATGTAACTTGGGCCGTTACTTCACGAACCTCTCGCTGCGCGGCGAGCCGTAATTTCCGTGTGAATCGACTGCTTTTGTCCGCACGCTCCTCCTCTTTGGATTCGGCGCCACCCCGACCACGCTCCCTAAACCGTGCTCCAAGCGGGGCGAGAGATTCCCCTGCCGGAGGCCGGGAATCTTTTTCGCTTCGCATCCCACTTCGCATCCAAAGTCACGTGTGGCCACTAATTTTTCTTTTTTTAAATTTTTTTCAGTTACTTTTTCTCTGAAATACTGATGAACGCGAGGGAGGCATGATAGCTTTGTAATGGTAGTTTGAGGCGGAAGTTGCTTGGTCACTGCTCTAGGGATTTAGGAAGGGATTACTCGAATGCCCTTGGAGGACCGATGGATCATAAACAACAAATGTTGTGTGCTGGTCCACCTTGTGGCCTTGACGGGGAACAGCATTTTTTTAATGGCCGCCAATGGACGAAGCAATACAAATCGGGAGTGGAAAATGAAGGATCATACAGTAATTCAGCTTTGCCGCAAATGACAGCCGGGTATCGATGCATCGATACGCCGCGGTAAATTTTTTTTAAAAATAAAAGAAAGCGAAAACCGGACGTTGAAAGAAAGCACCCGAATGCGAAGGGAGCACGTGAGGTGGCAATGGATTCGAACCGAAAATTTCGCTTGGTGAGGACAGAGAAAGAGGGGTGGGGGCGAAGGGAGACCACGTGACCGCCTTCGCATTCAAAGCGAAGGCAATCCCGCTGCGAAGCGAAGTACTTCGTGAAGTAATGGCCATAGATACTGCTCTGTGATAAAAAACTGTTCTTTAGTCTATTTGTCCTTGACCTAAGAGTCCTATATCTCCTGCCAGACGGCAACAGTTCAAGAAATTGGTGGCCAGGATGCGAAGGGTCTCTCAGAATTCTAGATGTCTTCCTTAAGCATCTGGAGTTGTATAATTCTTCCAAAGGAGGAAGAGGACAGCCCACTATCCTGAAAACTAGAGCAGACATTTCTGGTCTTGTGGGAAGCCCAAGAGACTTATGTACACAACAGTAGAGTAACCCATATTTTAGTGTTGTGTTCCAACCAGATCATTGCCTGTCTGCCTTTACACGTAGATGCTGTTGGCCATTTTAGCGGCATCCCTGCCAAAAAGCATTTGCTGAATCATAATAGCTGCAGCAACACTCCGCACATTAACACCTGCATTAGGAATGTTGACATTTGAAGTCTCAGATGAACCACCTCAAGAGCATAAGTCCAAAACATCATTAAAATTAGTATTTTTCTAATGTGTTTGGTGGGGATTTATGACCGCATTACTGCAACAGAGAGCTGAAAATGGCAAAAAGAAAAAAAAAAAAAAGAAAAAAAGAAGTGAGATTTTTCTCCTCAGATCCAAACTCAATATTCTGAGCTAGAGGGAGAAAATAAAATTTGGAAAGCAACCCTCACAAATGAGGATGAGTCCCAGGATCTAGTTGCCTTCCTGTATATTCTTACATCAATTCTTGCTCTCTCGTCTGTGTCAGTTTTCTACCTATGAGCTTCCCTCCATGAGGCAAATAGCTCTGGAGGCAACCATGGGAAAACAATAGAGCGCTAATCCTTATTCTCCTAGTGTGACTATAGCCCTCTCCAGTAGCTTCTATCAATTATTAAAAAACATAGATGGAGAATAAGTTGCCTTATATTGAACCAGTTCCTTGGGTTATTTAACTCTGCATTGTCTGTTCTAACACATGGGCTTCCCTGGGATTCAAGCTGGAGTCTTTTTTTCAGTCCTACTTCAGAAATGTCCGGGACTGAATCATTAGATATTTTGGATCCAAATTAGTTCAGTGCCTCCTTGTCTTTACCCTTGGAAAATGAGCATTTCTTTCAGTTGCGCAACAACTCTGTCAACACAGACATGTTTATTTGTTTAAAATGATTTTACCCCACCTTTCTCCTTAAAAAGGACCCAAGGCAGCTTACATCATTGAAAGGCAAAGTCTGGAGCTGAAAATAATGAGTATACAATAGTGGTTTACATAATTAAAAGACAATCATCAAAACGATGGGTGTACATTTTACTGATGCACTATCCTAATCTGTGCCCTTCACCAAAGCATACAGTCTTTTAGAATCTCTGTGCAGATTTCACTCAGAACAACCCTCATGATTTAGTGTGCAGGTCATCTAGATCAGTATTTTTCAACCTTTTTTGGGCAAAGGCACACTTGTTTCATGAAAAAATCACGAGGCACACCACCATTAGAGTCCTGGTCTCCATCCGTCTCCTCCTGAAAGTTCCTTTTGGTGAAGAATATCAGCTTTGTGTTCAGCCAAACAGGCCCAGGTTGCACTCGGGCGGGATTTTATAATTCGGAAGATGATGTTCTGTTTAGGTCCAGGCTGGGGTTTGACCAATAAAGTAATTATAAAATAGGGTTTCTTTGTGTTTATTTGATTCCTATTCAAAAGAATTACTTTTACCCAGGACATAGTCAATATAGGCACAGAGTTATTTTTTTAAAAAAATTTTCAAATTTTCAATTTTTGCCACACCAGGATTTTTTTCATGAAACAAGTGTGCCTTTGCCCAAAAAAGGTTGAAAAACACTGATCTAGATGATTGTCTCAGTGCCTGACAATGTGCATGGTGGTAGTATGAAGGAGCCCGGTGGATCTGGACTTAAAGCTCTATAGGGGGATGAAGAAAAAAATGTAACTTTTGCATTATGAATGTTCTTTATTCTTCATGTGTACTTTGGGCATACAGCACAAGTGTTAAACTGTTTTATTTTATATTTTTCAGTATAGATGGCCCATGATCTGAGCAGTAGGGTTTCCTTCCCTGCTAAAACCACAGACTACCTTTGTTTACAGGTACCATTATGATTAGTTAAAGTGTGATAAAACCTTAGAACTAAATGGATTATGCTATGGAAAATAATGTGGATCCCTCTCAGCCTCTGGCACAAATTCTGTCTCATCCTTGCACACGCTTGCTCTCTCCTGAATACACATGCTCTCCTCCTATCTATCAGATATAATTCAATTGCATTTTGGAATAGCATGCCATATTTTCCATCTATAAGATGTCCCCATGTATAAGTCAATCCCCATTTTTCAAAACCAAAATTACAGTTTCCCAACTGCGTGGGTCTCTCTTTGGATTACTTCTGTGTATAAAACGACACTCAATTTTTACTCGAACAATTTAAGAAAAAAGAATATAGTCATATTTTGTTTAAATTGGTGCTTCTGTGACATGTGGTGGTTGGATACATAAAATTTAAATAACATATTGACCAAGGCTCAACGTGGGGTTTTAGGAAGGAGATAATAGGATTTGAGCTCATTCTAAGTAGTTTGGGTGGGTTCCTAGTGTAGTGCAATGGATAGAGTAACAGAGTAGTACTCTGGAGAACAGGGTTTGAATCCCCACTTGGCCATGGAAACTCAATGGAGCAGTGGAATTGTCAAAACACTCCTTAAATATTCACTTAACATTGAAAACCCTATTAGGGTCGCTATAAGTCAGTTCTGACTTGATGACAGAGAACAATAACAAATGGCTTGAGAAAGAGTTCTATTTTTCTTCCCACTTGCTCTGAGCTTTGTTAATATGGCCACCTTCTGTGAGCGACCTAAGCATTGTTCATATGTTTACGACCTAAGGACCCCCAGTGTCCTTAGGTGCACAGTGATTTTTAATTTTGTTTTTGGATGACACTTTCCAGAATATTCTACTAATTATGCTAGCTAGAGGTTCTTGAGAATTGTAATCATAATTAAGTAAGTCTTGTTTAAGCAATCCCCAGATATTACAGCAATACAGACAGGTTTTACTTTTGCAGTATAAGTGCGAATTGGAGTAGAACTGTCAAGGTAAGCGGGGCTATGAAACTTGCCAAAAGCCAGACCAGGTTAGGCGCCTAGTGGCCAATTGGTACCACTTCAGTTCAAGCCACACACACGGAATGGGACTTTTATAGTGTCCCAGGTTCCATGGGATGTCTACCTATTTCAGATACAATACTAACTGGAATAAAAATGTTTCCTCCTGGTCTCCTTCCTCAGAGCAAGTAGCCCACCAAATTCTGGTGTCATTCTTGGTGCTAAGATGAGTGGAGTTCCACCAGTGTAAGACAGTTTTAAAGGATGATGAGAAAAATTATAAATGGTGATGATGGTTACAAGAGCTATATGCTTCTTCCAGGATGAAGGCAACATGCCTCTGGCTGCCTGTTGCTAGTGGGGAGGGAATTAGCAGGAGAGTAAAAGGCTATTGACCTCATGTCCAACAATCACAAGCCACCTCTAGGCCAGATCATAGGGCAACAAGGTAAGCAGGATGAGATTGCATGCTTTCTGATGGGTTTTGGCATTGATTATCACAAAGCAAGCCAACAAGCTGGAGCCAATGTTGTTTGGAATCATATCAGGGAAGTTGTATTATTGGCAAGATTGACTATTGCAGCAGAAAAAGGAATGCAGAAAAGGTTGAAGCTCTACTTAGAAAGATTAAAGATTTTCCTTCTGATTTTCTTTGACCATAGTGTGGTGTCAATCAAGGAGAACGTTACAGAAACATTCTGTGCAGTAAAGTACAAATCAATACAAATAAGATGTGGAATAACCCTGCAATGCCTTTCTCAGCTCCTGACAAGTCATATAATGCATTTGAGAAAAACATATTCCTATTGGCAAGATGTGGGCAGTGAGGTTGAATATGCATTTGAAAATGAATCCTGAACATCATAGCAATGGGCAAGAGCAGGAGTCCACTTTCTTTGTGGTGGGCATATCAGAATGTTGAGAAAGATGTGGGTAGCATCCCAAAATGGCTGCCATGGGAAGTGGCCATTCACAACATGGCCACCACATAATGTGTCCATTCACATACTCATTTCACAGAGGAACAAACTGGTGAATCTAAAGAGTAATGTAGCCAGGAACTAGAACACAAAGTAGAGGTGTGATATGGGCCCACTCCTTGACCTTCAGTTTTCTGTTCAAATGGAAACCCAGTACACACAAAGCAATCCGAGGAAGCTAAAATGCAGTATTGAAGATGTTCCATAGATGGTTCATAACTCCTGAGCGGCTACACAAAACCAATCGACAAATATCTGATAAGTGCTGGAAATGTAAAGAAAAGAAGGGAACCTTCTTCCAGTGCTGGTGGACTTGTAAAAAAGCAAAAAAATATTGGATCAAAATATATAAATGGCTACAGGAAATAACAAAAAGAACAATAAGCTTTAAGCCACAATATTTTCTATTAGGACTGAATACTGGTGAACATCCCAAAGAAATAAATTATCTAATAATACATATATTAACAGCAGCAAGGTTAACTTGGGCCCAAAAGTGGAAACTGAAAACATCTCCCAAGGATGAAGAAATAATCTCCAAAATTTTAGACTGTGCGGAGATGAATAAATTGACAAATGCAATACATAACAAAGAAGAAAACGTTTACGCACAAACTTGGCAACTATTTTATGAGTGGTACAATAAGAGACTAGACAAGTGAAATTCATGGGAGAATTGTGATCAAAATAAACAATATAACAAGCCATGTGATACTAAAGACAGTGTAAAAGAGGAGGTGGCAATAAACCATAAAAATCCACAAAGTTAGACTAGGGGGAGTAACCATATAGACACTGGTTGACTTTTGAACTGAAATATAGTTTCCTTTTTCCTCTGAAAATTTTCAAATGTGAAGACATTGACTGTAATCGTAACAATGTACCAATATCTTTCCCCCTGCCTTGATTTTTATTGATGCATGCTCATTGTGTAAATATAATCACAATAAACACTTGAAAAAGAAAAAAACACAGTACAAGGAGAAATGGTGTATCATCCTTGAGAAGTCAAGATATTGCTCTGAATCCACAATTCTCTGTTTAGTGATCATCATCCCTCTGGTCTGCAGTCTCTCATTATATGGTGTAAAGCCATTCTCTTTCACTAAACAAATTCCCTCATATTTCAGCCATTCTCCACTTCCCTGTCATTCTCACTAAACAAACTGCCCAGTTCATCCATTTATACAGCAGCTTATTTAGCCAGAAAAAATGACAGCCATCGGATTCATTTCCGTTTGTCCACAGTCATTTCCCCGTTTGTCATTTCCACCGCAATTTAGGATCTGACTTCTCAGAGCATAGGGGGCAATCAGGGCTGGCGCGGTAGGCGGCGGGTGGGGGCGGGCGGCGGTGGGGAGGTGCGGGCGGGCAACGGTGGCAGGGGGCCATGGGTGGGTCGTGGCCGCGGTGGGCGAGTGGGTGGGTGAGCCGCAGGGGCAGTTGGGGATATCATCACTTAGGATAGAGGTTCTGTTCTTGGCTTGCACCCCAAATGTGTATGTGTGCAAGCAAATTGAAGTTTGGAAAATAGAAAATAAATGGTAGTATATAATATATATTTAAAATAAATCCACACCTCCCACTCCCAGTCGAACCTCCCCCTTTATCCAATATCAGAAAAAATCCTCAAACTGCCAGAGAAGAAATAAAGAATAAACTGCTATTCCCTTCAGCAGACAAAGCTGCAGGGAATCAAAGAAATTATTTTCTAAATTCAATTCCCTCCCTGCCTGCCTAACTTAAATCCTAAAGCCTCCAGCCTCCCTCCTCAATCTTGATCGGATCACACCAGCACCAGCAGCCAGCCCTCCTCCCTCAACCACCTCCATACACCCGACTGCAATTTCTGGAAGGTGCCTCGGCTTTTTATGCCCTTTGAGACATCCAGAAGTGTCAGTCAAAAACCTGGTGGTGCCATTGGTGGAATGGTTCAAAAATTTTGCATGGTCCCATCCCACACCCAGCCCAAATGGGCAGGTCTAAAAAAATAAAAAATAAAATAAAATAAAATAAAATAAACACAACGTTTTATTGCTATAAAAACCCACTGCTGCTACTATAAAAATTCAGGCATTTAAAATAAATAAATTTCCCATGTTTCTGTGGTGATTTGGGTGTGTTTTTTTTACCACAATTTCAAAAGAAAAATTGCGGTCGCCATTTTGGATCCCCACCACCACATGGCATGCAGCGAGACAGACAACAAGGATGACCCCCCCCCCCCAGCCTGGTGCAAGCAGCCCAGGACAGGAGATGGGGGGGAGGCCGGGGACCCCCCAGAAACCACCCCTCTGGTAGGTGGCAAAGCCTCAGGCAGGCATATTTTCGCCTGCTTTTTTGGATGGGAGTCGGGTTTTTTTAAAAAAAAACTTTAAAAAACTTTTTCTGTGCTTCACATTGCGCGATCGCCGCGATGCCACAAATGGAAACGAAAAACCCGACAAAATTTTTCTTTTTTCGGTTCAAGTTCGAGTTCTGACGGCTTAATTATCGTTACCGTTTCCGTTAAGTAACGGAAACGATAACCGAAAATGGAAACAACAATTTCGCCGAGTTGTGCCCATGTCTAATGCGCACACACACCCAGTTGTTAACGTTTCTCAGGTCATTCTGGGCTATTCCCCTAAGCTTTCTCTTTCAGCCACCCCCTGAAAAAGATAGGCCTCCACTATAACCTTTAGTCTTTCTCCTCTGTCATCTCAGAGGCCTCCCTCAAGTTTACCAGGACGGCAAGCTGGCTAGAGGTGTGTTGCCCCTCCTTTCCCTCTAAAACGGTGTGCATTTGAACTGGCAGTCAAGCCAGTGCTCTGCTAGGCCAAATGCCTGGGCTGCTGCTGCCCAGCATTTTCATTCCCTTAGAAAACTCCTGGGCCCTTGTGGGTGCCAGAGGCATTCTGAGGATAGGAAATGAAAAGGCTGGTTTCGGTAAGCCAAGTGCTTTATTTGCAGTTGCTAAAGGCATTTTTTTTAAATTAAAAAAATCAGGAGGGGCTAGGGACTTCATTTGGCAACTGCCCATTGGGTACACTGGTGCCCAGATGTGTCCACATGCATGTTCTAGAGAGGTTCCTCTTATTACACAAAGCACAAAGAAAAAGGTGAGTGTTTTGCCACAATATGTCCTATGGTTGCCATTAATGTTATTTTCACATGGTGTCATCATGAGCAAATTACCATCTTGCTTTATATATTGCTCCAGCCTGGTGTCCTTCAGACATTTTGGACTACAATTCCCAATGTTCTTAACCATTGGTCTTGCTAACCATTACAGAAGGGAGTTGAAAGCCAGATACCCGCATCGCACCAGCTTGGGAAAGACCAGTCTATAGCTTTTCTAGTTAACCTGTCTTTCCTGTAATTTTATGCTGCATATTTTTGTAACATTTATTATTTAAAAGATAGCAAAGCTCCTGCTTTTGAAATTTGTGACAGCATTAAGAAAAAAATGTTTAGATACGTTTCTGTGATATATATACTTAATTATTAGTGAGATACATTTACTGTGACCGCATCTAATGCAAACTTAATTGATCTCAGTTCCACCACGTCTTTTCTCTGAGCCAGTTTCAAACTCAGATGAGGCCTGTGAGCTGAGCAGCAGTGGCTTGCGCAAAGCTGCTGTCTGTATCTCACAGCTGAGCTGGGGTTTGAATGAAATTGCCCTTTTCTGCACAGTTACTGTAGCTACTATACAACGTTGTCTTTCTGTGATTATTGTGAACAGGGTATCTCATGTTGACTTTAAGGTATTTTATGTGAGGAAAGTGTTAAAAATAGGACAATTTCCTCAAAACAAAGCTCAGGTGTGTGTGTCTAGGAATGACATGGGTGACGAGAAGAGGCCCTTTAGAAATCTTCATGTTCTGCATAGCTTCTGTTATTAAGAAATATTGAATAGAGTTGGAAAGTGAAATTTCCAAAGCATATACATGACATATCAGCTCTGAATTATCTAAATATTTGCATTTAGGTAGGTAAGGTAGGTAAGCAGATAAAAAGATTGAAAAAGATGGATAGATAAGCAAATTAGCTGAAACACTGATGGGAGAGTACAATATGCTCTTTAACATGCCAAATTATTGACTCAGTAGATTGTTAAGGCTTCCGGGCTATTAAGGTCTGCTGTGTCAATGTGTACTTGGGGACTGTTTAATATGCAAATGGATGACATGACAGGCCACAACTACTATTGTCTATCAATTCAGTAGAAATGCATGTGCATATATGTTGCACACTTGTTAATGATGTGGCATGTACATAACTGTTTTCAGGAAATAAGGTAAGGTGACACTTCCAATATTTGTTGTGATTTATTTTCAAGCTCCTTTCTCCACAACAGAAATGATTTTGAGGCCTGGATTCTGAAGTTAGTTGTTCAGAATATAGTGCCAGGACTTCTTCTATTCCCTATGGATCTTGTAAAATTAAATATATATCGCTTGTATGCGAGCCATAGAGAGAGAGAGAGCCTGTTTTCCTCTCCCCCACTCCCTTTCTGTTGGAAGATTATGTGGCTTCTTTTATGGCTGAAGAGGAGGAGTACGAGGACACCACTGATTCTTTATTTACTTCATAATCTTCTTCAGTAGCAATTAAATAAGCTTATGCTACCTAAGAGATCTGTTAATACAAGATAAATAGAATGACATTTTTTGAAGATGAAGGAAATAAATGGAGTAAGTCTTTGATTGTTTACTATCTCCTACTTGCCTCCAAATTGCTAAAAAGAGGGGGGAAGTAAAGTATAAGATAACAACATTAAAGACTTACTTGATCTTTGTAGAAGGGGAGGGTATTACAAGTTTTGATTTGCTTTTCAACAACTTTTTGTGAAAGTAGGCAGAACCAAGTGTTGTGTTTAATAAGAGACACTCTTCCAATTTGCATGCAAAATATAAAAATATAATGAAAACAAAGTGAAAAAAAAAATAAAACAAAAACCCACAACTTTGACATTAGTTGTAGAAGTCTGGGATTTGTGTGTGTGTGTCTAAAATGTGACGTTACAGATTTCTCAGTCTACCAGGTCTTTCTTTCATCATACAACTATACAGTATATCTAGTTACAGAGGCAGACACACACACACACACAACCCTGTTTGTAATTAGGTTAATTCAAGTAAAGGACTTCAGAAGATAAGGAAGACAAGAGTGTGTAAAAGCAAGCAAATCCATCTATATTAATAACATGCCATTTCTCTCCATTTTCATGTAAACACAGAACAAGCCTTTTTCACTGAAGTAGCTAGACTGTGGAATATCCTCCCCTGAAGGCTTGTAGTTTCCATTGCTGTTTGCAAATGCAACTTTTAAATACAGACCTTGGGCATTTTTAAAAGGTGTTGCTGATTTATCATTGGCTTTTAATTGGTGATTTTTTTTGTCCATCAGTTTAATCTGTTGCTTTTTTTAAAAAAAGCGGTATTGTATCCTATGTTGAGATTTAATAAATGAAAGAGGAAGAAAAAGCATTTTAGCACATTTTGTTCTTATTGTTGTTGTTACGTGCTGTCAAGTTCCTTCTGACTTGTGGCAACCCTACGAATGAGAGGGCTCCAAAATGTCCTCTTCTCAACAGCCCTACTCGGCTCTTTCAACTCACGCCTGTGGCTTCTATTAGTGAATCAGTCCATTGCATATCTGGCCTTCCTCTTTTCCTGCTACAGTGGTACCTCTACTTATGAGCGGCTCTACTTACGAGCAATTTGACTGAAGAGCGGAAAACCGTTGGCGTTTTAACTGCTGCCTTACAAATTTTTTTTTTTTATTTATAGTTTTATTGGGTTTTTGAAGAGGGGAAAAGGGAAAGGGAAAAAGGGGAGGGATAAAATTTAAAATTTACATTGAATATGTCAAGCAAAGTAGAAGAAAAGTAATATAACATATTGATAGTTTGCCAAATATTATCACAATACTAATAAGTTTGTTACTTCTTGCCATCTTTTCCGAGAGATCTCATCATAGTCTCCCTTTAAATAGCCGGAAAGTCTATCGATTTCAATACATTCTCTTATCTTTTCGTGGATATTCTTCTCTGTTGGCACGTTTGGTTGTCTGCCTTACAAATTTTAGATGCGTCCTGTTCTACTTACTTTTTAAATCCCCCCCATTTATTTATTTATTTTAGATATGGCTGCTCTACTTATGAGTTGTTCGACTTATGAGCATGCATTCAGAATGGATTAAACTCATAACTCCAGGACCCATTTGTTTGTCTTTCTGACAAACCAGAGTATCTGCAAAGCTCTCCGTCAGCATCAAGTTTCAAAAAAATCAACTGTTTTCCTGTGAGCTTGTTACAACTATTTAACAGTTTTCATAGGCATACATGGTGATCAGAAATACAAGAATGCTCTACAGAAATGGTGATCAGAAATATAAGAATGATCTTCATCTTGATTTTCAGTGACATATCTTTACATATGATTCTCTTTTCCAATTCCTTCATTGCTGCCATTCGTAATACTGTATCAGTTTTCTTTTGATTTCTTGAATGAAGTCTCCATTTAATGACTGAACCAATGTTTACAAAATCTTTCACTGTTTCAGTTTCTTCATTGTTAACATTAAACTTCTGCATTTCTTTTATTGTCATGGTTTTTTTTATCTTCCTAGTGTTCAACTGCAGTCCTGCTTTGGCACTGCCTTCTTTCACTCGCTTCTTTACTAAAAGCCATTTCAAGTCATTGTGGCTTTCTGCCAGTAAGATGGTGTCCTCTGTGTATCTTATTCATTTTTCACTCCTCTTCCATCTGATATGCTCTGCATACAGATAAAGGGGATAAGATGCACCTTGGTCTGACATCTTTACTTATAGGAAACATTCTAGCTCTCCATATTCTGACCTAATGATAGCTCCTTGTTCACAATGCAGTACAGGTTACACATCAAGACAAGGTTCGGAAAATTGTCTCTCATGATCCACATGGTGAAAGGCTTTGCTACAGTCTATAAAGCTTCTTCTGAAGGTGTGCTCTCATAGATTTTTCCAATATGATCTCAAGTGCCTCTTCTTTTTTGGAATCCAGCTTGAACATCAGGCATTTCTTTTTCTAAATAAGAAATGTAGGACCTTATTGGGAAGGGAAATTAAAGTAATAGTCTCCCAAATGGACAGCTCCTTTAATCTGCTGCACCAAAAACAGTGAAAGAGTCACATTGTATGATCCAGAAATTAAGGGATACTGTATATAGACCACACATACCTGAGGGCAGGATTTTTGACACTGAGGTTGGAGGGATGCTAAATCCCAAAGGTTCTGGCATCTGGAATTAGATTATTAATGTGGTCCAGGTCAACTCATTCTCAGAACTTTGGAACTGCTAGCTTGCTTGCTTATTTATAGACAACATATCTAGTTGAAAGGCTACTCTGGGCTGTTTACAGCTATAAATTATAAAGAATATACACACAACCCATAATAGTAAACATAAAAATTAAAAAAGACAGTGAGGAAGGTAGAAGTGGGGAAGTTTGAAACTAAGGTAATTAAAATGTTTGGAGCTATGTGCTGGACTCAGGGAAACTCTGTTCAAATAGCCAAATTTTTACCATTCATTTGAATGTTTCCAGTGAGGGGGGGCATTCAGAGGGTAGAGAGTTCCAGAGGTGATGGGCTACTGCCGAGAAGGCTCCATTCTTAGTTTTCTCTTTCTGGGCCTCCCTTAGGATCAGAGATCTCAATCTTCCTGCCTAGGAGGAATGAGTAGTAAGGGCAGTTCTCGCTGGAAGAAAATGCTTTGACAGTTCCTAAAGCCACTTCTTAGGGCTTTGTATGTTATCACAACACCAGCCTTGACGTTGATGCAGAAGCAGACCTGTGGCCAGTGTGGGAAAGATGTGTTAGTATGTTCTTACCCAGGATAGTAATCTGGCTTCTACATTTGCTTCATAGGCAGCCCCACATAGAGACCACTACAGACATTCAAATAGCATTGGCGGGGTATGTCATGCAAAACTCCAAGTTCAGAGAGAGAGGTCAGATGGGTAGATTGAGCCATTCTTGTTTGCCACAAGGTCATTTGAAACACTTTACAACAAGCACAGTCATTTGTGTTTAATCACTTCTTTGCCTGTCCCAACTACAGAGCTGGTGATCAAGAAATGTTGGTTCTATATTCCTTTTGTGCATTTTTGTCAGATATGATTTCCCCATAACCTTTAGGTATATGACAAGGACCCTGAAAGCATGCCCTCATTCATTAAATGTCCATCCGAGTCAAGTTATATTCAAGTGCTGTTGCTTCATGCCCAATGTGTGTTGTATCTGCTCTTGCATTTCTGAGACACCCCAAGTAGTAGTGTGCCATTATGACTGATGAGGTGTTTACTGGACGAAGACCTAGTAAGGATCCTTGGGGGGGCATGTAGTATGGTTCTCTGTGTCTACACACAGAGAAGCATTGTGCATTAATAGGCTTCCTGTGGGTAGAGAGTGGGCTGCCCCATCAAAAGCATGGGGATTTTTTTTTGTCCTGCTGCTGTATCAGTTAATTGCAATGCTTAATCCTTCCCCACACACACCTTCCATGAACAGCATCCATTCACGTGTGTGGAAGAAAACAGCTTGAGAACACAGACAAGGTCAAGTGGGAGTTAAACCTACCTTTTGCAGTGTATTTCTGCCAAAGGCCTGTTTTTGTTCTCTTTTTAGTTGAAACATTACAAACACCCCAAGAAGAAATAGGAGAATTACAAAATGATAGGGATGGTGATACATGTGATCGGTTAATGTTAGTGGGAAAGCAGGAAAAACCTGTCTGTTTTATGTGTTGTGCTTCTAGTGTGCAAGCATTATAGTGTGGAAGAGTCTTTTTCATAAAAAAAATAGTGATTTCCTCTTCCACTTGCACAGTGCTTGAAATAAATAAGAAAATTTTATCTTAATTAATAACAATAAATTGAGGAAACATGGTTGAAGACAGAATTTCTGTGTTTCTTGACTGCTAAGTCAAGCACATTGCACTAGAGCTTTTACAGATTTGTGGGTAAGCAAATGAATCTGACTTAATAGCTAAAGAGATTCCAGCATACTTTAAAAGCCCCATCATCTGGGCACCAAAAATAATGAAAGCAAAAATCAGCCCAAAGCATTGTGTGTTTCCTCACTTCCCTGCGCTGCTTAAACATGGATGGATTTTTAATAATTTATTTCTGTGGTTCATCTCCAGGGAATAGTTGCCAAAGGCTTTTCATTTTGCGTTCAGTGCCTGCATTAGACGCTTACAAAAGATGCACACCCGATTCGCACACATGCAGGATGGCACACAAAGAGCCTCTCTTTGTGAAATCTGCATGTATAAATCTGGGTTTGGAGTGGGCGCGTGAAACAGAAACCTGGCACAGTAAACAATTGGTTCAGATCAACATTTCGTGGAAATAGGTAGGGGCTTGCTCCCATGTAATGTGCCCGGATGTTGATCTGTGCAGTGTGTGGGTGAAGTATGTGTGTGAAGAGTGCGGATGTAGAATAGGATGTTAATCTGCATAATGAGTGGATTCTAAATTTAAGGCTGAAAACCCAGTGGCATGCCCTCATAGCATGGCGTTACTGCCCAAGGCTAAGAGGCATTGCTCAGCAGCATTCTCATACCAAACCTTTGACTTTTATATACCACTAATGGCAGAGCATATAATAAATCTCCTTCTGATGCCATTAGGGAGAACATTACATTACCCTTGCTTATACTGAACTTCCTTTGCCTTATTATTGTTCCTTCATCTGACTGGGAGAGAGTTCCTCTTCATCATCTGATTTTGTTTTTATAATGCAGTGCCATCAGTAAGCACATTCACCTCACTGCTCACTCCAGGTCATTTATAAGCAATTACTGGTCCCAATACAGATTCTATGAGGACCTAAATTTTACCTCATCTCATGAGTGTGATGTTTATTTGGAGACTTCAGTGAGGGAATTTGTCAAAAGTTGAAGTGATCAGTTCATGTTCATGACGAGCTCTGAGGGATGAAGCATTATGGGAGGAGGGGCATGGGTGCTTTCCCCCTCACCCCTTCCTCAATGGCTGGCTCCATACTGTCTCCCTATTCTTCAGTGGTGTGCAGGGATGTGCTAACCAAAGACCTTCCTGTTTTCTTGGTCTCCACCACCTCCTCCCCTCCCTTTGTCTTCATGTCAATGCCTAGTGTTATGTGTTGCCCTGCCGTGTTGAGGAGGAAGACCTCTATTCCCACAGTGGTAAGTAAGAAAGCTTGCATAGTTCCAGGGGGACAAGTTTGGGGATGATAGTTTCTTTTAATATCCCCTCCCCCTCCCAGTAAATGTATAGGGGTGTGATGTTGACTGGGGACCAGCACTTAATCAGAGAGGAATGCAGGCTTTTTAGCTGTGGGTTTGACCTCTTGAGAAGCTTGTTCTGGCAGAGACCTAATAGGAATAGGAAGGCAAAAGAATGAGGAATATAGGAGTCTCGTCCCCGACATAGCACCTGGGACGTACTGTATCAGAATTACTTCGCTGGTGTTGAAGAAAGATTCAGCTGCCATTCCAGTCAGTTTTGGATATGGAACAGACATTGGCAGAATCTATGTATTGAATCGCATCACTGGCCAGCTGGCCCAATGCTATTTACTTTCACTGGTAACAATTTTCTGACATCTCTTCACAGCTACATGAGACACCCCCCACCTTTTAAAAAAAGGGTAATCTGTCACTGAGCTGTAGTTATTTAGCCTTCTCCCCTGCAGCAGGGCCAGCCCTGTCATCGGTCAGAGGCAGCTCCCTCAGGCAGCAGGTACTGAGTTGTCTAGATATGAGACAGAAGTAGCTGCCCCATAGCCATTTTGCTTTGTTAGGGGAATGTGTTTTGTGTTCCGGGAGGTTTTGCTTGTACCTCTCAGCTAACCTCTTGTCTTCGGGTGTGGTGAAGGACTGCAAGCACTGAAGTAAGGTTTAAACTGCCCATCTGGTCAGCTTCTGCAAGTGGAATCGGGGAGTGGGGGAAATATGTGCCGCATTTCTCCCTTTGCCTCAGTAGCACTTGTTACTGGGTTGTTCCAGCCTTCCAGACGTTAGCATTTTCTCTCATTGTTTTTAAAAAATAGAGCTTTTTTATAAGCTGGACTTGAACAACCTGCATAGTACAGTCCTGCTTCTTAGAGGCTTCTTGTTAGCAACAACTATGCACTCCCCACAAGAAGCTTTCTCTTCCAGATTTCCTGGGGTCAGGGCCTTGTGTGTGCAAGGACCCACATTTGTTGCTGCAGGTATATCTGGGGATGCTCTACATGTGATGTGTTTTTGTCCCCTCCTGAGTTATGTGGGTGAACATTTGTTCCTTATTTTTTGAGGCCACCTGCTGTTTTTACTGTCAGAGCTTCTGAGCCCATCTTACGCTCTTCGCTCCTATTATAGAGCCATCACTTGTCAGGCTGAATTTTCCCTAAATTCATAAGCATGAGAGAAAGTATCTGTGATCAACAAAAACAAAGTTATGTCTGTCTCTGTAACTGTTTGATAGAGTTGGGTTTTTGGAGTTGCTACTCAAAACTGGAAGAAAAACAACTGGATTGACATTTTTCTATAAGTTTCAATAAGGGATGGGTTTCTTTGCTGCCAAGATATAATAGGTGTTGTCATTTTATTTGCGATTTTAAAAAGCCCTTGACTTCAATGTTATAGTAGAAAACAGTTGCTAGATACTAGGCTGTATTGTTCGTTAAGCAATTAAGTTACTGATAGGCTTTTTACATTATTTACCATGATGGAAAGATATGTTTACTCAACCTGAGTGTAAATCAACACGAGGAGGCAGAAGTTCAGAGTAAATTTGACTAATGATGTTGTGTTTTCATCCTTGGAAGTAAGAGGGTGGGAAAAAAAGCTTCCCTGCTTTTGATGCTGTTTTGTCTCTGCTGGAAGAGATCCGAAATGATCCAAGCTGTCATGTGAGAGCTGAATGAAGCTGAGATCCTCTTTGATTGCATCCAAATGCCTCTCTCAGCTAGCTGCTGCCTCCCAAGCAGAAGCACAGCACACAACACTTCAGGATGTTTACAGAATCATACTTTCACCTTTCAGATAATCACGTTCTCACATCTAAATTGTTGAAGCAAAATATATTAAAAAAGATGTGCAATAAACCTCATTGTGGAAGTCTTGTTCATTTTAGCATTTTAGGGAACTAATAAATTGATTCCACCCCCCCCCCGTGGGGGGATATTTGATTGCAAAGTCATCCTTCTAATCAAGGCTGTCAATAATCTGTTTCTTGCAGGCCCTGTCCAGTTTTTGTGGTCTTGTTGTTCTCTGGAATTAAAACTCCTGCGTTCCTAAATTATGTAACTTCAACTTTCTGGGCGATTGAAGACATTTTGTGTGAGCATCTATTTCATACACATGTTTTGAGAGTCAGAGAATTTGGATTCAATCCTTTGAATGGACCAGGTAAAAATAAACCCTGCTGATATCTCATCATTTCATAGGCTTGTGCTGTATATTCCATTCTAGCATGGTACCCATTATACAGACTGAAAAAGTGGTATTGATACCTCTTAAGTATTTTCCCAGTCAGATGGGAAGACAGTAGGTCTGAACATAAACTTTGAATCTCTTTTAAAAATCCTAAATGGAGACAAATGTGTGCCATCCATACTTTCTGGAACGTTGGCCTATTTGGGATTCTTTTCTATGTACCTGAATTCCAAAAGAAAACAAGAACCTGTCCTCAGTCCAATTTGACTTTGAGCCAATGAATACCCATATTAATACATCGGCTTAGAAATCAGCTTTCTTGGTTTCTGTGCCCGTCAGTTCCAACTGAGGGCCTAGCTTCACAGCACAGGGAATTCTGTATGTCTTTCCTCAATATTTCTTCAAGTCTCAGCAGAGAACAAGTCTACAGCGAGATAAGGCAGGTGGACAATATTTTTCCTTGAAACCGGGGAGAGAATTTACTTTGGGAAGGATGAAACAAGTCTACTGCGCTTTCAAGGAAAAAGCTGCAAGCATGATGTTCTGCCCATAAGTAGAAAATGCTGGGGAAAATTTTGAGTGCACTCATGGCAGGGAAAGAAATGGTGGAAGAGCCGTCCTCTATCCTCTGGCCATTCTTATAGTTTGTAAGGTGCCCCAATAAGTCTGTTTGTCAAGAACTGCAAGTCAGGAAGAAACATAATAGCTGAGCCACCCATACAGCAGCTCAGCTGGGCAATGTTGCTTTTTGGGCGTGGTTCCTAGACTCTTCTGGGTGGCCATTCATGCTGGGAGATCTGGTCCACAATAATTAGCATGCTAATGCAAACTATCTGGGAGTCCATTTTCATCAGCCTAGTTAGTGAAACATAGGCATCTGTGCACACAGCAAAGACAACTAACTTTCTACATGCTTGTAGAAATGAGTGGATAATGATAATACGAGTTGCAGAAACAGAAGAATTAAGAAATAATAAAGTTGCATGTGCTGTCATTAATTATGTTCTGCCCCAATATAGATTGCATTTGATTTCTTGGAGTATCTTGGAGTAATGGAAAACATCATTTCAATTTGACTGGAACTGGGTAATTTATTCCTAAATTGCGCTCTAATACGTATGCTTCATTTTTAAGAAGAGTTGCGCCTTCTGGGAAACACAGGGCTGATTCCAACTATCTGTCTTAAGTACATCCAAGAAATGCTTGCATGAAGCGAGATGCCGGAAGCCAGAAGGCCTTTCATAGGCACACTTGTGTGATGAGTCGTCTCCTCCTTGTCACAAAACGGCACCATTCTTGGCTTTGGCCTGAGTATTTTTTGAAATGTAGAACTGAGAGGAAATAATTGGCCAATCCTGAATTTTAGCCAAGAGTTCCGAACCCCTACCTAATTCTTGTCTCTCCCCTCCCCCCTTCGTGTTAATCATTTTAATCTGCTCATATATCAGTATTCCAGCCTAGGCAGCTTAATAATGCACTTGCATTTATGGTTAGCAACATCCCAAAACTGTTTTGGAAAGCTGCATGGGAAAATATCGTGAGCAATTTTATTCACATTGTATATGTCAAATGTATTGGGGAAAAAGGTCAGATTCTGCAAATGTTTACTGCCCAGGTAAGATAAACACGAGCGCAAACACATACTGATTGCCTGCAGCTTCGTTACATAATGTTGAGCATACTGTTTGGCAGAAACCACATGATTTCTAGATACTGTATTTTTTTTTTTTTGCCAGAAGTAAGTTCCATAGTATTATAGGGTGACTTATCCCCCATTATGCTGGCTCAGTGAGTTAGGTATTGGGCTGCAGAGCCAAAGGTTGGGTGTTCAATTCCCCACTGTGCCTCCCAGCCTGTACGGCCTTGACAAAGGGTGCTTTTACATGACCCCTAAAATCCGAGACAAGGGGCTCCCAGATCCGGAGCTTAAAATTGTTTTCCCACCAGCTCCGGATTTTTTTAAAAATTAAGTAAGACCACGCCCACCTAAGCGTGTCCCAGCGCATTTTCCAAGTACCTGGTCTCCGAAGGTGAAACATTTCTGATGCGGATGTACAGCAGTGAGTGCTGGGCTCTCCTCACCTTGTGTTTGTTTGTTTCTTGCCCCCGTCCCTTTAAGAGACTGGAAGAGATTGGAATGCCTCCCGGGGCAGCTCCCGACAGCAGAGCGGAGGTGAGCCTGCATTTTTTTCTCCCTTTTCCCCCCCCCTCACACAGACAGGAGCAAGGGAGTGCGGAGGGGTGGGAACGCAGCAAGAGCAGCAAAACCCCAAGATGTCTGGTCCGAATTTAAGTTGCCAGTGGATTTTAGGGGTTGTGTAAAAGCGCCCTAAGCTGCATAGTCCCAGGATGCCGCCCCCACCACCACCAAGAAGAAGGGAATGGTAAAGCACCTCTGGGTACTAGACTGTCTGCTTTACCCAGAAAATACTGAAAAGGGTTGCCATAAGTCAAAATTGGCTTGATGGCACATGATATATATTCTCTCTATTATGTGTACCATCTATAATCTGCCAGACGAAACGGGCTCTTTTGTTAACTTATATATTTAATATTTTGTTTTTATTTCTTCAGAGGGGATGCTTTTGTAGGTATTGTGACTGGAACAGAGCAATCCCATAACTAAAACCAAGAGAACAGAAATTAGAGATCTGGTCTGATGGGGAGCAATGGACTGAATCAAGAAGAAGGGCAGGCAAAAGAGCAGAAGAAATAGACTTGATTCTGGCTAATGCTGACCCCATCAGGGAGAGGAAAATTTCCAAGCTAGCACATGCCCATACTTTTGTAGGATGTACACTGAAACAATATATTTCACACTTGCTTCCTTTAAGCATGAAATCTAAGGCTGCACTAATTCCCAGCTGTGCATAATGCCAATTAGATACTCATTAAATTAACATTGATAGTCTATCTGATGGGAACTTCATTGCCAAATTAGTGGTATTGCATTGAATTAGGAAAGAGAGCAGTTCTATGATTGTATGCCATGATTTTGCACAAACGTCCCCCCCCCTTTGCAGACAACTTGCACATGGTCTAGCCAGGATAGGTGCCCTGTGGCATTGGGAGTACTCAAGTAAGATGAAATCCTTACACTTGAAATCTCTGTCCCACTCAACTTTGTGTGATGGTGACTTCGATTAAGACAAGACAAGGTTACAGAAAAGGGTGACCTGCCAGCATCCTCCCATGAAAAGTTTAAAGAGAACATTACTGCTTTGTATATTCAGAGGAGAATTCAAGCAATGCCAACAACACGGCATGTATCAGTATATGCATTTTTAACATTCTTAATTAAGATGGGCACAAGTGGTGCATAACAAGGTTGCAAAATAAATCTTGAAAGTGAGAACCTTGACAGCTGTCAGTTATTGGCTTTGTAATACGTTATGTTGTTTGTGGAGTCTAATTGGTTGAACTTGGCTCAGTGGAATTGAATCACAAGGCCCATGTGTGCTGCTGCTTACCACAATAATAAATTATCATCCTAAATTGCAACATGCTCCCCCCCCCAACCCCAACTGTGTAGCCTTATTAGAATCCAGGATTATTTCTGCTACTGTTCCCTTTCCTTATGCTTGATTTATGAAAGAGTATTAATCACAACTCAACGCACATGGAAGATAGGATTGTGATGGCATAAACAGTTGGTGTGTGTGTGTGTGTGTGTGTGTGTGTGTGTGTGTGTGTGTGTGTGTGTGTGTGTGTGTGTGTGTGTGTGTGTGTGTGTGTGTGCGCGCGTGCATGTGCATGTGCAAAAGTGAAATACAAGGTCAGGATGTCAATTATAATTGTAGCTCCAGTGAATTTTATTATTTCATGCAACAGACTTTCGAATGAGTCTGATTTGGGGAGGAAGAAAACTAGATATTAATAGCTAGAGAAAAGTTGGGATGAGCACTTGGAAACGATCCTGTTCAACTGTAGTTCACAGAATCTGCCAGGCAGCATGGCCACTCATTCTATTTATGGATTGCTTAACGGAAAGCATGGCTCAGGGACTTGGGTCTCGGAAGGACAACTGCTGTTAGTTAAGGAATTAAAGAAACCAAGTATCTATTGACAACGAAGATTTGAAAAAGTTACCTTTGGGCTATTAATCTTGCTGCCATGGCCACTGGACATGTGATCTGGGAGTGAACGCTATCTGCTTTTCTACATTCTGAGTGATCATAGTTTTCTCTTGCAACAGTGGTTTTGCAGTGGATTATTTGGCAAGTTCAAATCTTAAGTAATAAATAATAAAACTTGACTACTACCCAATTTGATGAGCTGCCTAGATGCCCTAAGCATATCCGATCTCGCCTGATTTCGGAAGCTAAGCAGGGTCGGCCCTGGTTAGTACTCGGATGGGAGACCACCAGGGAATACCAGGTGTTGTAGGTGCCTGGAGTAGGAACTGGCAAACCACTACAGTATTCCTGCCAAGAAAACTCCATGGACATGGGGTCACAAAGAGTCGGTCACAACTTTATCGACGCAACACACACACTATCCAATTTGACATTGCTTATGTTGGACTCCACCAGGATATAGCCAGCTGGAGCCCAGTGTGTTAGAACACACTACTGGATTCTCTGGAAGGCTTTCACTAGAGATATTATATGTTTCTTAAACATCCTTATATGGGATGATTTTCTTAAAGCTGGAAAATTTAACCCATGACAATGAAATTTATTCAGATACATAACATAAAAAGGAACAGTTTTTCATGTGATATATCAGTTCTTTATCTTAGCAAGCCTACAGAGGTTTGGAAAGAAATGCATGAAGGGATATTCTCAAAGAAAATGGTAATTTGATTACTGTTGTTAAGTTTAACTATCCATTAAAAGAAAGATGAGTATTATTTTCCTTAAGATACCAACCAAATAAAGCCCCCCTCCTTTAGAGTGCAGTTTTCTAAATAATGAGGTAAACATTAATCTCTGCTAAGATCTTCACTGCTTTAGTATGATCTGGAATGATCAAAAAAAAAAAAATCTCTCTCTTAGTAATAGTTATCTATGCATTTTGTGGTAAATGCAACCAGAAACTATTGCTCATTGGAGCAATTTGTAGACAGGTTAAGTAAATTAAATCACTCAATATCTTTTTTTAAAAAACAGCTTTAAAGTTAAAAGTAATCAACAAAGGAAATACAGGTTTCAATTGGCTTGTAATATTGTACTAATGATCTTTGGTAAAAAAAAATTCGATAACACACTACAATTCTCCTGGGGACAGGCTTGTGAATAAGGGGATTATTTTTAAAAAGTCTGAGATGTCATTAGCTAGTGATTCCTTTGAAATAAAAAAGCTGTTAAGAAATAAATTGCATAGGTATACAAGTGAACAAGACTATAATTTTTATGATAGTATGCACTGTCACAATGCTTTCTGTCTTAAAAGGAAATAATTCAGATTCTAAAATTCTGACTGAAATAAATTTCACAGGTTTAAGTCAAAGCTATAACATTTGTCAGAATAAAAGTATTCTGATTCTGATTCTGATTCTGTCTTAGGGCGTTTATACACGACCCCTAAGCTCCGCCGCAAATGGCTGCAAGGTCCGGACCTTAAAAATGTTTACCCACCAGCTCTGGACTTTGCAGACAATTAAGTGTGACCCCGCCCACTTTAGCGCGACCCAGAGCAGTTTTCTTGTACCTGCTTTTTGGATGTGACAAATATTTGATCCGGTGTAAGGATAGTGAGTGCGGGGCTCTCCTGGCTTCTGTTTGTTCTTTTTTTGCGCCCCGCCCCTTTAAGAGATCTGAATGCTGCCCGGAACAAAACGGAGGTAAACCGGCATTCTTTTCTTTCTTTTTTCTCCCTCCCTCAGGCAGCCAGCAACCAGGAAGTGCGGAGGGGGGTGGGGACAGAGGAAGAGCGACGAACCCCTAAGATCTCTGGTCCGAATTTAAGTGGCTAGTGGATCTTAGGGGTCGTGTAAAAAGGTCCTTAGTCAGCCACTGGAAAGAAAAATCTTAAGATATATTTTGTTGTTTTTCAGTTGTTCAGTTGTGTCTGACTCTTCATGACCCCACGGACCAGAGCACGCCAGGCCCTCCTGTCTTCTACTGCCCCCAGAGTTTGTCAAATCCATGTTGGTTGCATTGATGACACCATCCAACCATCTCATTGTCTGGTGGCCCCTTTTCCTTTTGCCTTCAATCTTTCCCAACATCAGGGACTTTTCCAAGGAATCCCCTCTGCTTGCGAGGTGGCCAAAGTATTGGAGCCTCAGCTTCAAAATCTGTCCTTCCAGTGAACATTCAGTGTTGATTTCTTTCAGGATATATAGATTTGATCTCCTTGCAGTCTAGGGGACTCTCAAGACTATCCTCCAGCACCACAGCTCAAAAGCATTGATTCTGTGGTGATCAGCCTTCTTTATAGTCCAGCTCTCACTTCCACACATCACTACTGGAAAAACCATAGCTTTGACTATCTGGACCTTAGTCGGCAAAGTGATGTCTCTGCTCTTTAAGCTACTGTCTAGGTTTGCCATCACTTTCCTCCCAAGAAGCATGAACTTTTTAATTTCATTGCTGCAGTCGACTTCTGCAGTGATCAAGGAGCCCAAGAAAATAAACTCTGTCATTGCATCCATTTCTTCCCCTTCTATTTGCCAGGAGGTGATGGGACCGGTGGCCATGATGTTGAGCTTCAGCACATTTCCCCCACCCTTCTCTTTCACCCTCATTAATAGATGTTTCAATTCCTCCTCACTTTCTGCTATCATAGTAGCATCATCTGCATATCTGAGGTTGTTGATATTTCTTCTAGCAATCTTAATTCCAGCTTGTGATTCATCCAGTCCTGCCTTTCGCATGATGTACTCTGCATAAAAGTTAAATAGGCAAGGTGACAGTATACAGCCTTGTCGTACTCCTTTCCCAATTTTAAACCAGTCAGTTGTTTCATGTCCAGTTCTTACGGTTGCTGCTTGTCCCATATATAGATTTCTTAGGAGACAGATAAGGTGGTCAGGCACTCCCATTCCTTGAAGGACTTGCCATAGTTTGTTGTGGTCCACACAGTCAAAGGCTTTGGCATAGTCAATGAAGCAAAAATAGATGTTTTTCTGGAACTCTCTAGCTTTCTCCATAATCCAGTGCATGTTGGCAATTTGATCTCTAGTCCCTCTGCCCCTTCGAAATCCAGCTTGCACTTCTGGGAGTTCTTTGTCCACATACTGCTGCAGCCTCCCTTGGAGAATTTTGAGCATAAGCTTGCTAGCATTTGAAATAAATGCAGTTATATGATAGTTCAAGCATTCTTTGACATCAGCAACGTGCAATTAAATCCAAAGCAGTTCCACCTAGAAAGAACACCTTCCCTTCCTGGTTAAGCCATTGGCCATAACCCAGCCTAAAGGGTTTGTTATCTTGTCAAATATACTGATCTCTACTGGACTGTGACTACTGAATATTTGGAATCAAAAAGTATAAGAAAACTTAACTTTCCACTGGATTGTGACTTCTCTTTGTGTACTCTGTCATTCCACTGAAAATAAACCTCAACAGTTCTACCTAGCTTGTTAGATTACTCCATCTGATACCTCTCTGGAGATCTCTCAATCACAGTAGAAATTTGGTGCATGATGGGATCTCTCTGCTTCCAAAAGCCTTTTCCATTTAATTTGTGAATGGAGTGCCTTTCACCAAAGATGTGCCTATCCTTGATGAAGTGAATGGAGAAGCTCACAGAGAAAAGAAGCCCATGGACATATCACAGCAAACATGGAGCATATGTACAGTATTTGGAATAAAAACCCTAAATGTAAATAGGAAATTCCATTTCAGCGTTTTCACAGTATAGTCAAAATGGCTTTCCAGAGAAGGCAGTACTGGCGTGTTATCGTGAAACCAAAGATTTGCAGAAGTAGGTGAGAAAACAAATTTAGAGGAAAGGAACCCTAAAAGGAGACTGCAGCAAATAGCTGAATTTGCTTAGTGGAGATTGAATGCTTATTCTCTCGGTAGGGTTGGTGATGAGATGGAATGGAAGATTCTGAAAGAAGGTCTCACTGTCTGGAACACAGAACAAGTAATGCCTGTGCTGCATTATTCTGCAACATTCTGTTGCAGGTCTTATTTGCACACAACATGTGGAATACCAAACCAATGGGATTAATTAGCATCCCACTTTGATTGGCAAGCTGCCTAGATGTCCTAAGCACATCCGATCTCTCCTGATTTCGGAAGCTAAGCAGGGTCAGCCTGGGTTAGTACTTGGATGGGAGACCACCAGGGAATACCAGGTGTTGTAGGCGCCTGGAGTAGGAACTGGCAAGCCACTCCAGTATTCCTGCCAAGAAAACTCCATGGACATGGAGTCACAAAGAGTTGGTCACGACTGTAACAACACAACACACACAGACATTGATTGGCAAGTGTTCTGTGGTTTCTTTCCATCCCTGTTCCTTAATATGTGTTGAGTGAAGGTACTGGAGATGGAACTGTTTCAAAGGCACTACACCTCTCTCTTTATCCTGAGATCTCATTGTCATGGGACAGAAGTAGATATTTGAGGCAGAATGGGGAAGCCTCCCCAAAAGGAAAATTCATTTTCTGCAATCCATATAATATTTTTTCACTACAGTGAGATTTGGTGGAACACCTTTATGATCCTTTTTCAGTTATTTCCTTGATTTCTCTTGAGCACCTGCATTTGTGATTTTGTTCAACATATGGAGCACACTGCTGAATGCTGTGACAATATATTATAGTCAAGGAGCTTTTGTAGAAGAAAGGAACATTCTTCTATGCCTTTGCTATGGTTATTAATTTCTGACTACTGTTGCTCCTCACATAGACCTAATGTTTATTTTGCATTGTTGCTTAATTTTCATTCACTTGCGCTGACTTTTCTTCTTGTTGTTGTTGTACAAGGTGGGACATGAGTACAAGAAATTCGCATTCCTTTTATTAAAATTTTCTGCTCTTGGTGCTTTATGGCACAACTGAAAACAACAACCACAACCACCTACTGAACATATTTTCCTGTCTATTAAATAAATATAAACAGTGCTGCCAGGGTGTGCTGCAAAAAGTAATTATATTGCTAGTCACCAGCCTAACAGTTCACTTCAGGCAATAAATTCTGATCAACAAACAATACTTCTTCAGAGCTAAATTGGATCTTGGTGGTAATTGAATGTCCTTAACTTAGTGTTCTACTACTGGATTGGAGGAATATCATTTTCGTGTACTGTCTTTAAATTTTCATTAAGGAAAAATACAGCTACCTGCTGCCTTATCTGCCCACGTTTAATGATGTTCTTTAACTTCTTCATTGTTTCAGCAGGAGCTTTTCTAAATTGATCAGCTGGGTGGAACGGTGTTTTCATGAGTTTAATTCAGTCTGAAATAGTCTTGTAAAAATAAATGTCATAAAATGACATCAGGTTACTCCTTGATTTGCATCCTTTAGACAAATCATTTTAACAACGAATGTCCAAAAAGCCGTATATACATCAAAAGTGACAGTTAAGAAAGACTGCTATGGTTTCATCTGAACATCAACAATCTAATTGTCAGTTCTTAACATTTCTTTTTGTCACACATAGAGAATGCTGGGACCTGGACTGCTGTAGAGTAAGATGCAGACCCCAGTGAGAGAAGATGCCCCCCCCCAGGTATGTATATATAGGCCATCATTTCCCATCGATCCCCACCATTGCAATAACCACCATTTTACCAGTACTGTATATCCTTCAAATTGTTGGTCATATTGAAGTTACATATATTGTCATTTGAATAATATTGTTTCTTTCTGTATGAATGGAAGTGAATATTTTATGCAAACGAGAGCACGATCATTTATTTTTAAATAATGCATAAAGATGTTATGTTCTGAGAAAAGTAAAATTCAACATCTTTATCAATAAAACATTTTGCTTAAGAAAAAGCTGAGTCCTGTGCATATTTATTTTCCTCACTGATTTATGCCATTAAAAAGTTAGTTACAGATCAGAAGCTGTAAACATTTATATGGTGGTGGTGGTGGTGGTGGTGGTGGTGGGGTTTGCATAAATTTAATTGTTGACATACAGAGAGATGTGGTGCATAAAATGTTTGACTAAGATGTATAGAATCATAGAATCACAGAGTTGGAAGAGACCTCAAGGGCCACCCAGTCCAATCTGCTGCCATCCAGGAACCCCCATCAAAGTATCCTCGACAGATGGCCATCAGTATCTGCTTAAAAACCTCCAAAGAAGGCAACTCCACCACCCTCCGTGGCAGCTTCTTCCACTGCTGAACAGCTCTAACTGTCAGAAAGCTCTTCCTAATCTTTAAATGGAATGTCTTTTCCTGTAATTTGAAACCATTATTTCGAATCCTAGTTTCTGGAAGACAAGGCAGGCCCCTCTTCGATATGACATCCTTTTAGATATTTAAACATGGCTATCATATCCCCTCTCAGCCTTCTCTTTGTAATAAGACTAAACATTCTCAGATGCCTAAGCCTCTCCTGGTAAAACATATGTTCCAGACCTTTAACCATCCTGGTCACCCTCCTCTGGACCCGCTCAAGGTTGTCAACTTGGAAGGTATGGATTCAAATCCCCACTTGCCCTTGAAAACTCACAGGAATGAGTATGACACTGGTCAAACTACTCCTTAAATGTTTTATAATCTTGAACACCATGTTAAGGTCATCCATGGATCAGATATGACTTGATCACACTTAAAACTCAAATGCTAGTCTTAACTCCTGACTCAAATGCTGGGTAATAAATCTTCATTTAGGTAGATCTCATTGATTCAGTTGCATATTTGCTCTGCTTGGGGTTAGCAGCTAGATTGAGGACTACCACTTCCATTATCCCTAAACCGACTTTTTTGTTTTGAAAAAAGGTAAACATTTCCCAGCTCTGTCCCATCCCCATCACAACTGATGAATATACCAGGATATTATCAATAAGTGCACAAGGAAAGTGTGTTTTCAAACATGTTTTATAGGCTCTTAAGCTCCTCTACTCCCAGGTAGCCAATGGATCACATCCTAATTTGTAGCAGCTGCTTACAACCACCATTCTGTATTAGAAAGCAGGCAACAATTCTCCTGAAAAATTGATATTCAGCTTCATTACTACATTGTAATCTGCTGTTCTTTCAACAGTCTCAGATTGAGACAGTCCTTACAATGATCCTGAGAGCTAGGTGAGGGTGAAATTTGGAGCTATTTTAAGATTACTCAGTGTTATTTCTTACATGCAGCTTAAATATTTTAAGTGCCACAGTTCCAATGAGTAATCTCTCACTATTGCTTAGAAGCAGGCAAGTCGATGCAACGGTTGGCCCTTCATTCAGCAAGGGAGCAAAAGAAGATTCCAGGGATGGGGTAGGCTACATATATTGATCAGTTTCACTAAAGACAAGGAGTCTTTTGGGTAAACCAACCCTTAGAGGATTCTTACAGGGCTAAGTGGGTGGGTGCTGTTTTACACATGTGTGCCACACTGATCCTTGCTCTTCTATCTACCCAGTGGTGTTAATGTGTTATCAAAAGTAGCCTCACCCAAATACATGAGTTATCTATATAAACAGGTGGTGACTATCCTGTGGTGGGTCATTCACATTTACCTGTAAGTTCTTGACACTAAGTAAAACATGTGTTAAACATTCACATGTGAGCTGGTGCGTGGCTGCACTATGTATTTCTAGAGAGAAGGTAAAATACAAAGCAAGTGGCTACATCAATGTCAGAATGCAAGTGGTCAAGATTAAGAGTTCTGCCACATAATGAGCAGAATCATACACTGCAGGACAGTAATCCCCTGTTTATCACAGGGGTTAGGGACCCGACCTGACCCCGTAATAAAGGGAAATCTGTGTTATGCAGATGCTGGGTCAGGTCAGGACTGGGGGGTTTGTTTGGGAACTCCTGCACTTACTAGGCCTGGCGCTGCCCCGAACAGGCCTCCGACTGGCTTCCCGGGCCTGTCGGAGGCCCCAGAAGTGGTTTCTGGCAAACCAGAAATCACTTTGGGTTTTTTGGAAGTCATTTCTTGTTCACCAGAAACCATTTCTGGGGCCTCTGACAGGCCCGGGAAGCCAGTCAGAGGCCCATTTAGGGCAGCGCCAGGCCTGGGGTCAGTGCAGGAGTCCCCAAACAGGCCCACACAGCTTGCCCCAGGAGCCCTTGCGTACATATATGAACCCGCACTATACCGTGACCGCAGTATATGAACCGCAGTATAGTGGGGGACGATTGTAATATGTTATCACTTCAGAGTATAAAGGTGTGATGGGAACGAAAAAGGAAGAGGGTGTTTTTGAATATATATTTGAAAATCCAAGCCAGAATTTGCAGTCTAGAGTGGCATGGTCCAACCAGAACTGAAAGATCACCTAACTCTACTTGCTGTGTTTATCTAAATAGCACAATATTCCATTTTGTGGAAAAGGTGGTCTTGGGTCATACATCACATGGACATACTAAAGTAGATGACAGTCTCATTTTGTCACAAAACCAATTTTGCAAAGAGCTTTTTAAGCTGTTCTAATCATACTAGAGCAAGAGATTTCATCCAGTCAGGTATTGTACATGACAAATTGCATGTTCCTCTCTGAAGACTGTGCTGATAGCTCTCTCCATTGACGGGGGGGGGGCACCCCTCACTTCTGTGCATGGATGGCTCCTGCTTTGATCTGGTGCCCCCGTCTTACACTTGGTTGACTGTGTAGTTTGCTCCGTTAGGATGCTGTTTGCCCCAGAGAGTATCACAAAGCTTCTGAGTGGGTCAGATTGTGAGGATGTTGACATAACTCTGAGGTTAAATGAAAATCTTACTTCATTCTCACCACTGAGAAGGGTGCGGGAGTTCTTTTGCCAAGGGCATTTGGCACAGGAAACTGGAGCATGGCCTTTATACAGAATGAAGTCTCTGAGGGAGAAGTTATACAGTAACTTGAGAAACTCCAGCGCCATAAATCATCGCATGGCGTTTTCCCATTTAGAGTTGTGAGGGAAAGAAGGTGAAAAAGTTGAGCTACTGATTAGAGCGTGCAGCATTTTCTTTTAAAACAAAGCTGCTACTCTTGCTGAGGGAAAAGGAGGTCTGTCCCAGCCTTTATTTTTAAAAGGAAATGAGTAAGCCAGAAGCTTTTGGCTATTAACAAACAACCTATTCAGATCAGATAATACAAATCTTAAATTGTAGTAGATATACAGTACAGTAGTTTGGGTGGTGCTTGGGGAGGATGCCACAGTTGTTCCCTCTACACCCCCAGAGGGACACCTTGCCTAAGGAAATCACAATGACTGGTACAACTGCTTGCACAGCCACTTGTGAAGTATCTTGACCGTTTGGAATGATTGATTTGACATGAAGGAAAGCAGTTTCCATAAGCCATGGATGCTTTTTTATATACAGTATATATCTTTCAAGGCAGATATTTTTCAAGGCAGGTTACAAACTTCTTAAAAGAATAAAAGAGCTAAAACCACTTTTGGTTAAAAAAAAGAGACATACAAATCATATAAACCTGTCTCATAATAATAATAATAATAATAATAATAATAATAATAATAATAATAATAATAATAATAATAATAATAATAATAATAATAATAATAATAATGGTCCCAGTGGTAATCGGCATGCTGGATACGATGCCTAAAGAGCTAAGCAGGTAAGAGCTAAGATCAGAACTGGCCTGACCCATCTGATCCTCCATGGCTCTCTCGCTCCGGATGGCCACCCCGAGGGAGGCCCGTAGGGTAGCAACACATAAACAGGCCTTCTCGGTGGCTGGCCCGGCTCTCTGGAATAAACTACCAAGTGAGACACGCCAGGCTCCTTCTTTGGCATCTTTCCAAAAAGCTGTTAAAACCTGGTTGTTTAGGGATGCCTTCGGCAATCGCTACGGTCTGCATTACTTTTTCCTGTCGTGAGGTTTGTGCCTGTCATCAGTTGTCCTATGCCTCTTGCCAATTACTTGTTTGTTGTTGGGCATTTCCCCCTTTATTTTATTATTATTGCTATTTCATTTATTATAATTATTTTGTGGACTTCTTGTGTTTTTATGTGAACCGCCCAGAGTTCCCTCTTGGGAAATTGGTGTGGTATATAAATAAATAAATAAATAAATAAATAAATAAATAAATAAATTTAGAAGAAACTGGAGTTGACAAAGTCACCATCAGTCAGCTGCAGAAAGCCACCTTACTGGGATCTTTACACATAATTCTCCTATACATCACATAGTCCTAAACACTTCAGAAGCATTCGACTAGTGATTTGTAATAGAAAATCCAGCACAGTTATCTTGTCTGCTATGTGATGGTGATGGTGGTGGTGGTGGTGGTAATAATAATAATAATAATAATAATAATAATAATAATAATAATAATAATAATAATAATAATAATAATAATAATAATAATAATAATAATAATAATAATAAAGGAAAATATTTAGAACTGGATGTTATGGATGGGGAAGGGTAAGCCACATCAAAGATCTAGATGAGATGGAATTAGTATCCATGTCCATACAATTCTTCTTTCATTCCTATAAAATTCATTTTTTTTCAGAATCTAAAGTTGTGGTTTCCCAAGGGAGGGATTAAGAAAACACACACAACACACTCCACAGCAGATGATTCAGCCAGCAGCTTTCTGCAAGTAAAAGACCAGCTGAAGGATAAGATGACGGTACAGTGAGCAGTGCCAGGCAACATTAAGAAGGAAGGTCACTGGGGAATGAGAGAGGAACAGGGATCTGAGCCAAGCAAAGTTCAGTGCCAAAGCTAGCGATTTGTAAACACAGACACACAGACCATGGCCTCACAATTGAGTTCCACCAAGCTTGGTACTGGAAGAACAGACTCCTGGCTCGGAGCAAAATACACTTGGGTGTATGGAGTTCCCCTGAACCGGCCAAAGGTTGTGCAAGATAGCACCCCAAGCTGTAGCCCCATGCTTATGTGGACAGGTTGTGGCAGATTTGTAGCTGAGGCACATTATTAGGAATTAATTGTGTTTCTAAAGAAAGCTCTTATTCTTGCATTGCCCATCCAGGTTCACAGGCTAAGCAAACACTGTTTAAAATGGGAAGGTATCAGCTGAGTGTCCCCTCAATATCCATTTTATCCTATATGTAGTAGAGATGGGCATGAAACGAATTTGTAATTCATTTTGTTATTCATTATTTGTTTTGTTACCTAATGAAACGAATAATGAACTAACCCATTAAAGAAAAACAAAATGAAACAAAATGGAAATTTCCGCTTCCTTCATTTTGTTTTTCATTTTCCCATAGGAATGCATTGGAACAATGCATTCCTATGGGAAAGGTTTTCCTTGCAATTGGTGTGGGGAAACCACGGGCTTTTTCCCGCCAGAAGCCAGCACCACCGATCAGCTGTAGTGCTGCCTTTGGCAGGAAAAGGATTTTAAAAGCCTGCTGTTTCCTCCACCACTTTCTGAGGGCTCCTGCCGAGCTGTCAATTGCTGGACCCCCTTAAAAATGGCCCAGTCGGCACTGGGGAGAATCCCTGGTGGCGGCTGGGCCATTTTTAAAGGGGCCCAGCCGATGACAGGGAAGAAGGATCTCTTTAAAGGGAACTTCCCTGCAGTGGATGACTGCTATCTGCTGCAGGGAAAAATGTCAAAAGAGACCCCGCTCCTCGCCTCCTCACGCAGAGGCAGAATGAAGGGTCTCTTTGAGGTGCTGGCCCCAAGCCAGCGCCTCTCAGCTGAGAGGCGCTGGCTGGAGGAGCTCTTTCTCCCACCCCATAGTGGCTGGGGGGGAAGATTAAGCCACTCTTTCCCCCAGCCAAAGTTGCACAAGCACCACACACACATACACTACACACAGCACAAATAATGAATCAACAAATCTACGAAATGATTTTTTTCAAAAAAAATTGTTTAAAATGAAACAAAATGAAATGAACCCTAAAACGAATCGAACCAAAATGAATAGCCGTTTTTTTGGTTCGTGCCCCATCTCTAATATGTAGGATTAGGACCTGTTGGGGGAGACAGAGGGAAGAATTTTTATTCCCTTCCTGTTACCTTTATGGCCCAGAATTTGATTTGGCCCAACTCACCAGAAATTCATTTTGTACCTTTATTCCCCAGTGAAGTAGACAAAAGGTGTCAAGTAATGTCTGTCAGAAAAGCCTAGAAGAGGCAAAAGGGTCTTTAACTCAGGGGTTCTTAGCCATTTTTGGGTCACAGACTTCTCTGAGAATCTGATGAAAGCTATGGGCCTCCTTTCCCATACTAGTCATGGGTGGATACATGTCTGCTATTAAATTTCCTAACCCCCTTTTAAAGGCATCTAAGTTGGTGCCCCTCATTGAACCTGGTGAGTCAATATCTAGGTAAGTTCTGTTTGTTCAATGGGCCTACTTCAATTGTCATTTGCTTCTAGATTTCAGATAGCGTGTGATGAAATACTGCATTTTCCACCCTTATATTTCAAAGAAAATGTAAAGCAGACAAATTACAGTACTGTATTATCTTCACATTGCAGATGGCAGTGGAGACTGGGCTAGCTTTAGCCCAAAAGAGTTGTCCATGGCGCTGAACCTACTTGATGGAACAGGGCTCCAAATCTAATAGATCCTGTAAAGTTCAGAGTATATATATATTCTGCATTCATTTGTTTTTAATGCAACGCTGGGTGGGCCCTCATGTATCCATACAATCCATCCATACATGGAACCTGTACTCTGGGATACTATATGGATGTGTGTGCACAATTTGGGCACAGAGAGGGCCCAAGATATTTTCGTTGTCTGAAAATTAGCAGCAAAAGGCATTGCTTACTTGCCAAGCCAAGAAGAATGATATTTGAGACCAGCCAAATTACTTTGGTGTCTCTGGAGCAGAAAATCCGGTAAGTGTGTCTCCCCCGTTTTGATGGTAAAAATATAATTTATTAAACAACCAACCATTTATTGTCCATTCCTAAAAATACAAAATCTGCTTCCTCAAGTGCTTTCCCCTTGTGTGTGTTGCGTCGTTACGGTCGTGGTCGATTCTTCATGACCCCCATGTCCATGGAGTTTTCTTGGCAGGAATACTTAAGTTTACCAAATATTAGGGCCAGCCCTGCCCGTATGCTGCCGAGGGATGCATGAGCGGGATTTGCCTTCACAGCTGGATTGTAGTCCTGGGTGGCAATGTCACCCATTCATCCTCGGCCTCTTTCCACCCTGCAAGGGGAAAACCCCTCACACTTCCTAACCCCTGCTGCAGCAAAACCTTAGCATGCAGTGTGGGGAAAGAATTAATAGTTAATGAACACCACAAGAATGCTCTTATGTGCTTCCAAGCTCTAACATGTTCATTGGAGCCCTGGATGTGCAAGAACTATCTCAGAATTAATTACCCTTTAAGGCATTTCAGATCAGATTCCCCCCCCCCCCAAAGGACAGCTATTCACCCTTCCCCCTTTTTTAAACGGGCCCTTTCTGATTTTTATTTTAAAAATCTGTTGTTCAAAACAGAGCAACCCAGAACTTCTAATTTAAGCAGATCACAATGATCAGCACCTCCCAGACACCTGTTATTTGGCCCTGGTAACAAGAAATGTTATGGGTTTCTGCTGCTAGATCTGTCCAGGATCATTAATATGGCATTAAAATAGTATGTATCCCCACTGTGCACTCCTCCAACCACGCACTCGGTATCTGGCCATTTCTCTGTTTTCTTTTTTTCCCCTGCCCATTGTTGGGGCTGGAGTAGTCCATGGCACATCCTGGGGATGGATGACTGTCCCTTGGACTTCCTGGCAGTGGCCTGCCTGTGTTTCTTTGGGATACAAACCCATGGGTAATGGGCTATATTGACACATCAATAATTACACCCTGTCAAGTGGGTTCCAACTCATGGAGACTCATTTCAGGGTTTTCGGGAAATAGACTCATTTTGCTGTTTTGCTGTTCCCCTTTTCAGTGGGGCATCTTGGAACTGGGCAGTTTGCTCAAACCTATACAAGTTCCTGGGAGGCGCAACAGGGAACTGAACGCCCCTAAACTCTGGCTCCACATCCAGATGCCTAGGCCATGGAGCTCTCCATCCAAGTCCCAGAGTAAATCTTGAGAGAGTCGGGATTTTAGTTCCATATGACGGGTGCCTGGACTGCTCTTAGATGTGTGTGTACAGAAGGATATTGAAGATAAGAGGAAAAAAATACCTGTCAGGTAAGAATACATAGTAGCTTTGCTGTTTATCTCTGGGCCCTCAAGTAAAGTAATAAATCAGGTCATGAATACTGCTAAACCTACTGCCAACCAATCTTTGATTAAATCCAGAACTTCCAAGGAATGAATTTCAATGCACTAGCATTTGGGGTGGTTGTAATAATCCTATATGAGGAGCAGGAATTTCGCTGTCAGGTAGATTTACAGCCTAACATCCTAGACTCTTCCAGCTTCAGTCTGTTCTAACTTAGAGGCATGGCTCTGGGAGGAAAATATTTAGTGGTGACAGTTCCAGGAGTGTTCCTTGCATCCTCTGTTATAAGGGGTGGGAAGGCTATGGCCTTTTGGATATTGTTGGTCTCCAACCTCTATCAGCCCCAGCCAGAGTAGCCAACATTAATGAGTGATGGGAGTTGCAGTCCAAGAAAGACGCAGAGGGCTACTAGTTGCACATTTCCTCTACAAAGGACAGAAGTAGAAGTAAAAAGGGAGGTGAGCTGTGTGACCAGAAAACCAATGCAAAACTAGGCTAGATGATAATAAATAAAACAATCCCCTCCCCCCGAAAAAACAAGCACGGACAAGATGGGAACCGATTTCCCCATGAACTACAACACGCAGAATCCAACATGTGGGCCAAGAAAGTGGGACATGGGCAGTTGAATGACACTTCAACCATTTTCTTGCAGTGTTTTTTTCCTCAACCATCCAAGTGTTTACCATCTGGAGGGTACTAAGATCCCAGGGGAAAATATCGCAATTTAATTTCTTGAGATCAGGAATTTCTCAGGCTCGTTCAATAGGTGGAGAAATCAGCTGAGTGCACTTGGATTTGTCCCCTGAGGAAAGTGTGTTGGAACCTAGAAAGTGGGACAACCCAATGTCCTGTTTACTGCTTTTCCAGTCTGATTAATCCTTCCCACTAAGGAAAAGATCTGGTCTTCCATTGGGTAGATGGCAGTCTAACATGGGATTAACAGAAGGTGGCCTGGAAAAGGGATTCCAAATTCATAACAATTCTTTGTTGACTGGAACAATACAAACTGATTTTAACCTAAGAGTTCTAGTTCTATTATTTATTTATTTATTTATTTATTTATTTATTTATTTATTTATTTATTTATTTATTTATTTATTTATTATTTGTTTGCTTGTTTATTTTGAGCAGGTGGTTGGACTTGATAGCCCTATAGGTCCCTTCCAACTCCATTACGCTATGATTCTATGAAAGGGATGGCTAATGCCTCATATTAATTCATAGGAGGGGATCCAGAAGGAGGCCATTTTCTGTTATGCAGAAAATGAATTCAGCTGGCTAACTTCGTTTATTTCTAATTGTAGAAATCCCACCCCCACCCCCACCCCCACAGTAGAGCTGCAAAGCTGATTTCATCTCTGATCTGACTATACAGAGATTCTATTTTGCCTGGATATAGTGTTTGGGATCAACTGTTAATATGAGTTTTGTTCTTAAATGTTGGTGTTTGTGTGTGTATGCATGTACATGCATATTGATATATGCAAGACTTTTGTAAGGTTAGCTGCATTGTTAACCAACTATTTTTTTGTAAATAAATAAATAAATAAATAAATAAATAAATAAATAAATAAATAAAATGGAATTTGAAAGCTGAAATAAGTATTCTTTCTTCTCCATGTTCCTTTGATATTTTTTTAAAAAATTACTCTACATTTCTCTCAGACTCAAAAGTACCACCTTTTTGTTTTGTCCTGTATCTTCCCTTTCTCTGCAAATTATATCTGCAGCCCCAGACACCTCCTCATGTGTAGTCTGTTTCATTAAATTGTAAACTGCCCACATGGCCGGCGCTAGGTTTTTTTGCGCCCTAGGCAAGGGGCGGGGGGTGGGGTGGGTGGCGGGTGGGTGGGGCAGGCGGTGGCAGGGGGAGGGCGGGGGTGGCGACAGGGGCAGGGGGTGGGCATGGGGGTGGGTGGCGATGGGCGCAGGGGGGGTGGGCGGTGGCAGACGGCGGATGGTGATGGGCAGCTGGGGGGCAGTGGGGGGACGGACGGTGGTGGCCAGTGGTGGTGGGGTGGTGGGGGGGTGGCAGGCTGGCCAGCGCCCTCTTTCCATTTTGGTGCCCTAGACAACTGCCTAGCTCGCCTTAATGGACGCACCAGCCCTGACTGCCCAGAGAGAGTGTTAAGCATTATGTGGTGGTATATAAGCAACATACTTGGCTTTCATCCAGATGTGGTAGCAATGCCGGACAATCTGCCTGTTGTTGATCAATTTTAGAGTGAAAATTGTATGTTCCACTCTGAACTGAAACAGACACTGTTCAATACTGACATTCCCTGAGGTTGGGGGACCTCAGGGGTAAGGAAAAAGGAAATCAAATTTTTAAAAATGCGTACTAGAGAGAGGCTGATGAGTCACATCATGGTATGCTTCTGGTTGCTGAAAGAGGCCTTCATTCTGGAGCATATCTTCCCCATGCTGTTTATGGCATGGTATCAACCTCTAAAGAGTAATGTGTGATGGTGAGAGATGGAAAGAATCCCACTCTGAATGCAATATGGCTATACAGTCCTTTGTTTGGATGCATGTTGGTGATGTCCTTCCCTGTAACCTTCAGGCATCTAAACAGGGTTAAGGCTGCTCTGTGGGATGGTATATAAATGTAATAAATAAATAAATAAATAAATAAATAAATAAATAAATAAATAAATAAATAAATTCAGGCTTAATTCAGAAATTAGACCAACCTTTTAGAAGGCTAATTGTCCCCTGGAAATTAATTTGGTGACCCCATTTGTTTTCAGCAGTCTTCCCACCCCATACCATACCACATCAGAAGAGTTCTGAAATTCTGTTTATTTCTATCTCATTTGGATGTACAGTCCATTATGGTGTCCTGCACAGTGATATTTCCTTTAGCGTCCTGGAAAATTAAAACATTTTAACTACTGATACATTATCTTTGACATAAGCTTTTTTGTGTATAATAAGCATTCACTGCTAATAATAATTCATCTTTTTGTATTTCCTACATTGTATTCAGTCACTTGAACTCTGAAAATGGCCCAGTATACCTCAAAGTTGGTGCAGAAGAAATAAAATCTGGAAGGAGGCCCTTCAGTAAATTTCCTTTCTTTTAACCCATGGGCTCCTGACATAGGAGACTCCCAAGAGAGGAAGTGTTTTCTGTGGTGTTGTAATAGTTATTTTCAGTCGCAATTACTTTTATATTTATTATATTAGATACACAATATGCCCTGGTTGACTGCTTGCCTCCTGCCCTGCTTTTATTGGGAAACTGCCTCTGGTATCATTCGGTTTTTATTGGTGTTTTAATTTTATTGCTTATTGTTTGTTTAATATATGATTTAGCCTGCTGTTAAACTGCCCAGAATAGTGCTTCTGCACAAATGGGGTGGCAAACAAAGCAAACAAAACAAAAAAACAAAACAAACAAACAAAAACTGTTTTATTTTAACCCCCCTGGCCCACAGATAGATAAATATTAATTGGAACTGGATTTGCAGGCAACATAGATTTCTTACTTATTTCTGTACCTCTTGGGACAGGTTTTCCTTTCATACATGCACTTCCTTCCTATCCCCTCCTAAAAGAGACACTCTCACTAATTTTTCTCTGCTCATCTACACCTACCGTTGAGGACCCGAAGTGTTCGCCTGGCTCAGAGAGGCCTAAAGGAGGTGAGCGTGTGGTATACGCTGGGAACATGATGGCAGCAGGTCATTTCCACCACACCAGAAACAAAAGTTAAACTCCAAGCGCATTGACATTCCTCCCTCCTTCTCAAATGTTGTCCGGTAGAGGCAGATTAATAGCCCCCACTAATTATGTATCATTATATTAATATTAATATATTAGGTTAGAATTATATTCTGAAAAAAAAACATTTGACGTTTAATGCGTTTTCTTAACTCCCATAAAAATGCCTTTTTATGCAAATGTGGCAGGGGAGAATCATAGGTTACTTGGCTATTATAAAAGGAGGTTGTGAATTGAGAAAAGGTTGGGAAACACTGTTTTAACCAAACTAGTGAAAATGCTCTTAGGTCACTTCTCCCGGCCTATATTTATCTTGAGAAAGGAGTACTTGAGAGGTGGTATGCTATTCATTATATGCCTGAAATGGAAGGGGAAGAATGTTGTACTTTAGGCACGCATGCACACACAGACACAGATTCGTGTGTATGTGTATGGTATGTGCACATGCACACACATACCCATTTAAGAGGGACCGAAAAGCAATTTCCTTTTACAGTGTAAATTCATCATTTTCCACATAAAAGTACAGGAATTACTGGTCAGTGCTAAATCCTATTTTAAAATGTTCTGCTTACATAGCGCCCCATAGCGCTTCAAGCACTCTCTGGGAGGTTTAAAATTTCATTGTGCAGGCTACACTTTACCAGTCAGACCCCTGAAAAGAAGTGTGAAGAAACCAAACCAAACCCAGAGTTACTGTCTGGTTCCTCTTCAAGTGTCCAGAAAGCTCTCATATGCAAAATTGCCCTGAAATGGCCAATAGAGATGGGCACGACCAGAATTTTTTTTTCGAGTTGTCGTTTTTCGGGATGGGCCCATTTCGGTTTGTTTCCGTTTTTCGTGAAATTTTTTAAAAATTGTCGTTTCATCGTGTCGTTTGTTGTTTGTCGTTACCGCAGCCGAGATTTCGCGCGATTTGACATCCCAGCGAGTGGCGTCCCACCGGCGCTAGGTGTTTTTGCACCCTAGGCGGCAGGCGGGGGGCAGGGGGGCATGGGCGGGCAGTGGCAGCGGCAGGGGGGAGGGGTGGGTGCGCGGGCGGCGGGCGCAGGTCCCGCAATGACCCAGAGCAGGCGGAAAACACTTTAAACTGACTTGCTGCACAAGACTGCATCGAATAAAGCAATTGCAATTTTTGCAAACAAAGTGGGCAGTGCACCCACAGCAGAGCTGCAGGCAGGGTATGAAAGGACCTTGGCTTGCCACCAAGCAAATGGAAATTTTAAAATAAATCCACACCTCCCCTCCCACTCAAACCTCCCCCCCCTTTGAAGCACTATCAGAAAAGAAATCCTAACAAACTACAGGAGAATAAAAAAGAATAAACTGTGTTGCTATTCCCCACAGCAGACAGAGAATGAAAGGAATTATTATTATTTCCTAAAAATTCAATTGAATCAATTCCCTCCCTGCCTGCCTAACTGAAATCTAAAGGCTCCGCGAAATCGAAACTAGTCTAGCACAGCAGCCAGCTACACACAGCCCTCTCCCACCCACATCCAAGCCCGGACTGCGACTCTTCTGGGAGTGCCTCGGCTTTTTATGCCCTCTTGCACATCCAGAAGTGTCAGTCAAAATCTGGCCATGCGATTGGTAGAATGGGTCCAAAAATTTGCATGGTCCCATCCCATGGCCAGCCCATCATTGCGCAGGTGTAAAATAAAAATAAAAATAAAAATAAAATAAAATAAAATCAGTGCGACCTTTTACTGCTATAAAAAACCCACTGCTGCCACTGTAAAAATTCAAGCATTTAAAATAGCTAATTTTCGCATGTTTCTGTGGTGCTTTGGTGGTTTTTTGGACCACGATTTTAAAAAATAATCACTGCGGATGCCATTTTGGATCCCCCCGTACCGCATGGCAAATGGCGTCTGGTAGGTGCACCTCTGGTTGGTGCCCTCAGGCAGGCATATTTTCGCCTGCTTTTTGGGCCGGGAATCTGTTTTTTTAAAATTTTTAAAACTTTTTTTTTGTGCCGCTTGGCATCGTGCGATCGCCGCGCGATGCCAGGAACGACAACGACAAATCAGACCTAATTTTTCTTTTTTCAGTTCGAGTTCGAGTTCTGACAGCTTAATTATTGTTACTGTTTCCGTTACGTAACGGAAACGATATCCGAAAATGGAAACGACAATTTCGTCAAGTCGTGCCCATGTCTAATGGCCAAAGATTTGTCCCCCCCCCGAAGCTGTCCTGCTGTTTCGACTGATTTTTAAAAATGAACCCTTGTCCAGCTTTATTTGTGCGGGTGGTTCATATTTTGTTCTACTGGCTCCGTATCATTCTTTCCCCTTCACATGCCATTAATCTTCAGGGACTCTTCCATAGGGCTATTTTAACCCCTTTTCTCCATGTGTAGCTCCAAGTGAAATTTGTAACCTGAAAGACCCAATGTTCTCCAATTTGCCGTTCGGATCCACCACCCGGATGCATATTTTTTTTTGTTTCTCATGAAAACTCAGCTGCTCTTTGAGAGAGGTATAAGCACAAGCTTACATATGAATGCTCTGACCTGACTAAAGGTAGGTAATTTGCTTCTCTGAGAAACACAATTATTGGGAGAAAATTAATGTGGTGAAGTGAATTAGAGGAGGCTTTTTTTTAAGCCTTGAGGACACAAAAAGACAGGCTGCTGCAACTTCTGCTACAGTACACAGTGGGTTGTGTATAGCAAGAAGGACATGTGACTAGAAAAGCTCCAACTTCAGTTTAATGCCCTCTAGAGGCCTGCACAGAAGCATATTCTTTTTTCCTAACAGTGAAGCCTTTGATCAGTTAAAGAGCACATTGAAAATAATCTTTAAATGGGTTCCTAGAGAAACGCTTCAAGGAAAGAGAGTGCCTTCGGCCTAAATGCCTTGAAGTGGCTGAATTAAATGCACCCCAAGCGTCTTCTAACTATGGCAGAATAAACAGGTTGTATTCAAACACATCACTGAAAGGTAACATGCGACACAAGCACAATTCCAAACAAAGGGGCACATGTTTCGAATTCATACTTTTTTTAAAAAAAATTACAAACATTGTAGAATTACAAATATTGCAGAAAGATTTTAAGAGAGAAGAAATGGCAGCGCTTGTTGTAAGGGCTGGCTCTACTGTTAGGCAAAGTGGGATACGATTTCATCAGGCAAGAGGTGTCATGAAAAGGCAGAAAATGGCCAATCATAAGTTGAATATGCTTGCAGTTTTACTACCAGGAGGAGGTACAAAAACCTGAGAGATTTTCTCCATGAGGTGTCCAAATCACTTGGCTGGCCTTGGGTGTTGTCTGCTTTGATCGGGGTGGCCCCCTTTGCTGCTCTTCCTAATACAGTAAAACGTTTTGGGAAAAGGTTTCCATTTCCTAAGGGCAGAAATTAATCTCTCTATCATCCAGTCAGCCTCTCCTGCAATTGAATGTAGCTGTGCCATAGCACAGTCTAATGGTACCTCTTGTACCTCTTGCATGGGCAAAGGCACTAGAATATGAAAAGAGGGGAATGGCAACTATCAAGACCGTTCCAGGACAGGAGAGGGGCAAAACAGGGACAGGGAATAAAGAAGCATCCAAATGGCCGTTCATCAGGGCTGGAGCCAAGAACGGTGGCGCAAGATGAACTACTGTTTGTGCTACAACAGCTCAAGCCAATTTATAAGATCAGGCTGCCAGACTGTTTGCTGCCAACATACTAATCTCCTGCTGTTTGCTTCGTGGGATGCTTCGCACTGCGGACCCAGGGGACCAGTCATCACCGGCGACTACTACAAATGGAGAACTCTCAACGTCTTGCACATTTAAACCTGACTGGCACGAGTTGTGGCTCGCTAAGCTAAGCTGAATCCACTACTCATGTGCCGTGGCCTGTTAGATGGTCGACCACCCTGCCTGCAATTCCAGCTAGGAAAATTATAGGGAATTTTATTGATTGATTGATTGATTGATTGATTGATTGATTGATTGATTGATTTTAGAGTATTTTTACCCCACATTTCTCCTTGGAAAAGGACCCAAGGCAGCTTCCAGTAATGAAGAACAGTATACAGTCCAATACAATTAAGACATGTTCAAGTATTGAGAACAAAGAATTGAGGGACATCTTACAGCATTAATAGACAGCATACATTAAAGCTACAAGGTTATAAGTAGTTATAACAACAAAGTCTATGTGAACCTATAGATTCATATAAAAGACACATTATGGTAGTCCATCATTCAGGGAAAGCTTGCCTGAAGAGAAAGGTCTTTGCCTGTTTCCGGAAGGTGCTTTAATAGGTTCCCAAGAGACGTACCTGTGAGGGTGGCAGGATGGAGAGAAAGGCCTCTCCAGATGACCTCAACACCCGAGTCAGTTCATACTGTGAGATTCGAGCTTTGAGGTAGCTAGGAACAAGTCATATAGTGTTGGTAGGTCAAGGTCAGCACCTTGAATTGTGCCCAATAGCAGATTGACAGCCAGTGGAGCTGTTTTAGTAGGGGGTGTAATGTGATCTCTGTACTCCACCCAAGTCAGCAGTCTGGCTGCTGCATTTTGGACCCACTGAGGTTTCCTGAGACTTTTCATCAGTAGTCCCACATAGAGTGCATTACAGTAGCAATTACAGACGTCACTAGGTCATGTGTCGCTGTGGCCAAAGCTGGTTTCTCAAGAAATGGATCTGTTTATGGAACCCATGGAGGGCCACTCTGTGTGGATGGTGTGGTGGAGAGCTTCCAATATCAAGAAGTCATAATTTGGAAAAGAACGATGCCATCCTCTAAAATCTTAGGTGTTGTCAGTGGATGATTAAAAACACAAGACACACTGAGGCTAATAATGACGGCTTGAAAACCATTGCCCCTAATGCAAACATCTGCATGTTGGCAATGGTAATCTAAAACATAAGACACCCAGCGCATGCACAGTAAGATAGTTTCCTGGGATCTTTCCAGGCTTCAGGGCTGGATCTTAAACAGTTGGATCTGTTTATGGAGCATGCAGGGCAACAAGACTTGTTGACTTTTTAGAATTTACCACATTCACACCTCTCACTTTCCTCCAAGGGTTTTCACTTCAGGGTAAAGTTATATGGAAATACCCTTAGGTGATTTCAGATTTCAGACTTAATGGCGTTACGTTTCCTCTTTTGAAAGTGAATGGGTATTATGTCACTCGCTTCCTTCAAAATGTGCACACCCACCCACAGCATTTGGGAACCCTTTTTTCTGCTCTTTCTGCTGAATGGAGCCCTGGCTAGAGGGTTCTACCAGATTGTGTAGGGCTATGCCATTTCATCATTGCTGATTTACTCAGAATATCAAGCCAATACCACTGAATATGATGGCTGAGTCAGAATCTGAACACAGTGGAAAGCATCCCAAGAAGCAAATGGAACTTAACATTCTATCTACTCCACCACTTTAGTTATTACATTACTACATTCTGTTCATCTGTGTTTGCCTTCAAGAATAACATTAAAGGTAAAGGGACCCCACCATGCAGCTCTTTGTTTGAATCATCCTGTTTAGTCCAGCACCAATGGACCATGCTGCTCTGTGCCTTCCATGAAGAAAAACTGGCATCCATCTTGCCAGATGAACTTTTAAGAACTCTCTCCTGGCAAATTACTGTTTGGACTTTTATAACCGCTTTGAAAAGAGGACTTGTGTTCTCGAAAGCTCAGCAACTTTTAATTTTTTTCTACTAGCAACCTATGAAGGTATCACCCATAGTCTAGTTTTGACTTTGTTTGATTAAAGGTAAAGTAAGGTAAAAGTCCCATTCCCCCCATGCATGCTAATCGTGTCTGACTTTAGGGGCGGTGCTCATCTCTGTATTGAAGCCGAAGAGCCACTGTTGTGCAAGTCCATGGCCATGTGGCCAGCATGGCTGCAAGGAAAGACTGTTTTTACTTTCCCACTTTTTATGGCGGTACCTATTTGTCTACTTGCATTTACATGCTTTTGAACTGCTAGGTTGGCAAGAGCTGGGGTTATCAGCGGGAGCTCGCTCCACTGCGTGGCACCTGGGATTCGAACTGCCGAGCTGCCGACTTTGCAGCTGACAGTTTTCGGAAGCCTTAGTTCACTGAGCCACCATGCTCATTAACATTAGGTCATCCTAAACAGAGCATGCTTTTGCATTTGTTAGAATTTCTAGTTTTGGCATCTATCTGTGCATGTTTGTATCTCTGTATACGCACACACAAAAAGTCCCTAATTATTACAAATGTTGCTCTGAGCTGGATCTGAAACCGATCACTGTGGAATTGTTTTAAGATTAGCCTTGTCAAATTTATTTAAATGGGCTAGGCAAATACATACAAATAATTCAGTTATAGGCAAAATTAACTAATGCTCTTTTTCATGGTGAGCTGCCGTAATGATTTTATATAGCAGTCAAATTATTTAAATACTAATGTTGCCTTCATGCTGTAATCACCATTCCAGTCAGATGTCATTTTTAGCAGCCTATAGGGAATTCCGTCCCTTAATTATTCTTCAATACACAAACCAAGCATTCTTTAATTGGTGTAAATTGAACAGCGTCCCAATGCAAACAAGGAGAGGACAAACTAATCAATGATTCTGTGCATGTCTATTGGAAAGCTATTGCCATTAGATCAAGTAACAAATCCTTAACTCCAATAAGCTTCAGTTGCAGGGGAGTCAAACAAACCCCAAGCTAATGCTATACAAGGGCATTATTTGTCACCCCTGGGAATTAACATGTCAAGGCCTGAGCCCCAAATGTCAGTCTTTCGGTGAAGAAATCTGTGGATATTTTATATACTTTAAGATAGGGAAAGCCATGAATGAGATAAGTCAGCAATCTATGGAGCTAGTGAGAATAAAAGAGATGAGGCCCAAATCCCAATATAGATGAACCCAGGTAAGAAGTATTTGCTGGTGACCATTATTCCAAATAAACACAAGCCTTGTCCACCCACATTCTCTATAGGGCATGTGCCTTCTCTTGACTCATACCATTGGCCTGTCCAGTCCAACACAGCCCACTGACCCATTTTTTGTTATTTTTCTCAAGAAAATCAAGAAAAAAAGGTCCATTTTCTCATGGTTGCTGCTTAGCATACATTGAGAAAAGGAGGCATGGGTTCCTTTTTCTTTCTTTATCCACCCTTCATTCCCTCCCTCTTTCATTCATTGTGCGGCACACTTTGAGTGCTTGTTCACAGCTTAGTGGGAATGTGGGGAAGGAGGCGGCCAAGAGAAGCCACTTGTTTATCAAGAGCTTTGCAACCCTTGATGGAATTTTAATCTAAGAGTCCTGCCTCCAGCCCTTGTGGGTTATTTCTCAGAGGTCCCTCGGTTCTTCATCCCGGCCATGCACCAGTATAATTCAGGCTTCCACTGCAGTTGTCCGGAACCTCAGTAAATATCTCAGTGGAATGAAACCAGATAGATCATTAGTATGACCTTTACAGAGACATGCTGCCTTCCCTGCTTGACACCATCAGGGAAAGGATGACTTCTAAGTCGAGAGAGGTATTGATTTGATCTGGCCACTGGGACCAGAATGACATCCTTGCCCGCTGCGGTTTGTACATTCTGAAACACATCCAACATTCCTTCCTTTCACCTAAAACATGCATTTAAGCTTGCAAGGTGCCAAGCTTTGTCCCTGACAAGCAGGCTTTAGGGTTCTTACTCTGTGTCTCCAATTTTAGACCACAAATCTAAGGGAATGCAATGCTACCATCCCATCAACCTGAGGTTTTGGTGTTCATTCTCAGGGTTTCATATCATGTCCCTTACACAGGGTCAGAAGCATTATCCACCCCCACCCTGCCCCATTATCTTATATGTTCTACAGTTGTTGCTTCTAGAATTCCCATGCTCACTTTTAAATTCATCATGGTCTGCCTACATTGTCCTTCATGCATACCATTTGCAATTGTTGTGTCAGGGCCTGTCCTCGCCACATGTGATATCACAAGGTGCTCCAAAATCTCTTGGTCTTCTAATCTTAGGGTATGAAATATTAAATCTCTCATTGCCATCAAGCCCAGGCATGAGGACACACAGGCTGAGGAGGAGCTTTTCCAGAAGCTGGTTGAAGTATTATTAAAGGTGATGTTGAGATACTTGGAATGACTGGCTTCATTCTGCTTGTCCCTTTCTCAGGCAAGTTGATAGGCCCATACTGGTGTCCACAGAGGATGGTGGGGCATGACAATAAGGCTTCTGTGGCCTTGACAGCTACTACTCATCTCATGGACAGTGAGGATGTCCTAGACAGGGTCAAACCAAAAATATCTCTGAAACCCAAGATCGCCAAACAAAATCATACTTCAGTCATATTATGTGAGCTGACTCAGTAAGACAATTGTGCTGGTGGTAAAAGAAGAAATGGTAAAAGAAGGTAAAAGAAGAAATGGACACCCAAAGTCTCACTGGCTTGGCACCATCAGAACGGACATTCAAATGACTTGGAGGGAACCTAACTAATCTGTAAGGCCGTGGTCACACCTGGGTTTCGATCCTGATCTTCTGAAGGTCCGGCTTTTCCTCTTCGTCCCATCACGTGATTTAATATGTGGGACAGGAGTTCCCACGTCCAAAGCTGTATTTTTTTTTATTTTAAAGTGCAGTTCAGCCCCCTTGGCCAGCAGGTGGTGCTAGCATTAAAAAATACTGGACCACTTGGCTGGGGGAAATTAATGCTTAGAGGACCTGATTGAACTTCCTGTTGCTCCAATGTGCAGGGAAATTAAAAAAAAACATAGCCAATCGCCCCCAGGAACAGCTGGCTGGTGCTATGAAAAAAGAAAGAAAAAGAAACCCAGATCATCTGCGTGGTCCCATGGTGTCTGCCTCCTTAAAAGCTGGATTTTCAAAGAGAGGCAAAAAATTCCCTACCTCTTGGGTAAGTCTTAGAAACCTCACTTAAGGGAGCATTACCGGGTTTTCTTTTTTCTTTTTTCTTTTTCAAAAAGCCCAGTGGCTGTGGGGACGGCATTTTTAGACACAGTTTATCTAGTAATTTAAACTGCTTTTAAAGGGACATGGGACTGGGGCCTAAGAGGCAGAAAGGCATGGAAAGCATCGATCCACAATGTGATCGAAAGTCGGACATGACTGAACAGATGGAAGAAGAAAGCAAATCAAATCAAATCAAAGTGTTCTGCTTATATACCGTCTCATAGCACTTCAAGTAATCTCTGGGCGGTTTACAATTTAATTTTGCAGGCTACACATTGCCCTCTTCCCTCCAGAAAACTGGGTACTCATTTTACCAACCTCAGAAGGATGGAAGACTGAGTCAACCATGAGCTGGCTTCCTGGGATTGAACCCCTGGTCCTGAGCACAGTTACAGCTGCAGTACAGGCATTTAACCACTGTGCCACGAGGCACAAAGAAGAAGAAGAAGAGATGGCTGATTAATAGGTTGAGTGGAATTTCATCACATTATGGCCCACAGTTCAATCCTTATTATGTGCCTTGTGTCTTCATTCTGAAGTGTTTGGACAATAATGCAACGTAGAGCCAACATACTAGAAATGTAGGCTATTAGTCTATGTAATAATCTTTTAACCTAGAGCAGGCATGTCCAAACTTCGGCCCTCCAGATGTTTTGGAGCACAACTCCCAGGATTCCAAGCCTGTATTTCCAATGGCAAAGGACTGTGGGAGTTGTGTTCCAAAACATCTGGAGGGCCGAAGTTTGGACATGCCTGACCTAAAGGGTATGCTCATTTTTAGAACAGCAACATTCCTCAAAGGATTTCCCACCCTTCTTGGCTGCAAAAGATGCTATTGTACCTTTACCTCTGATCCATCAATGTAGATAAATATTTCACGGGCAAGAATTCTTTATGTTTATTTTTTTAAAATCATATTTTTAAATGGCATTGCTGTATCTGGTTCTTTTATTTCATTAAATTCCAGCCTACATGATCCTGAACAAACATTTAGTGTCAATATTTGATTTTTTTTAGGAAAATCCAGCTCAATCAAGTAAATAAAGCATTAGAAAACATAATTTCTTGTCATCACTAAACTAAACCCATAAAGACTTTAACACAAGTATGAATGGAAGACAAAGGCTACATACTTCTCAAAATGTGAAGGCCCCTAGCACATTTGCATTTTAAAATTAATTGCTGACCTAATTATTTGTCAGTAGAGGCATAAATTAAGCAAATATAACTTACAGTAAAGCTTGAGACACCCGCAGGATTTCTCTCCCCAAGAGTAAATTGTTGTTAACGGTCCAGTTTTGACAATCTATTTTTCCTATCATCTCATGACCGAAGGAATAATTTTTGGAAACTGTACCATATGGAGACATAAGAGAGAATGATATACTTAGATCTCCTGTACAAAGGAATGATAAGCTGGAAGTCACCAGAGAAAATCAGGAGACACCGCTTTGATTTAATAAAAAGGATAAAATTTCCTATATACTTAGATCCAGTCTATATTGCCTTCAGTTTTGACAATAATATTTAAACAGGCATCTGCATATCTGTCTATAATCTGCTTATTCATCTCTCTATCCAAACACGACCTTGCAACCTTGTTTCATGCTGCAGCCATAATGTCCAAGGTCCAATGGAGTTGTTCCAGTTTTCACGGGCTTTCTGATACAATTTTGTGCTGCCATTTGCCTTTTAATCCCAGTAAAGTGAGCAGGGTTAAATCCGGTGTGGTGTCACAGTTAAGCGAGTCAGACAGAGACTGGGAAAGGCAAGGTTCAAATTTTCATTCGGCCATGAACTCATTTGGATTAGTCATGATTCCTCAGCTTGACCTACTTCACAAAACTTTTGCAATTAAAAGAGAAAGGAAAACGATAATTTACATCATCTTTAATTGCCCTGCAAATGCTACAAGAAAGCAAACAAATTGCCCTTAACGTCGGGTAGAAATGGCGCTTTGTTCAGCTCCACCTGAAGCATCTGTCCTCTGTATTTTTTTTTTTCTTTTCGGTTCTAAGAGGTCTGCTGGAAACCACCTTCATTTGTCATCTGCTTGTATGTCAGGAAGCCGGATGTGTATGATTTAATAGGCACTGTTCAGATATGACACAGGAACAAATCTATGTATTCTATGACCGATGGCATCCTTCCAAACGGTCCACTTGTAAGATGAGGAAGGCAATCCATGATCATTCTGTAGCGGCTTGGACTAGACTGGCTGTTCCTTTCCTTTCATGACTGCCTCTATCTTGTTGTGAGCTGGCACTGGCAACCTGGCGTATAGGATGTTTTTCTGATCTTTTTGCACTCATTAAATACAGCTGTCACAATAGCGAGTACGGGAACATGTGCCAAACTTTTTATGCCATGTCAAAATAAAGCAGAAACGTGCTTAAAAAAAAAAAAAAAACAACAACCGCCACCACCACCGCCACCCGCTCGAAACGTTTGAATTTCTCCTTGAGAAATACTGAAATCCTTTTTATGTGGCTGCTGTTGACAATCTAAATTGTTCCATGGCAACATGCATTAAAATTTCACTGCGGAACAAAACATCAACCTTCAGAATTATTTAAAAATGTAACACAGCAAACAAATAAATGAATGAAACTACAAAGCTAAACTGACTTCTTAGTAGTATAAAGAGGTTGGACCCACAGTTGTCCTGACATTGTCACCTGAAATCTAGAGCTACAGCTATATTCCAGCAGAAGAAACGTGTGATATGACAATGCTATCACTTCTACTTTTCTGTTAAAAGATGCTGGTGTCGGTGGAGGAATAGAAAGAAAGCTGGATAGCTGGGCCATTCCACTCTCCTGCTGAATAAACTCTTCATTCTTGCCTCCATTTTAGACTGGGAACCTATAGGAAGGAACTAACTTCAACTGATGGCGTATAAATTGGTCTGGAAACCTTTTACAGTGAGGCAAGGAATAAAAGCACTCAGGAAAACAAAACAAATAAAAATGATTTGAGGCTTGCCACAAAAGTGCAGCAGAGGTGCTCTTTCAAATATCAAGATGCCACCTGGAATAGCAAAGCATTTTGTAGCACCTTGGGCATTTAACAAGCTTTCTTTGGCGTTGGCGTCCATGAACTCTGGCCCACTTCTCCAGAAGCAACTTGTGGGCTAGAGACCATGAAAGCTTATGCTAAAGAAAACTGGTTAGTTTTTAAGGTGCCACAAGAGTCTGTTGTTTTTACAGAAACAAACTAACGGCCGTACCGACATTTTATCTGAGTGTTCAATAAAGCCACAGTTCCTCTTCCTGTAACTTCATTTTTCCATAGTAAAGTAACACAGCTTCGGGTTTTCTGATTTCCATACTGGTTATTTGTGTAAAACGTCACCACAGTCCTGTGGGTGTTTTGATGGTCTGCTGAACCAGGGAACTTTTCTGCTTGGTCAATGTAACAGAGACCTGAGGGAAACCCATAATATTCATCCTACCTCTTCTTCCTCCATAGTGACTATCTTTGCTGTCAGGGATGCGCTACTTACTTACTTACTTACTTACTTACTTACTTACTTACTTACTTACTTACTTACTTACTTGTGTGTGTGTTGTGTCATTACAGTCGTGACCGGCTCTTCGTGACTCCATGTCCATGGAGTTTTCTTGGCAGGAATACTGGAGTGGTTTGCCAGTTCCTACTCCAGGCACCTACAGCACCTGGTGGTCTCCCATCCAAGTACTAGCCAGGGCCGACCCTGCTTAGCTTCCGAAATCAGGCGAGATCGGACACGCTTAAGGCATCTAGGCAGCTCTTACTTACTTACTTAACAGTATTTATTTATTTAGAAAAATACCACGATATAGAGGGCAAGAAAAAGCGGTGACAGGGATGGCAGGAAAGGTCTTTGCTAGAGTCAGCTGGTGGAGTTCTTCATGTGCTCCACCTATTACAGCACTGCCTGGAGGAAGATAACACCGTTCACACTATAGTTCCCTGTGAAGAACTTGCACAGCACTTGGCAAACAAAATTGCTCACATCTGTTCTGACTAGAGATGGGCACGACCAGGAAAAATTATGTTTCGAGTTGTCGTGTGTCGGAGCCGGCCCGTTTCGGCTCGTTTCCGTTTTTTGTGAAAATTTTCAAAAATTTGTCATTTCGTTTGTCATTTTTTCGTCTGTTAGTACTGGTGTTGGGGGGGCTCCTGGAGGCACCTCTCTGGGGTGGGTGCCTCCTCTGGCCCGCCATGAAGGGAAAGCGGGCTCCTGGAGGCACCTCTCTGGGGTGGGTGCCTCCTCTGGCCCGCTACAAAATGGCATGCATAGCCAATTGGATATGCATACAATTAAGTTGCAGTTGCACTGCAGTAGCAGGCAGAGGCACCTCTCTTTCAGGTGCCTCTGTGACTCACTGCCTGCGGTGCACTTGGGCTGGGGAATGAAGTGAGAGAGGACCCCTACGGGCGCCCTGTGACTCACTAAGAAGGGAAGTGTACTTGCTGTAGTGCAATGCGAGTACATATCTGGCTTACTGGTTAACCCCTTACTGGTTAGGGGTTAGCGCAAGGGCTAGGCTTAGGGTTACGGGTAAGGTTAGGGTGAGTTACTGGGGTGCACCTCTGGGTGCCTCTCTGACCCACTAAGAAGGACAGTGTACTGGCGTATGGGTTAGGATTAGGGTTCGGGTTCGGCTTCGGGCTAGGGTTAGTGGGGTTTTTATGCCTGACTGGCACATCCCAGAAGTCTCGGTCAAAACCTGGCCAAGTGGCCATGCAATTGGTGGAATGACTCCCATGGCCAGCCCATCATTGCGCAGGTGTAAAAAATAAAATTAAAAATAAAATAAAATAAAATCAATGGAGACGTTTTGTTGCAAGAAAAACCCACTGCTGCTACTGAAAAAATTCAGGCAGTTTTAAAATAGCTATTTTCGCATGTTTCTGTGGTGCTTTGGTGTGTTTTTGGACCACGCGATTTCAAAATAAATATTGCGGTCGCCCCATTTGGATGCCCCGCCTGCACCGCATGGCATGGCGAGTTGGCAAGACGACGAGGATGCGCGCAGCCCAGGAGAGGAGAGGGGGGAGGCCGGGGACCCTCCCCAGAAACCACCCTTCTGGTAGGTACCCTCACTGAGTCAGGCATATTTTCGCCTGCTTTTTTGGCCGGGAATCAGGGTTTTTTTATTTTTAAAACTTTTTCTGTGCTTTTTTCTGATGAGGATGCGCACTTTGCGCAGCCTAGGAGAGGAGGGGGGGAGGCCGGGACCCCCCCCAGAAACTACCCTTCTGGTAGGTGCCCTCACTGAGGCAGGCATATTTTCACCTGCTTTTTGGCAGGAATGTTTTTATTTTTAAAACTTTTTTCCTGTGCCGCGCACGTGGTTCGACGAGGGTGCACTTTGTGCAGCCCAGAGAGGAGGGGGAGGCCGGGGACACCCCCCCAGAAACTACCCTTCTGGTAGGTGCCCTCACTCAGGCAGGCATATTTTCGCCTGCTTTTTTGGCCGGGAATCGGGTTTTTTTATTTTTACAACTTTTTTCCTGTGCCGCTTGGCATCGCGCGATCGCTGCGATGCCAGGAATGACCACGACAAATCAGACCCAATTTTTCTTTAGTTGGTTCGAGTTCGAGTTCTGGCAGAGTAATTGTCGTTACCGTTTCCGTTACGTAACGGAAACGAGAAACGGAAACGGAAACGAGAATTTCGCCAAGTCGTACCCATGTCTAGTTCTGACCTGGATACTGTTGTTGATTCAGGTCCTACAATGTAACTACATATGACCTTATCTTTCCCTGTGTCAATGGATGGATTTCAGTTTCTACAGTCTCTGATGATCTGGTCAAGATGCTTGGAAAGGACGACTATCACACATCTAAAGGACAATTGCCCTTCTGGGCTTATAAAGCCAGAAACAGACCAGTCAAATGCCTGGGAGGTGTGGAATCCCAACATGCGTAAAGGAGGCAATAGAAAGGCTATTGTTGAAAAAAGACTTCCTTGGATCCCACAAACCTGAATAATTGCCACCCTGTTTCTAATACAGTAACCCCCCACCTATCGCGGGGTTAGGAACCCACCTGACCCGCGATACATGAAAATCTGCGATATGCGGAAGTGGGTCAGGTGGGGGCGGGGGCGATCAGAGGGGTAGCGGGGAGTGATCGGATCGCTCCCCCCCCCCGCATGGCTCTGAAGCCTCCCGGAAGGGATGGCGGGGGCGGTGGGGAGCCCACCCCCCAGGTACTGCGATCCCATGATATAGTGGGACCGCAGTACCTGAACCGTGAAATGGCGGGGGGTGACTGTATTGTATTCTTGAGCAAGGGGTTGGCTTTTCAGCTTTAGGAGTTCATTTCATTTCATTTCATAAACCTTTAATGGCACTTAAAAGAGGATATAAATACAAATAAATAAAAACAGACAGAACAGCACCACATTTAAAATATGTCCCACCTTGGAAACCTCAGTGTAATTCACAAGGGATAGCTTTTTAAAACAGCATCAAGGTAATCTGCCACCCGGGCGGTGACTGATTCAGAAGTGTCCTCAAGAAGGAGGCCCACATGTCCATCAGGGGAGGCAGGGAGCTCAAGTAATATTTGGCCGAGAAAACGTTTACGTAACTTACTATAAGCCGGGCAGTGGCACAGGATGTGGGCAACCGTATCGGGTTCTATATGGCAACGTTTACAGATCCTATGTGAAAGGGGTAGGCTTTGATATCTTCCAGACAGGACTGAGGATGGGAAAATGTTAAATCTAGCTAGCATGAATGCACACCTCTTGGTGGAGTTTACTAGTTTGTAAAAGTAACATACATTGTGACCGCCCACAGGGGACAGATTGAAGTAGCATGGGGAGCAAACATGGTTTAAGGTGGAGGTAAGTTCTTGGATGAGAGGGATGATGTAGATCCATTTCAACATGTTGTTAAGCCTGGTTATGGAACAGAGACTGCTGTGGTCACCTTCATGGATGACTAATGGTCAGTTTCATAGTTGTCTGTTGGGCATTCTTAGCTCTCTCAGGCTGGTTGCTAAGTGTGTCTGAATCAGCAGAGTTCTCCAGGATCTTTCTGACAGTATTAAGAGTATACACAAGGACCACATATATACATAGTATGCCTTAATGTCTCTCACCTCTTCGGTTTATAAATTTTAAACACACTGGTTAAGAAAAACAAGCAAATAAGCAGATCACACATCATGGATGTCAGCCATCACACTTCTGGATCTTTCAGAGCATGCTATATTCCATCTAACCAAAAAAGACTATCCATTATGAAATTATGTGTGTAGCAGGCAAGTTTTTGCTTTGCAGAGCCTTCAGCATCCAAATAGAACTCCAGAACTTCACCTCTAGATCAGTGTGTAAAGTCAGTAGTGGAGGGGATGAGGTGAATAAACTGAAACTTAACCCAGACAAGACAGAGGGTGCTTCTGGTTAGTCAAAGGAATAGGGATGCAGCTTGTTCTGGATGGAATTACACTCCCTCAGAAAACACAGGTGGCCATTTAGCCAGATGGGAGGTACAGAAGTGTAAAACTAAATAGAAAATAAATTGGTGCTGTAGCTCTGCCTTTTCTTTTCGGGAATGAGCATATTTCTCGTCCATGTGGGATTCCTTGATGCATATATGGCCTGTTCTGTGCCGTTGACAGTGGAAAGCAGAGATGCATCATTCCACGCCCAGAGAGGCCCTGTATGGCCATCGGAGCTTCAGGATTGAGACATCAAAATACATTGGCCTTGCTGGCTGTGGGCTTCCTTTTGTCTTCTTTTTTGGTCTTCTATATGTGGAAAAGGTCATGATGATTTCCAATATTCAGTGCTTTTGAGAGGTCTGCTCCGGCACAACTAGGAAAGCAGAATTGACATGCAGTTTCTTGGTCAAGGCCACCCTCCAGGTTCACAAGGAATTTATTTATTTATTTATTTATTTATTTATTTGATTTATATACTGCAACCATCTAGCAAAAAAAGCTACTCTGGGCAGCTAAGGAAGGAAGGGCATCTTGTGGGTTCAGCTTCAAGGGTGCTCTCTCTTTCTCTCTGTCCTGCATGCTTCATTCATTTCGAGTTGATGGGCCTCCCCAGACTTCCTTCAAAAATAGCTTCATTTTAGGTTCTCTCTCCTATGTTGCTCTTTTATCCCCCTCCCCACTCTGATTGATATACATGGGAGGAACTGGCACACCAAATACATGAGAGGTTTTGACTTTTCATTCCTATCATGTATTGTGGCGAGAGAAATTAAATGTCAAAACACAAAAGTGATTATGGTTTTGATGGTAAAAATATATAATCTCATAGTCACTTCATTTTATATATTTTATATATATATAAATTGTAAGGACATACAAAATTGTAAGGATCGCAATGAAAGGCCAAAAGGGTTTTGCTTTGACATTATATGAAACAGAAAGTCATATTTTTATGCCTTTGTTCCTCTTGCAGAATTTCTGTGTTGCCTTTCAATCCCGTTCATTTTCTATCAGATCACGCTTGGGATTTATAGAACATTTTGTCAGGGTATTGACACAAATACCTGAATGAAATGTGACATATATGACATCAGCAGTGGGTGAAAATAACAGGCTTTTATGGAAGATCATTTCTGTTGTCGCTTTGTGTGCCATCACGTCGCTTCTGAGTTATGGTGATCTTATGAATTAATGATGATCATCCCTATGCCTCAAGCTGTCCAGATAGCTCAGTGAGTTAAATGTCTGGCTGTGGAGCCAGAGGCTGGGAGTTCAATTCCCCGCAGGGCCTCCTGGGAGAAGACCACCATATGTGGCCATGGGCAAGCTACAAATTCCTAGGGCATCCCCAGAAGAAGGCAGCCACTTCTGAATACCCTCTACACTATACCACCATTAAAAAGTCTCCATAATTCAGAATTGACTTGATGGCACACATTTATTATTGGTGTATCCAGTGTGGTATAGTGGATCGAGTGATGAACTAGGACTCTGGAGGCCTGGATTCAATCCCCACTCAGCTTATGGAAACTCTCTAGTTAAACCACTCCTTAAATATTGCACTTACTCTGAAAGCCCAATTAGGGTCCCTATGTGTCATTTCTGATTGATGGCACATAACAGCACAGTAACCTATGTGGTGGGAACCTATGAGTGTTCCTACCACTTTAATTCTAACCTTTTTAACACCCCAAAGTGTGAAGCTTAGGCAACTGGTTAATTGCCCATTAGCACTTGTTAGCACCTTTGTCAAGGCAGCTCCCTGAAAATCGAGCTTTCTGCCTCTGCCCATGCTAATTCCAGCAAACAAGTGTCTGGGTGTCTATAGAGATTTCACTATCAGAAACCCAGTTTGAATTTACAGTGGTGGCTTATAAGATGAATTTTATTTGTTCTACGGGTCGATTCATTTTATGAAAAATTCTTCTTATGGAATGTGGTTCCCCATAGGAATGAATGGGAAACTGATTAATTCCATTCTGGAGGAAAATAGCCCAAAAAAAAAAACCCGCCCTCCCAAGACCTCTTTATAAAGTGCACTTTAAAGGCATGCAGAGCTGGAAACCTCCCAGATCCCCCTGGCAGTGCAATGCAAACATGGCCAAAATAAAGCATCAAGACAAACCCTAGCCTGTTCTCACCAAATGTGAAATGAAAAGCAATGTGAAGATGGGCCAAGGAAAGCAGCAAGACAAACCCCAGATCGTTCTTGCCAAAAGTCCAATAAAAAAACAATGCAAAAATGATCAAAAGCAAGCTCCCCCCCCAAAAAAAAAATATCTCAGGTCATTCTCACCAAAAGTGCAATGAAAAACAATTTAAAAACACAAAAGTAAGCAAGGGAACCTCAGCTCCCTACCTTTCCAAGTTCTAGAAGTCCAAAAATTGCTGCAAAACAATGTCCAGAAAGGCTCCAAAACTTGATAAAAAAAAACACCTCCCCCCCCACAAACTACGGGGGTGCAATGCATCCTGGGCATCTTGTTTTCAAAATGTGGAATGGATTTTCCTCTTGCGAAGCATCCCATAGGGAATTTCCATCTTGCAAAGCAACCCTATTCCGAGAATTTTTATTTGTCTTTCGCGTTTTTTTTGTCTTATGGAGCATTTGACTTAAGAGGTACTATTGTATGTGAATCATGGCTGATCAAGTGGTATTTTCTACACCAGGTAATCGCACTGTCAATCTCAGCCCTCCCACCTAGTCTCAGTGATAGGAATGGCCAGGGGAGACCTTGGTGTTTACTGGACCTTTTAGCTATAATTTACTTCCCCTTTGGCATCAGCATCTCAGTGTTCTGTACTCCTTTCAGCTTCCTCTTTATTCAAAGTAAGGACCAAACTTTTTAACCCACTATGAGTACTGAATGGGACATAGGGGACTAACAGTGGTGTTACTCCACTCCTCCACTTTACTGCTACACTCTACGGTCCCTCCGGAATTGCACAAATGCAACGTGTCAGTTTGGTTCTGCCTATTTGCCCAAGGACAGGACAAACGTCAACTTGACAGTAACAGAAGCGGAGCCAGGTCAGCAAAAGTAAAAAAGTTCAGCATTACATTGCTTGGGTCTCTACTATTGAATGCAATTTTGATTTGAAAAAAAAAATCAAAATTTAAAAATCATGTTGTCATTTGGCGTTTGGGAGATAGCCCCGGTGGTAGATAAAATGGTCTGCAGGATGCTGTCCCAAAGCCTTTTTATTTTTTTAACACATTCACCTAGATCTGTTGGCTACATCTTTCTCGGTTTTGATTCAGAAATAGTTACTAACAGTCCCAGCTTAATCCCAGCAAATGCGCTGATCCTAGTGCAACGTTCTTCTAGGCAAGTTGCATTCGGGGAGATCTGAGTCTTCAGCTTCCTGTCTCTGCTATACAGGAGTTGGATCAATGCCTAGTTAGTTCAGCTCTGTTTCCAGCCTGCCAAAGAAAAAGAGCATTGCTGATAGCCGGGTTTGATAAGTAAAAAAAAAATGTGTCTCTCTCTTCCTCACCTGCTTGCGCTCTGGATTGTCACCCTCCTCCTTTGTTCCTTTGCGAGGCGCTGCTGTCAGTTCCTGAGTCATGGAATCCTTTACATGGCACTCTAGAGAATACGGTTAGAAAAAGAAAGGAATAGGGAGGCAATTTAATAAAATTTAATAAAATTTAATAAAATTAATTTTTTTAAAAAAAAAAGGGGAGAAAAAGGGGACACGGGAGGAAAGCAAAGGAAAGGGGGGACATAAAGAAAAGGAGGATGTTTTCAAGAATGTAGCCTGAAGCCTTGTCAGGTAACGTTTCTTTAGATGATGTTCTCTCTTTCTCTCCACCTCAAGATCTCTCTTCATCATTTTTTTAAAAACATGTCTTTCGGGATGGGGACATGAAAGCAAACCGTGGGTCAAAGGCAGGTATTAGGGGTTGCCAGGGATGCTCTCTGATGGCTTTGTTTCATCTCTGTGTCCGAGCTTTTGCCAGTCAGCAGGTACAGCTGCCTCTGCATTCCGGTCACATCATTTTTCTGCTTGATGACAAGCATCACACCTTCATCCATCACATTTACATTTCAAACTGCCACGCGGAGGCTATTGATTAATTATTTAGCAGCCGTTGCCCACTTGTGAGCATTTCTGATCTTGCCTTTCACGTTGGGGAAAGGCTGCTCTCTCTCTCTCTCTCTCTCTCTCTCTCTCTCTCTCTCTCTCTCTCTCTTGTGGCTCAAAGCTCAATGATTTTTATCTGTGCCTAGCTCGTGTGTGTAGATTGTGCTTGAAATAAAGCGGAGGGGTACGTACGCCTACCCGTGCACACGTCGTATATTTAAGGGCCGCCATTTGTTTAAACGGTTACCCATTGCCTAACCACAGAAAGCGAATCATTGTTCATCCCAAGTTATTCTGGTTTTCAAAGCAAGCCGCTTGTCTTCAATTTGCAACTCTCCTGTGGTTTTTTTTTGCACGGTTTGTTTTGTCCTTTTTTCCCTCTCAGAACTGCTACTGTAGCAAAACAATGGAGAGGGCGAGATGGAATAGCTATACCCATGCTTTTTTTTAGTGCTGGAGCTAGAGATCTTTCCATCTGCAGGTTCCCCTAAGAATCGGATGTATTCTGTAGTGTTGGCTTATTATGGGTTGGTCAAGTGAGCAGGGCCGGAAGATGGATCGAGACAAAAGACAGACACCTTACCCCAGCCTGACTTGTCTGGTCAAGTCAGGGCCAAGCTACACATTATAAATGCCCTTCCCTTGGAGATGAAACTAGTGTTCAAGAGAAGTGACTGAGACATTCCTTCACATCTTAGAAAACCAGACTTGCCAAGCAGGACCATTCTAGATCTCAGGCCTTGGATCTGAAATCTCAGAGTACAAAATTCTTCCAACCTGATAACCCTAGATTTTAGAGTTTATTCTCATGACTTCAGGAGATGCCACTTCTTTGTTTCTTTTTTCCTTACAAAATACTACTACCAGTGATGATGATGATGATGATGATGATGATGATGATGATGATGATGATGATGATGATGATGATGATAGTGGAATTCATATATTGGCTATCAAGTCCATCATCTGGTCTACATGGTTTGCCATACATAGACCATTTTTGCAAGCCCCACTGAAGGCTCCATCCTTCTTTTTGCCCTGGTATTTCTGACCTGGGAAACCTACATCTAGTGTTGTTGGATGCAGCTGGTTCTCCCAAACAAAGGAAGATGGAGCGTGTGTCCTAAAAGCCAATCATAAAGCAAAGCAAGCTCATTTGCAAATTACAAAGGGGGAGGAAAAGGCCCTGCGGTGGTGATCCTACACAGTCAACACTTAAGGAATTCCCTCATTTGCTACAATAGCTTATCTATGGCATACTCTTCAGCCTGTAGAGAAGTGAGCTTTGTGGGTCTTGGTAGCTCAAGGTGGAGCAAGCATGGATAAGAACATTTTTCAGACTGCAATAAAGCACCAGACATCATCCTCTTGTGCCTCATCCCTTTTAAAGGAGGTTAACAGGTAAATTGGTGAACCTTGCTTTTGCACACATTATTTGTGCTGTTAGATCAAGGTTTAGATGGAAGTGAGTTAGCAGGTACACTAACAGCAGGAGATTTCTGTAACACCACATTGTGCTGAGGCCTCAGATCTAATAGGCCTTGTAGGATGAACAGGTGGAAAGACTTGTAGTTTTGACCAGAAGCCATTTTGGGCATTTGGGATTTGTATCACCTACTTGAAGGCCAGGGTAGTCCTAAGGCTGTATGGCTGGAGTGAATCTTAACTTATTGTCCTGTATATCAAAAGAGGTGTCAATTACAAAAGGTGTCCATCAAGGTTGTATTCTCTCACCTCTACTTTTTACTATCTATTCAGAAATAATTTTCTGGGATGCTCCTGAAGGAAAGAACCAAGGTGTGAAGGTGAATGGAGATCTTGTTAATAACATAAGATATGTTGATGGTACTATCCTGCTTGCAACAAGTCTGGCAGATCTGCAAGGATTATTGGCTGCTGTTGCTACAGAAAGCAGTGCCATGGGATTGTGACTGAATGTGAAGAAGACAACATGGATGGTTATCAGTAAAAACAAAATGGTTCACAGAACTTTCTCAAGCTTGGCAGTGATATAACTGAGAGAGTATGATTTTATAAATACTTGGGATACCATGTCAATGATAACTGGGATCATTCATGTGAAATTCATTGTAGAATTGAGCAAGCTAGAAATTCCTTCCAGAAAATGAGGAAAATCTTGACAAACTGGGACTTATCTATCAGGCATCACACTCAAATACTTTGATCCTATGTATTCAGTGTATTTCTCTAGGGTGTTGAAATTTAGACCCTTACAGACACATTATGCAGGAAGCTGGAGGCATTCAAAATGTGGATGTCCTGACTAATTCTGAAGATATCTTGGACAGACACAGTAACTAATGTGGCTAGACATGGGCACGACTTGGCGAAATTCTCGTTTCCGTTTCCGTTCCTCATTTCCGTTATGCAACGGAAACGGTAACGACAATTAAGCTGTCAGAACTTGAACTCGAACCAATAAAAGAAAAATTGGGTCTGATTTGTCGTTGTCATTCATGGCATCGCGGCGATCGTGCGATGCCAAGCGGCACAGAAAAAAAGTTTTTTTAAAAAAAAACCCGATTCTTGGCCAAGAAAGCAGGCGAAAATATGCCTGCCTGAGTGAGGGCACCTACCAGAGGGGTGGTTTCGGGGGGGGGTCCCCGGCCTCCCCCCCTCTCCTGTCCTGGGCTGCTCTGGTGGGGGGCATCCTCGTCGTCTCGCCATGCCATGTGGTGCAGGGGGATCCAAGATGGCGACCGCGATATGTTTTTTGAAATCGTGGTCCAAAAACCCACCAAAGCACCACACAGAAACATGCGAAAATTAGGTATTTTAACTGCCTGAATTTTTACAGTAGCAGCAGTGGGTTTTTCTTGCAATAAACGTCTGTCTCCAATCCCATTGATTTTATTTTATTTTATTTTTATTTTTATTTTTTTACACCTGCGCAATGATGGGCTGGCCATGGGATGGGACCATGCAAATTTTGGAGCCATTCCACCAATCGCATGGCCACTTGGCCAGGTTTTGACTGAGACTTCTGGGATGTGCCAGTCGGGCATAAAAAGCCCACTATAACCCTAGCCCTAACCCTAACCCTAACCCTAACCCTAACCCATACGCCAGTACACTGTCCTTCTTAGTGGGTCAGAGGCACCCAGAGGTGCAGCCCACTAACTCACCCTAACCTTACCCATAATAACCCTAAGCCTAGCCCTTGCCCTAACCCCAACCCTAAGCCAGATCTGTACTCGCATTGCACTACACGCAAATACACTGTCCTTCTTAGTGAGTCAGAGGGCGCCCAGCAGAGGCATTCTTCTCTCACCTCGCTCACCAGTCCAAAGTTCCAAAAAACTCTGTACGCCAGTATGCTGTCCTTCTTAGTGAGCTAGAGGCACCCAAAAGAGAGGTGCCTCTGCCAGTGCCACTTGGTATGCAATGGCTACACGGTCATGTACCCTTCCTTTTCCCTTTGTAGGGGGCCTGAGGAGGCATCCACCCCAGAGAGGTGCCTCCAGGAGCCTGCTAAATGCCTTAAAGCGGGCCAGAGGAGGCACCCACCCCAGAGAGGTGCCTCCAGGAGCCCGCTACCCTACCCCCCCTAAACCAGTACTAACAACAGACGACAAACGAAATGACAATTTTTTGAAAAAATTCACGACAAACGGAAACGAGCCGAAACGGGCCGGCTCCGACACACGACAACTCGAAACGTCATTTTTCCTGGTTGTGCCCATCTCTAAATGTGGCTGAATTACAGCACATGAATAAAAAGGTAGAAGTCCTCAATACCATAAAGAGAAGAAAATTGCAATATTTCATGTGCAATAAGAAATACCATCTGCTGAAAGTTATCCTTCAATGGAAAATAGACAGGAAGCATGGCCCAGGGCGTAGAAGAACATTCTGTCTTAAGAACTTAAGCCAATGGTCCAAAGTAAATACAACTACTCTGTTTAGAATAGCCTTAGATAGAAACTATTTCAGGCTACTGATTACCAGTGTTCTACGAAGACTCAAAACACAAGCATGTTGATGCACTCTTCTTCCATCTAATCCTAGCCGAACCTAATTAAACACTACAGCATAATTCCCCTTAGCCACTCCCCTCCTAAGTCACTAGTGGTATGGAAGAGTTGAAATATAACAGTACATTTGACTGTTATATTTCAACTATAGATGTGTCAACATCTATAGATAATTAGGTTGCTGTATAGGTTCTACCTGCAGTTACATCACCTTGTACCATCCAAGTGGTTTTGGGGAAAGAAGTTTTGTTGTACAGTGGTACCTTGTATAAAGGAATTAATTCATTCCAAATGAAATTATGTTAATCAAATTTTCCTTTATACAAATTTCCCATAGAAATGCATTGAAAACATAGTAATCCCTAATCACAGCCATTTTGTTGCTGTACAGATTCGCTCAATAGATGATTCTGTTACGCAAATTTCCCCTATCTCTGGAATTGTTTATGTTGTACAGATTTTATGTTATGCAAACTGTTTGTTATATGAGGGTCCACTGTATTTAATATGCATATACCTTGTTAAGTAGGTGCTTTTGGGGTCTCCATCCCTTCCTCTGAAAGTTGCACTGGATCTGGACTTTCTTAAATGAAACAAACCAACAAACTAAACAGGTCTATACATCTGGCTTTTTAGGCATCCTCCCCAGAGGGGATGGAGGCCTTAGAAAAGCCCTACAAGGCTGCCAAAGATAAAAACCTCTGCCCTTGCAGGCTTCCAAGAACAAAAATAGACAATAGGTATTGCATTGCAGAATGGGTGAAATCCTTGGGTGGTCCAGGAGGGCTGCAGAAATGCCTTCAAATGGCCAACAGGCTACATGACACTCAATTCTTATGGAGGGCATCCAAGAACAGAATACACCTCATCGTTTACTTGAGATGGAAGTAATGCTTCATGAGGAATATGTCAGTGGTCTACATTTTAAATGTGCGGGGATTGATTTGTGGTTTGAATTTCCTGAATTTCCTTACTTTGGTGAGTTGGTTGCAATGCTAAATGTAACTGTTGACTTTAAAACCAGTCTCTCCCACCTGCTCCTGGCATGTTTGGGAACACTGAGGCAAATTCATTTGGAGCATGTCTGTTGCTTGCATGCATTAAGACATCAGTACTAGTTCTAAAATGTATGGAAATGTATCAGATAGATGCTGGAAATTGAAATGCAAAGAATGCATTGGTGGACATGTGATGAGGTAAGGAGATACTGGAGAATGGTACATGAGATATTGCAAAAAATGTTGGGTTGTATCATCCCAGTTAAACCTGAATTATTTCTATTAATATATATTTTTGTCATCCTGGCCGTAAGTCTGCCTGTAGATTATTGTTTTGTTTTGTTTTTTATTACTCTTTATGTGTTATGATGACCATTGCTTCTTTTATTGATTCTTGATTCTTGACTATAGTTTTGATTGTAAATGTGACTGCTGTGAACCGCCCGGAGTTCCTTTGGAAGACGGGCGGTAAAGGAATGTATAATAAATAAATAAATAAATAAATAAATATTATGCCAGAAATCAAAGATGTTAAGGCAAAACATTCATTAATGCACATGATAACTGGACCACGAATCTTACTTGCTAAATATTGGAAAACAGCAGAAATACCCAACTGACAAGATCTATTGGAAAAATGCTTTGAAATGACAGTGATGTACATATTATTGGGGCTGTTGAAACATAGACTTACAGAAGGCAAAGGCAAGGTGGAAGCCACTCTACAATTTTTGTGAAAAAGAAATATGTAGCCAAATTGATCCAATAGTATAATAGATACTTAACTGTTACCGTCAAAATAACGAAAATAGTGTTTTCCTGTAGAACGCCAACCTGTTGCCTGTTCCTGTTAGTTACCTCTTTATATGTTTTTTTTTTTTGGGGGAGGACATCAGTACTCATTCTGAAGAAAGGCAAAATGGATTAATTCCCCCATGCAAATAACATGACTGGGCATAATATTTCCAAAACCTCACAAGCCATTACTGAGCAAGGCATGCTGAGTGTTGCCTGTACAAGCAAAATATGTGTGTCTATGTTGTGTGCTGCTGGGAATGAACTGACTGCTAGCAATCCAAATGGGGATATCAGGGTAAGTAAGAATGTAAAATAAAGTAAGGTTTCACTAGTTTCACACTACTTCCATCAATTTCCGTGGCTGAGCTGGGGTTTGAACCTAAGTCTTCTGAGGCTGTCACTCTATCCACAAAACCACACTACTTATCCTCAAAGAAAAGACTACAGTACCTTAGAATATTTACATTTATGGAGTTCTAGCTATAATAGACCAAACAATGGGGAACCCCTTGCTCATGCCAGGATGCAGATCAATACCAGTGTGTTTATCGATGCTAATAATGATAATTTTAGGAGAAGGATAGTAATACTAAGGTTTGGCACATCCATCTGTTCTTTCTGTTTACTGCATCTCTTGTTATGCACAATTAATAAGCTTGTCCTGTACCAAAGAATAAATAAATGCAAACACACATAATTAGTTCATCATAGGTGTGCCTAATGTGTATTGTCACAAGCAAAACGCAAAACCGCCACTTAATCTTTTTATCTGGGCTTAATGGGATCAGGAGGCTATTTTCATAATTGAGTAGGGTTTTTCTGTTTTGGTGTGTCTGAAAAAAGAAAATCCATCTAAAATTAGTGGCACTAGCCTAATATAGACAAATACACAAATCATACAAGAAACAATTAGATTATGAATAGACCTATTAATTTATTAACAAACATAAATACACATAATAATTCAAGGCAATTTATAAGATTATGTTCATTTGATGCTCAGCTTTGTAAGCAATGCATGAAGTCTCAGCTCTTACCAACAAACAGAGCAGTTCAGGCAGAAATTGCCATTCTACCTCCCTCACTTTATACACCTAATTCTCTGGGGGTTCAGAAGGCTGAGCTTTGGCTACAGCATCCATTTATAGGTCTAGCAAGGGGAGTGCTGAGGCGTTATAACTCCTCAGGTACGGTATCTCACAGGTGATCTCCCCTTCATCCGTGAACTTCCTACAGGTAGATTTCTCCCCCATTCCCCTTCTTGTATTAACTTTGTTTCATGTTCCTCGGATGGTTGTTTTCTCATTCAATGATTGTAATTCTCTACATATGGCCATCAGGTATTATGTACAATTGTTCTGGCGTAAGACATTTTGTGACCTGAGGCAAAAGGAAAATGGCCATTGTTCCTCTCTAAAGGTGACCAAGCTGGCTGGCCATGGGATTGTGGACCCAACCATGTCTTCGAAGAGCAGCTCCATCACTGTAGTCTGCATACTGCAATTACTGTAATTAAAAACTTTAAACCGCCCAGAGACTACTTGAAGTGGTAGCCAGTGCTACCATTAAACAGATTCAAGTGGCTGCCTCAGGTAGCGAATTTTGAGTGTATAAAATAGCAACACATTGTGAAGCATTTGTTTGTGTGTTCACACTTACTATATTTTTTATATCCAGGGATCCATGTATCTGGGATATATGGGATCTTTGTTTGCCTCAAGGCTCAACATAACTTGGCTGGCTTTGGATACTTCCAACTTGACTTGGGTGAATGTGAGGTGCCATTTGCTGATTGTCCCAGGCAGCTACATGTTTTGGGCCAGCCCTGTGCCTATTATTTTGTAATTTTACATTTTGTTTTTAAAAAATGACATCTGTAGGTCTAAGATTTCTCCCTCAGGACAGAGTATCTACAAATTCTGAAGAGCCTGGGAATGTCTGCCTGTTGAAGATGTGATTAAAAAGGAGTGGTGGTGTGACATTTGATAGACTTTCATTGCTTTTACAATGCAGAACTGCTGAGGGGCAAAAATATCCTACCGATTGGGGAAAAATTATTCCCTGACTTCAGCAGTGTTTGCTGGGCAGATATTTCACTTGGAACATGCTTCCCCAAACAAGCTTCCAAATAGCTTGATGAATATTTTCCCAGTTGGTAGAATATTATTTTTCATTGGATAAGCAATAGAAGCATGTTGGACTTCACCATTTTTTAGAAATAGAAATATGTGTTGAGAGGGGTTAGCTTTGTAAGGGAATAAAACAGAATGCCCAAATGGTTTGTAACCAGTTGCTTTCATTCAAGCAAACATGAGAGAACTGAGGCACTGGAGCAGGGTTGCCATTAATGGCCTTTTGCCCTCTCCCCCATTGACGAATTATATTATGGGAGCCCTCAAATCTCAAAGCAGAATGATGATTTGGTGCCTTACATCCTGGCCTGGATGCCTTCAAAAGAGGATTGGACAGATTCCTGGAGGAAAAGGCCATCACAGGTTACAAACCATGATGGAGATGTGTAATCTCTAGGCTTAAAACTTGGGTAATTCAAGGACCAGATGCAGGGGAGTGGTAGCAGGAGACAGATATCTAGTCTCGTGCACTCCCAGATGCATTTGGTGGGGCCACTGTGAGATACAGGAAGCTGGGCTAGATGGGCCTTTGGCCTGATCCAGCACGACTCTTCTTATGTTCTTATGCCTAGGTGATTATTAAATTTATTTATTTATTTATTTATTTATTTATTTATTTATTTATTTATTTATTTATTTGATTTTTATATCACGCATCTGGCAGCGAGGCCACTCTGGGCGGTTAAATGGTTTAAAGTTGTGGCATGTTATTTTCCTTATATGACTAAGCCTGTAAAATTCTTTATGATTCTGTGTGTTGAATTAGATTTGGTTCTGAGTCTGACATTGAAATGATTTCAATGTTACGCATTCTGTGTTTAGTTTTTTTGCTGTTACTCATTTTTACTGTTGTGAACCGCCCAGAGTGGCCGCTTGGGCAGATGGGTGGGATTAGATAGATAGATAGATAGATAGATAGATAGATAGATAGATAGATAGATAGATAGATAGATAGATAGATAGATAGATAGATAGATAGATAGATAGATGGATGGATGGATGGATGGATGGATGGATGGATGGATGTACGTATACCAGGCATACTAAATTAAGAAAGGAGGCTGATTCAATGATCCTCTCAGTTCAATGGAAATAAATTTTGAATCAGTTCATTCAGGTCAGGCACGTTCTTATCAAATATTGTCCCTCGAGGCCTGGGAATTTTCCCACCACAGCTTCATCCTTTCACTAATTGTCAAGCACCAAGCAAACGAAATCCAACTCTGGAGAAAAAGCAATTAGATATTTTAAGCAGTGATAAAAACACCACAAATAATCAATTTCTATGGCATTAGCAGCTAGCAGGTCCAGGAAAAGTCTATAAAAGCTAGAATTTATTGCAGAACACCAGCCAGCTTACAGAGCATTGATCCTTGGTCATATGCATAGACTGTGCTGGATTTTAAGAGGAGAAGAATTCATAATGATTCTTACCTTTAGTAAAGGAAAAGAGAGGGGAGAATAACATCACCCCAGGAAACAAATACACAGCAAGACAAAACTACAGTAAAATGCCTGTTAAATTGTATTTGTTTACTTTGTCTATGCAACCCACCAGTAAATTGTTTGGAGGCAATTAGATGTAATTTGATGCATAGAACCTCATAAAAGGGGAGCACCTAATTGCAGTAATAATACATTGCTTCTAAAAAAATATTGTTTTCACTTTAAGTTGTTTGGTACACTTGGAAAAGGAGAAGAGAGGAACAGAAATACATTTCGGTATGTAATCGAAATCCAGGGCTGTTCTTTTTAAAACCCATACATCTCTTCATCATGAAAGTTAATGCCACAATGTACTTAAATTCGTATTAACCTTTCCAATACTATTTATTTATGTTAAATAATCCCACATTAGACTCTTGCTCACACTACACAAAATGAAAATGGGATGAATAACGCTCATTAGAAAGACTAATTTACCTACTTAACTTAAAGATATAGTCGGGTAGCTTTGAAAATTGAATACAGAGTGTGCCAAGATATATTTGGAAGAGACTGAAAAGGTGGTGACTGCACTATTACATTGAAGCTGAAAGGGCTATAACAGTGGTTCTCAACCTTTCTAATGCCGATATCTTTTAATACAGTTCCTCATGTTGTGGTGACCCCTTGCCCTGCTTGGAAGAGGCCACAAGCCCTCTTTGGCGGGCCACAGCCGTAGGTGTCATAGAGAACTTCCCTCTATACAGGAACCCTCAGCCATTTGCAGCCTCTGGTGCCGTTGCCTGACATCCTCTCCAACCCATCAAGCTGTAACTCACTCTTCCCCCTTCCCCTCCTCCTCCAGACCCAAGCCATTTGTGCTTTTTTCTTCACTGGCTCATGGCGACCCCTGTGAAATGGTTGTTCAACCTCTTGTTGGGAACCACTGGGCTATAAGGTTCTTTTGCTGCTCCAGAGCCCCAAGAAAATGGAACAGTAAAGAATAACAATGAAACAAGCCAAGTATGCTGCTTATATACCTCCCCAAAGAACTTAAATACTACTCCACAGGGTTTAAAACTTAAATGAAGAGGCTTTCCTGTGTATAAAGTTTTGCCTGTCCAGTTGAGATTTGGTGCTGAGTAGAGATGGGCACGAAATGCCAAAATGGCATTTCGTGGTTGATATTCGGGCCCTGGGGTCCGCTTCATTCCGTTTCCGTTTTTTGGGCCCTCAGGGCCCACTTCGTTTCCGTTTCTTTGTTTTTTGGGTGCGGCAAGCTGTGGCCGCAGGGAGTCTTCCCAGGGCTGGGCACCACCGCATGCCTCCCGGGGGAGCATTCCCACGGCCGCGGGGAGCCCTCCTGGGGCCGTGGCAAGCCTCCTGGGAGAGCCGTCCCGCAGCCACGGGGAGCCCTCCCAGGGCCCGGCACTGCCAGAGCCGGCGGCAAGCCTGCCATCAGGAGAGCAATCCCGTGGCCACGGGAAGTCCTCCCGGAGCTGGGTGCTGCTCCGGTCACCACACCCAACAGGCTGCCACCCCTGGAGCACCGCCAAGTGCCGCCCTCCTTTGGGCCCCTGCCCCAAGGACTGATCCGCCGCACCATCCACCACCCCCATCGGGTCGCTACCCCCGGAGCCCCGCGCAGCACCAGCCTAACTGGGGCCCTTCTCCCTGGGAACCACTCCACCCCAGGAGCCGCCGCCCCAGCAGACCACCGCCCCGCACCCCCTGGGCCTGGACCCGGGAAACCTGTGTGGGGGTGCCGCTGCACTCCCCCCATGCTCCAATGACACCCTCCGCTCCGGCGTCTGAGCCGGCTGCACCGTTGCCGCGTCACCACGTTGCTGAGATTCCAGAGCCCAGCCTATAAGGGCTTGGATCCCACCTCTTCTTGCAAGATCAGCAAAGTCTCGTATCATCAGCTCTGGCAGGGAGGGGGCAAAGAGGCTCTGCCAGGCCCAGGCCCCTCTCGCCGCCCTCCGCTTGTTGAATGACAGCCCAGCGGGCTGTCATTCACCAATCGGACATGGCTGGACAGGGGGCTGGGATCCCGCCTCGGCGCGTGGAGAGGGGATCCCAGCCCCCTCTCGCCGACATCGCCGCCCTCCGCTGCTCCATTATTCATTGCGCGAGCGGTGCAATGGCAATAATGGAAATGAACAGAACCGAAGAAAATTTTCTTGGTTCTGTTCAGTTCTAGCCTGCCCCATCACAATGGTCCTTATTCATACCGTTATGTAACGGAATGAATAATGGAGAACTGTAACGAAAAAATGGTCGTTTCGTGCCCATCTCTAGTGCTGAGTTTAGACTTAGATCTGTGCATCCTCCCCTGCTACCCATCATTGTTCAATATGTATCCAAACATGTGGTTAATTTTTTGTACTGCAACCAAACTATGCTTATGACCTGGGGTTCATAACCAGGTAGCTAGCTCAAGGTTGACATAGCCTTCTATATTTCTGAGATTTGTACCTAGTGCTCAGAGGTGGGGTGGGGGTGAGCAATGGATAGCCTTGATAATTAAATTGTAAACCACCCAGAGGGGGCTTTAAGCAGCATGGGGTGGTATATAAGCTGTAGTCTTTTTTGCAAAGGCATATGCAGCTAGCTCAGAAACCTTCACCCATTTCGTGAACACTGAAACACTGCCTCCTACCTATAGAAGAGGACTGTAATGACTTTCTGGATTTTTCATGCCACGCTGCAGATGTCACCCAGAGGCACTGAAGTTTTGAGGGCAAGGAAGCACTGGATACAGCTGTGTGGGGCCCAAAGGAACTGCAGTCCTCGAAGCATAATGCCACTGTCATCAGTCTTACACTGTAGATGTTGAGGAACCCGGGTGACTCCCAGCAGGCATCTTGCTTGGCTCTTGAAAATGATATGATGTGCATGAATGCAGGTTAAGTTAACTGTTAGTTCCGTGTTTGGCTCCATGCATCATAAACTGCAGCAATGCTTCTGCTGTCATATTAATCTTTTGGCTTCTTTACAAACTCTTTTTTTTAAAAAAAATGTTCTATTTGTTTGATGCAGAGTCTTGCAGAATGTTTCCCTTGCCTTCGTTTTCCAAAAGTGACTACTTTGTTGGTCAGTCTGTCTGACTGTTTCCAGGGTCAGTAAGAAGGAATTCTTGGTTACTTGTTTTATGGATTGAGGGAGAGACACAGGCATTTCCGTACTTCCTTCACACTTTCCTTCAGAAACTGAAGTTGCAAAATACATTCCAGAACAAAGCTTTAAAAGTGTACAAAGTGTGATTTTTTTTGTAAAATTATCTTCTTACCATTTCTTTAAGTGAAATCTGTGATCTAAGAGAACATTTTCTTATGTGTTCATTTAACTGAACCCACTGTGTATATACTGTATTCTCTGTTGTTTTGGTACCTTGCATATTGCTGTGTGAGCACTTGGCCCAGGAAAAAAACTTGTCAATACTTATAATATAAACTCACTCTGCACCCAAATGAAGGGCATACATGTAGCAGACATTCTGGACTGCTCCAGTATTTAGATATGTGACATTATATGTGCATTTTAGAAAATCCTGCAAATGCAGGTTAGCTGGGTGCACCAGGGTGTGGCCTAATTGTGTGACCTCTCCACTCAAAGGCTATGCAACAGCCATCCTTCCATTAGACACACATATTCCATTTTATGTGTGCAATAATTGTTCAGTCAGGCCTGGTACACTAAACTGAGTGAGAGAAAAAAGGAAAAGAAGAGTCCAGAATGTACAAAGGCCACTCAAGAGCAACATATGTCTTTTGCTTCATCCTATCATTCTCTGAAACAGCTGGCAGAGTGGCCAGACCAGTATGCATAGATACGTTATGTGACAGCGTTCATTGAAGCCCTCCCTAGAGCCTCAGTAGATGAAGTGTCTGAAGAGGCCTTGGGCGTTACAGGAGGCTTCAGCTGCCGCTTGCCTTCTCCTTTGGTGATACCTGCACTCTGTTGGGTGACTTTTGATTTCCTTTTTCCTCAGTTCATATTGGTGACTAGAGATGGGCACGAAATGAACTTTTTTTGTTTCCGTTATTTGTTATTCATTTTGTTATGTAATGAAACAAATAATGAAAATTGTGGTGAAATTGGAATGAACCGAACAGAACCACGAAAATTAGGTTCATTATATTTTGTTTTCGTTAATGGCGTCACACAATGAAATGAGCTGTTTATAAATGTTAAAAAACATCCTGAATATCCATAAAAACCCAGCAATAATTATTTATTCTGCCTGATAATACCTACGGGGGGGTTGGGGTCCTTAAAAGGTGCATTTATGTCTTTTCTCAGATTGCTGTATTTTTTTTCCTTTAAGGGGAGTTAGGGGATTTCAACCCAAAATGGCTCCCAGATGCCTAATATTGATTTCTTGGGTATTAAAATGCCCTGGACATCCGTAAAAATGCAGCGATAATAATTTGAAATTATTACCTACCAGGGGGTTGGGGTCCTTAAAACATTTGTTTTTGTCTTCCTCCCAACGCGATGTATTTTTCTTTTCCCTTTAAGGATGACAAAATGGATGTCGCCATCGCCAGCCAAAAAATGGAGGCAAGCCATGTGATAGGATCATGTAAATTCTTGGATAACTTCAACCAATAGCATGCCCAGGTTGCAGACTGGGCAGGTCTGGCAGCCACGGAGGGCATAAAAAGCTCTGGCAGCCCCTGTCCTCCTTGCAGTCTCCGGTGGGAGTTAGGGTGGGATTGCTGTCTCTGCGACTCATTATTTTCACTTTAGGCCAGCCAGGCAGGTGTGTGTCTCTGTGTTCCTGCCGGCTGCAGCCTGGCTCTTAGGGGAGAGAAAGAAGAGATTTATCTTGCAGCCTCCCTGTGTGTGTGCGTGCGTACCTCTCGGTGAGTACCCTCCCCTGCCCTGCAGTATAGTCACTCTGCAGCTGCCTTGCACCCTGGGCAAGGCCCGCTGCTGCCTTTGCAGCCTCCCTGCCTACCTAGTCTATACTGTGTCTCTGCCAGCATCAATTTTTTTAGTGCTTTCCCTCTGGTCTGGGGCATTGGGGGACACCCGCGTATGGAAATGCTTTAAAAATCGTGCAAAAAGCAGGTAAAAATAAAAAAATGAAAAATGAATAACGAAAATGAATTTTTTTCAAAAATTCGCGAAAAATGAAAACGAACCGAAACAGACCCCTCAATGAAAAACAAAAAAACAAAATGCCATTTTTTGATTCGTGCCCATCTCTATTGGTGACTATCTTTTTAACCTTATGAAGGCTGAATTGGACCAACTGTGGGCCCCTGGGTGAGTGTTGCTCTGCCACTCAGTTGCCCTGCTTTATCCAAGTGCCTTCACAATGATCATGCCAGGAGATACTTGGGCTAGAAAGAGAAATCTTTAATGTGGTCTGTGTAGCTTTGCCATGTGATATGCTGGATCATTGTCGGATTCCCGAGTGGCCTTACTCTCTGAAATTGGCTTGCGATTCTTGCACGCTCTCTCTGTATGTATGTATTAGAGATGGGCACGAAATGAACAATTTTTTGTTTCCGTTTTCATTTTTTTGTTTTGTTATGCAACGAAACGACAAATGAATTTTGTCTCCAAAATGAAACTAAATGAACAGAAACACCAGAAATTTTGTCGTGCGTTTCGTTTTCGTTACTGCAATACAGTGAACTGCTTTAAATGCTAAAAAAAATCACAAAAATTGAAATAAATGGTAACGAATGAAAATGAAAATGAATTTTTTGCAAAAATTCACGAAAAACGGAAACGAACCAAAACGGACCCTCCAAACGACAAACGACAAACAAAATGTCATTTTTTTATTCGTGCCCATCTCTAGTATGTATGTATGTATGTATGTATGTATGTATGTATGTATGTATGTATGTATGTATGTATGTATGTATGTATGTATGTATGTTTGTTTGTTTGTTTATTTATTTACAAGATTTTTTAGCTGGCCCACTACCAGATTTGTGTTTGTGTTTGTGCTTTTGTGTATGGTTTAAAAAAAAAAAGCTTTGTCAGCTTTGACATCTTGGTTCAGTCACCATGTCTGAAAAAGTTACTTTTTTGGATTATTCCTCTGAAAAATATCCACCCAGGATAGCTGCTTAATGGGAATGGTGGTATTCTGGCAAGGGTACTCCCCAAAAATATTTTTTGAGAGCATGTTGTCTCTTAGCTTGCCTATGAGCTGCCTGTAGCTGATGATGCAAATTTACTCCAGTAATTCGTGCTCACAGCAATATACCAAGCAGCATTTTAGGGAATATATGAGGGAAAAAAGAACCAACTATTGTAAGATAGAAAGAAAAAAATAGGATAAATCCTCTTCCTTATTATTGCTCTCCTTCCTTTGCCTGTTGCTGCCTCTGCAGGCACTAGAATTCCCCTGCTTCTGTCCAGTTGCCAACATGGCTCCACCCCTGCCTCAATTTGTTTGTCCTGTATAACAAAGAGGGGAAACTTGAAGGGATCTGACATGAGTGGATCCAAATGCTAGCCGTCTAAAAATGCAGACAGAGCTTTGTTGATGAAGCAGAGTGAGGGTCAGGGTGGGGTGGAGGGTAGGGGGAAGAAGAAGAGACAGAGACGAATGCAACAAATTAAAAAACTAGTAAAATCTATCAATCACGAAACTCTTATTGCAGTGAACTGTTCAGTAGGAGTTGGTGAAACAAACAGACAGACAAAAACAAGCAGCTCCCCCTCCCCCACCTACCCGGTTTGGGTTTTAGTTAGTATATTTATTCAGCCTTTACCCTGGCGGCAGCCTCACACATGTAAGCATTCCTGTATCCTTGCACAGCAGTGGAGTGGAACCTGACAACGCCACTTGGCATACGATCACAACCTTCTCTGGCACCCGCTCAAAATGCCATGTGGAGCTATTTGTACAGTTCGGCAGGGACCCCTGCAGCACAGGAAATGCCATCGGAAGTACGGCTGACCCCGTATGGCCTTCGGTCCGACTCGGCTTCCCTACTTATCACTGGCCTGAATTCAAACACTATCTCTGGAGAAAGCAAATCAATTGAACACAGGTTTGGTCTGAGCTATGCCAATTTTTGGGGAGACGCCAAGATATTCTCTTACACCCGAGCATTTTTCTTTGCCCTGACGATTTGTCAAGTGCAATTGGGTGCATGCACATCACAGCACGGGCCGGTGCCAGAAGGAAATAATTTCAATGTGTCCGTTAGTGCTCCGATAAAATACAGGCAGGCAGCGTTGAAACAAGATGCCTTTGCAAAAGCCCCCATGCGCTGGAATCTTGCATGTCTTCCAGGAACATTTGGGAGGCAGCCAAATTAGCAGGTTTTGTGTATGAACCAAGAGAGCAGTTCCATCAACCTCTTCCCTTGTCTCCTAGGCAGTTGTTTTTTTGGCAGAATAATCAACGTTTCCCACCCCCCTTCACAGGGACATCCTGGAAAAACCATCATTCAAGCTATTGTCATAATGTGTGGATAAATAATAAAATCGTATGACAATCACACACATTACAAATGGACCTTTTAATTAATTTGAATGGCTGCAATTTGTTGTATGTGATGTTGCTCTAGAACATTTCATATATCCACTATTGATTATTGGACCGTTCTTCTTTTTGGTTAGTCTCTAGAAATTGATTTTCATTGTGTCTTTCTTTCATTGTGGCATCCAGATTAGGGAATACACTGCACAAAGAGGATTGGCTGCTTCCCTCGTTGCCTGTTTTTAAGTGCGGATTGTAGACTATGGGGAAGCGTTTTAAAGTTAATTGCCATCTTATTAGTTCTTTGCTCTCCCATGTCTGCTGTTGGTAAAAATGGTATATAATTCTGGCTCTCAATATGCTAATTCTACGTATAGTTTTGTTAAATAGATTTATTTTAAGATAGAGATGAATAATCTTGATGGATATTTAGATGAGAGCATAATTCTTTGTAGTAGTGTAGTACATACATAAGATCAACAAATGAATAATTTATTTATTTATTTATTAAATTTATATACCGCTCCATCTAGCTACATGGCTACTCTGGGTGGAATAATGAATATAAGTAAGTAAAATTGCCAACTTTGTTGATTTTTGAATGCATGTGTGCCTTATTAGCTGTCTATCACAGCAGAAATTCCTTTTGAGGATAAGTAGGGTTAGAATTTTTTTTTAAAAAAGAACTCTTCAGTACTGTGCTGAATGTTTCAAATGGAGAAGATATCCTATTGCTTTGACCACCATTGCTGAAGGTAAACTCATACTGTGAGGTCAAGCTCTTTGCCTCTCCTTGGAAATATAGAGAGCGTTTATCTGAGTTGGATATTAACACAGATTCATACAAGAGTACTGTTGCGGGGATGATTTTGAATTGGGAACAGTTTTGGAACACATTCCTTTTTAATATTCTGAGTATTTACATGGGATACACACAAACACACACATACTGCAGGCTGAGGAAGTTGGAAGTAGGGAAGTGGGAAGAGAGATGTTTGCAACAGAAGAATGCATTTTTTTCTCCAATGCTTTCCCTTCATATCGCTAATTTATATCATACAAAAGCTTTCCACGCTTGCATACAACCACGAGTGGCAGATAGACAACATTTGTATGGAAAAGTCAAAGGCCTCTTATGGGGCACAATCCTGTCACTTGCACCAAAGAAAATTATGAAGCCTTAAAAACACTCCATGAGAGGCTGGTGGTGCTCAACATTTCTCACAATAAATATAAAATCATAGGAAGGAGGCATAATATTTCTAGGTTGTTTAAATACCTCATGTTGTATGAATTATTACTATTTTATTGATATAATTGTATTAGAGTGTGGACAAAGCTATTTTACTTTATTTTGTTTGATAGTTTGTTGTGTTTTAAAAGACAGTGTAAAAACTCTCCCGGCAAACAGTTGTTTACAGTGCGCTTTTCAGCACAAAGCTGTTTTAAAGCTCAATTGTGCATTTTGCAGATAAAGTGGGGAAACTAACTGAAGGCTGTATTGTAAGCAGTGGTTGCCGTGGAAACCCCAGTTTCAAGAGCTGGTTCTCCATTACCACTTAATTTAGGCTTCCTAATTGCATTCCACTAAATCGGTAGCGACAATATCTGCAGAGCAAAAACTGCATGCCCAGTCTAGCGCAAACCTCTTTGAAACAAGCTTTTTGAAAGCCAGGAGCTATAAAAGCTCAGCATGACGCGGAGCATATGAGAAACCTGTAGTTCAAATGTGCTGCAGCTTGCTTTCTCATCCTTAGGAACTTCAGTGCGCTCCGCACACCAATCTATTAGTTCAGTCTACCTTAAAGATCATAAAGCTCTACCAAGTGGAAACTCATCTGTCCCCACCAACAACACACTGGTGCAAGATAGATTTAATTGTCCTCCAGACCCAGTATCATGTCCGTCATATTTTACCACACGCCAGCAGGTAGCCTGGGCACCAGCTTGCTTTTTCCCCTTGAACTGCCCTTGCCTCCGCAACCTGAGGAGGAGGAGGAGAACAACGCTTCCTCGGTGGTGGAAATGATTCTGCCACTCTGCAGCGGTGTAGCCAGCCAGCCAGCCAGACCGCCCATCTGTGGCCGGAAGACAGCCTTGTCAGAACCACTAGACATAAAAGCATTCCAATTATCGACCACACTGCTTTAATAGAGGAGGCAACTAATATGATAGTGTAAGTGATTCTGCCCGTGAGAAGCTCTCTGTCACTGTCAGATTAACACTTCAGTTAAACTCCTGTAAATCAGTCACATTATGCAGTGGCTGGAGGAATAAACACAGGCCCATTATGCTTAAAATTCCGGCGGGCTAGCCCGGCAAAGCCGAGTTCCACCAGAGGTTCTATTAATCTGCATTTCATGCCATGTTTATTATTCTGCAATTACCAACCTAGGCTCGGTTGGAAAGATTTAAGTCACTGCTCCTTCGGTTCCAAAAGGGAGGCACCTCCCTTCTGGAGAATGGAAAACTAGGGCCAAAAATCCAATCAGTAATCTCAGCTGAGTGGAGACCATTGAATCCATGGGATTTATGGAAGTGCTGACATACTAATCAGCCATCAATTCAGTGGGTCTACTCTAATTGGGACAGGGAATAGGATTTATCCTTAGGTTGCCAGCCTTCTGTGAACTGCCAGTGCCTGTTCAGCGCCCTTTGGAGTACATTTGCAGAGGACCAGGCTGCACACGTGGAAGGGGTTATGAGCCAGAGATGGGCCATTGATGGAATACGCTCGCTCACTCACTCTGTAGTGCTGCTGACAAAGCAATCTAGCTCAGCATTCACTCAGAGGGAGGAGACTCCCTCTTAAAGCATTTGAAAGAACGTGCCACCATGCCGACATACCCAACCTCCTTGCTAGCGTGCAGCGAAGTGCGCCTCCTACCCAATCCAGCATTTAAAGAAATTTATTGTATTTTGTATCAGATAGGTATTTGTAGATGTATGTAATCAGCAAACTGCTGCTTTTTTCAGTGTTTTACTTAGATTCACCCCCACCTGTGTTTACAAAACAGTCTCCATCCATAGGAGCTCTTGGATTAGAGGTCAACATGTTCTCCATGTGTTACAGCCTGACTTCTGCTTCTGAAGTGCCTTTGCACATTCTCTGCAGAGCTAAGCACTGTATTCTCATGTGGAAAAACTCTGTTGCTTTTGTTAATGGTCGGGCCATATCATACTGGTCACACGATTTCACCGGAGGCAAGGCCATCAATGTTTTCTCTTCCAGAGTCAAATCCTGGAAATTGTGAACTCAGAAAAAGTGAATATATGTCTGGGCTTACTTAAAGATTCTCTCTTTTATTTATTTATTTATTTATTTATTTATTTATTTATTTATTTATTTATTTATACAGCTTGTATGCCGCCCACCACCCAAAGGTCTCTGGGTGGCACACAATCAAAATGGACAATTAAAACATCAAAATACAATAATATTAGAACAATAAAAACATGTAAATGCAATAAATATGATACATTAAAAACACGCCACTAAAATTGCCATCAGGACCCACAATCATTAGTTAAAAAACTTCTGGAACAGGAAGGTTTTTGCCTGGCGCCAAAATGTTATCAACGTCAGCGCCAGGCAAGTCTCATTTGGGAGGGCATTCCATAGTCTGGGGGCAGTTGCTGAAAAAGCCCTATTCCTGCAAGCCATCCCTTTCACCTCCTTAAGGGATGGCTCTTTCAGGAGGGCTCCCTGACTAGATCTTAATTGCCGGGTAGGTTCATATGGAAGGAGGCGGTCCTTCAGGTATCTAGGTCCTAAGCCGTTTAGGGCTTTATATGTCAAAACAAGCACTTTCATTTGGGCTCGGGCAGCAACTGGTAACCAGTGAAGGTTATACAGAATCGGCGTGATGTGTTCCTTGGTGGTCCTACCACTCACCAGCCGTGCAGCACGATTCTGAACCAGTTGCAATCACCGGACCATCTTCAAAGGCAGCCCCACGTAAAGCACATTGCAGTAATCAATACAGGATGTTACCAGTGCATGCGTAACTGTCATAAAGCTCCATTCATCTAGGTAGGGGCGCAGCTGATATATATTCCGCAGCTGGAGAAAGGCACCCCTGGCCACCGAGTCCACCTGGGCTTCCAGAGTTAGACTGGGGTCCAGGAGCACCCCCAAGCTATGGACCCTGTCCCTTAGGGGGAGTGCAGCCCCATCCAGGACAGGGAAGTGGTCCTCTAGCCTGTCCGGCAAAGCACCCACTAACAGCACTTCCATCTTGTCTGGATTGAGTTTCAATTTATTAACCCTCATCCAGTCCATTATCTGGTCCAGACACGAGTTCAGAACAGAAACCGCCTCACCTGGATTGGTGGAGAATGAGAGGTAGAGCTGAGTATCATCTGCATATTGCTGACTCCTCAGCCCAAACCTCCTGATGACCTCTCCCAGCGGTTCCATGTAGATGTTAAACAGCATGGAGGATAGTATTGAGCCCTGTGGAACCCCATGACGTAAACGCCATGGGGCAGAGCTACTATCCCCCAGCACCTCCTTCTGGACACAGTCAGCCAGGAAGGACCAGAACCACCGCAAAGCGGTGCCTCCAACTCCCAACCTGGCCAGCCTATCCAGAAGGACACCATGGTCGATGGTGTCGAAAGCCGCTGAGAGGTCCAGGAGTATCAACAGGGTTGCACTCCCCCTGTCTTTCTCCCGGCAAAGGTCATTGTACAGGGTGCCCAAGGCAGTCTCTGTTCCAAAACCCGGCCTGAAACCAGATTGAAATGGATCTAGAAAATCCATTTCATCCAGCAGCGCCTGGAGCTGTCCGGCCACCACCCGCTCCAACACCTTGCCCAAATAAGGGAGGTTCGCTACTGGTTGGTAGTTAACCACCAGTCCTGGGTCCAGGTTAAGTTTTTTTTAGGAGAGGTCTAATTACTGCCTCTTTTAAGGCAGCAGGGACCACTCCCTCTCTTAAAGAGGCATTTACAGCTTCCTGGACCCAGGACTATGAACACAATCAGCTGTCAGTCTTCATTGATCTAGAATTTCAACAGAATGTGCATCCAGTCCAGCATCTCCCAGTCCTCTAAAGTCAACTGCTAATTTTTCCTGTTTTTTTGTTTTGTTTGAAGCAGTCTCATATTTCCTATGTGGCCCACAAACACTTGAATATTGTTTGTTTGTTTGTGATATTGTAATATGGGCAGAAATACCAGCCTCCTCTCTCTGTTTCTACCCCACATGGGTTGCCAGGTCAGCAGGATCTCAATCCCTAAAATTTGGGGCCCAAACCGGAATTCAAGGTTGTTGGACAAGAAGCCAGGCCTTCTCAGTGGTGGTGCCAACTTTTTGGAACTATCTTCTGATGGAGCAATGCCTGCTCCCTGCCTCTAATTTTAGGAGGCTGCTGAAGAAAGTCTAGTCTCTTCTAAGATGCTTTTGGTGGTCTTGATTTTGCCTGTTGTCTATTGCCACCCAGTTTTACTCACACCATCTGGGTTTAAGACCTTTGTCTTAAGTTTTTCCAAGATACCAAGTTTTCCTTGTTTGCTGTTTGCCTGTTATTATGTTACATTTTGTTTTTCTGTTCAGGATTTTATATGTACACACTTCAAAGACTGCTGTGCAGTTATGAGCCAGTATAGAAATCCCAGAGATAGATGATAGATAGATGATAGATAGATAGATAGATAGATAGATAGATAGATAGATAGATAGATAGATAGATAGATAGATAGAACCAGTCAGGTGAGGCTGGTCAGGCCAAGGGTTGGAGTAGGTTGGTACTATTTTGTGGAGCCAGCTGATAATCAACAGAGGCAGAAGGAGAATCCAGCTGTGGCAACAAAGAGCCAGAACAAAAGTGCATATTTTTCCTAAGATTTCCCCTTCCTTCCAGCTTTATCTTCTGTCATGTCACTGATCATATAACCAGTTGCGTAGCCAATCTCACAACCGATGCAAGGCTGGGCATGCATACCTCTGTCTTGGAGACAACCCTGGAGAAGCAAATAAGTCTGAGAGTGTAAGGCTCCCTCAAGACTGACCAATCTGCTTCTTGCTTAATGGGCCTAGAATCTGAATTGCTTAAGTTCTGTTCCCTAAACTCTTAGTCTACTGTAATCCTTCTTGTGGAAAATATTTCCTATGCCCAGTCCCGGCAGCTGTTGGAGGAAGCAAGGGAGATCTGGCCGAGATGACATCTGTGCTAAGCAATGTTAAACACTGTGCGTTGTGTTACAGAGAACTCACTACAGAGAACCAGAATAACTCCTTTCTACCCACTCCCCCTCTTTATGAAATCCCCATGGCACTTGTAATATGTGCTTTACTTTGACATTTCAGTGACCTTCATTGTGGCAGAGACTGATCCCCTGGTACATGATCTTGCCAAGGACCATTCTCTGGGCAAAATTAAATGCAATTAATATGCACCTCCCCCCACCTTCCTGAAAATAGTAACAAAAGAGAAGCCTGTGCTGTTTAGGAATAGAAAGGCAGTCTGGACACAAATTCTATCTCTGGAGCTGGCATATCAAAGGAAGCTGCAGACAAGGAGCCACCAAGGAACTCGAAACAGGAGATTTTTTATCTAGGGAGGGAAATACCAAGGCAACCTTCATTGCCATGAGGCGGAATAAACTGCCCACCTCATGCCGCTGATTTGAAGTGTAACTGAAGAAGAGCAGCATTTTTGGTTTTATCTTATTATTTTCACACCTGACGTGGCAGGGAGTAAGGAAAGACACTTGCGTGTTCCCCTTCTTCAGGAGACCCAATGTCATGACCCGCATTTGACTTGGGATGGGCTGTCATTTTATGTTCTGTCTCAAGAAGCAAAATGACTGGGGTTAATTGACTTTGGGAAAGGTAGAGCTGCACGTCCCTTCTCCTGTTCCTAAGCTTTGTGTCCCCTCCTTCACCTGTTGTTTCAGCAGCCACAACATCAACAGTAACAAACATAGGTAGCAGTTCCATCTGTTGTATGTGTTGAGGCAGCCTTCTCTGCAGTTCGTACTGGATACATACTTTCCTTAAAGGGAAACATATTCTCACCTTGGTGGAACTGCAGTGGAAAAGTCATACATAAGGGGGGGAAGAGAGATAACTCTATTTACTTTGATGAAATCAGTTGGCCAGAACATGAGGAGTCTCTCCTGTGTAAGCTTCTGGCTTCCATTTTCATTTTCCAATTGCCTGATGCAATGTGTGATTCCCCAGATTAGTGGGCCTACAATTATCACAATCCCCAGCCATCTAGTGCAAAGTGTCTGGGGTGTGTGGTGCCAGGCCAGGGAAGATCATGCTAAGATTTTTGTATGTGTGTGTGTGTGGGGGGGAGCCTTTCATATTCTTTCCACAAAGAGAGCCATTTAACAGCTTAAAAGTGGAACTGCCCCCCTAGGCCAACACAGCAGCTTGTTGTTGTCCCATGACTTTGTTCCCAGGCAGTATTTTTTCGTATGTGTGTCACCAGTGTCCTATCGGAGCGGGACAGACTATAGCCCCACAAGTTATGGGCTGGCCACCCCCAGAATATCTCACCTTTGGCTCTCTTGACTTCAGTTGATGGGAAGTGGGTGAAGACATCTGCTTGGGAATACCCTGAAGCAAATGGTGAGCCGCTGTGTGAGACAGAATGCTGGATTGGATGGGCTGTGGCCTGTCCCAGCAAGGCTGTTCTTATGTTCTTATAGAAGGCTCCACTAGGCCCAGCTTCCTCTGCTCTGCCCTGCAGGCTGGTTTCTACTAGGTAGAATGGCAAGTTGGTGCCTAGTATAAAGGATTTGTTAGAGTCGAGGGCAGCCTCGATAATGCCAGGCGCTCTGTAGCGTGCATAAAGCACCAATCTGCTTCTGGGAGGAGGAGTGCAAATCAGCTCTTCTCTTCATTTATACACCTACATATGTGGTCTCCTTCCATCAAAGAAATAACGGCAGTGTGAAGAGACCAGTGGGAGGTGTGCAGAGGTGTTGATAACAAAGGTCCCTCAGCTCCCCTCGGCTGCAGAGGAATTGGGAGGGGCGGTGGGGGGGGGAGGAATAGGTTGGCGAAATGATTAAAAGGAACTAGTCTTCCAAAAGAGGATTGAGCCAAAATGGCACACTCCCTTTCTTCTGGAGCCCTTGGATAACCCTCCCTGCTAAAGAACAAGCTAACAATGTCAGATGCCTAACATGATGCACAGGTAGGACTTAATGTCTGGCAGGAAAGCACTCGGATGCTTAATGGTTGCATTTTCACTCTGCTGACAGGTCAGTCATCAGGACTGGAGGTGGGTTTTGGGAACAGGGTAGGAGACAAGATGAATAATTTGCATTTCTCAGGGTTGTGTCAAAGCTGTGCGCTCTGTGCCACCAGAAGAATTATCACCCACTCTGACCTCTCATGGCCAGTGTAGCACAGTACAGCAGCTAGACAGGTGGGGTATAAATCTAATACATAAAATAAGTAGTGGATGGAGTGTCAGACTAGGACTCAGGCAATCCCGGTTCAAATCCCTCCTTAGCTAAGGAAGCTGAGTGGGGATTGGCAATGGTAAAACTTTTATCTTGCAGACCTCAAGAAATCCCATTAGGTTAACGATAACTGAATGGAAATGACTGGATACCATCACATGGGCACACACCATCTCATAATAAGAAGGTGCTTTATCCTGGTGGGAGGCAGTTTGGGGGTAAATGGGGCAGTGAGGAAGCTTATTCAGAAGTTTTCCCCCTTTTCATTTCCCTCTTGGAAATCACCAGTAAAATTGAGATCCGTACTTTATTGTGTACCCCAATGAAAAGAAGCGAGGCTAATAGGACTGGAATGGATTCTCATATCCTAGGCATCTTCTGGAGGAGGTGAGGGCAGGGGAAGAGGAACTCTGATCCTTGCAATTCTGCTCCAGCTTCCATCCATGAGACTGCAACCCAAAATAAACACATAGGATATAGAGTGGGTATCAAGAACTGGAAGGATCTGATGGTAAAATCCCAATCAACTGAAGGATTCATTTGGAGTGATTCGGGTGGGAAACTGACTTGCTGTCTGTGAAATTTAAATTCTAGCAATTATTTCTCAATATGCTGATCCCTGACATTGGGTTCTGCTTTGTTTCCTACCCTTGCAATCCTGTTAGCTCTGATAAGAAGCATGTCTTGTTTTGGTGTGTGATCAGTTTCCTACTGGATGCTTGGATAAAAGCTTTCAACATCATCTTCTTCAGCATCTATATTTGGAGCATAGATTTGAATGATGGGTATGTTGATCAGTTTTCCATTACTGATATTATTCGGTCAGACTTAGCATTATAGCCCCTAACTGCCTGTGCTACATATTGCCTCAGTATTATAGTTTTTAAATTCCTTTTAAGTTTGTCATTTCTGCAGTAAAGCACATTTTAGTTGTCGGGCAGGAAGTGTCTCACTCTAGTCTACTTTAGTGCACTGACAGCAAGCACTGCAATGTTTACAAGTTTCATTCCTTGCTTTAAAGTTTCTAGTAACTATTGAAATTTCTCACCTTTCTTGTTCCAGTTGTATGTGTCATGCAGTATTGGACTTTTCTTTTATCTCTGCACAAGTTGGTCATTAGATATGTACCCTCTAAGCTTTAATCTCATTTTGACTGCAGAGATATAACTACAGTACTTGCATTAGTTCTTTCCTCCTCCACAGTAGCTGACTGGGTACCTTCCAACTAAGGCATTTCATCTTCCAGCACTATCTCATGTTTCATTCCAAATTGTCTCAATATAGGGTTTTCCAAATTGTCTCAATATAGGGTTTTCAAGGTAATTCAGGTTCAGGAATTGTCTCCTTCTGCACAGTATGAACAAAAGTTAGTTGGACTGTGGCTGGTATTGTCTGTGGAAATACTATCCACCGGTGTCATCTTCACTAGTGCGGCTGACTAGCATTGCCCTCCCACGCGAAATGACGAGACGAGGCATTGCTATGGGTTTAAACTGGACCACACTTTATTAACTTATAACTTCAGGTCAACGAACAGCATCAAGAGGGGCCTGGCATCAAGCATAGTGTGGGTTGGAACCCCGGGGGCTCCAGGACCCCTCCAACTGGGCAGCATAGGGTGGGTTACTACCCCCAGGTGGTGCAGTCGGCCGACGGCACCCACCAGGCCGGTAAATGGGCCTACCACTCCCTGGGTCCTAGTGGATCGCAACAGGTTATTCCAGACCCAGGGAGGCATCCACGCGTATCCACCCTGACACTGTAATCTCATGATCCACAGTGTCATGGGTGTCGGATACTTGGGGACAGATGTTCTATTCCATCCTCACCGGCTGCCATTCATCTGCTTCTGCCGCCAGTGTGACCAAACAAACAGGTAAGCTTATATTAATGCCCACTACCAGTGTGGGATAGGCGAAAAATCCCCGCTCTCAATGGCCAATCTAGAGAGCGGGTCAAAAATTTCTATCCGGCACCTGTGGGCGACCAGTTACAGTCACACTAGTACTTAAAGTGGTGGGTGGGTGGGGAACGCTTTGGAGCAAAAGGTGCTGGAGGAGGGAGGAGCCCCCTTTTAATGGGGCGCTCCTCCCTCCTCCCTTTGGGACACGTCCTCACGTCCTGCTCTCTCTCGCGTTTGTGTGAGAGGGCAAAACAGCCCTGCTGGCCAGAGGATCCGGCCGTGGAGCTGACATTTGCCCTTCAAGAATTTCTTCACTCCCATTGCCATTGGAACTATCCAGTCTCTTTTGCTGATATGATCATTAACCCTGAATACGTTGGATGCCTCTTAGTCTGGTGTCCCAGTTTTGACTCTTCTGCCTTGAGTGACCTTGGTTTTCAGATCAGTAGTGGAGTATAGCTCCTTACAGCATTACTCTTGGGTTCCCTGATGTACTCAACCCCCCCCTCACCATGTTAAGGTGTGCATCCAAGAGAGGGAGTAATAACTGCTCATTGCTGCATCTGTTCCATTTTGTGGTGAGCTTTTCCTCGGTTAACTAGATATTATGTACTCAGGCATGATTTACCATTCCCTACTTCTTGGGGTGGTGGGGCCCCTGGGACGTTGTAGTCCTAAAAGACTGCAGGACTGCCCCCCCACACCGGAATAACCACGCGAGACAGGGTGTTGGGTAAACTCTCCGGGCCACACTTTATTAAGAACTCCAACAATAAAACACAACTTCAACAGGGGGCCTGCTGTAGTGCGGGTTGTAAGTTGTTACCTCAGGTCTCCCAGGACCCTTCCCACTGGCAGCTTACCTGGGCGAGTTGGTAGCCCCGAGGGTGCCCTGTCTCTGGGCAGGGCAGCCTCGGCCAGCAAGTCACCTTTCCCCATCCGGGCTGTCCATGCACGCCATTTGTGCCTGCCCGCCCGGCGGGCCCTCCAGGTATGTCCATCCACCCCGGCGTTGTGGTCTCAGATCCGCAACGCCGTGAGGCTGGACGTTCCCACAGGGAATTTGAGACCATACTCACCTACTGCCTCAGAATACTCTGCACTACCGCCACGGTAGGGGCCTAGCCTTGCTACGGCCCCTACCAACCCCAGAAACCATCCAGAACTTCCAGCAGGCCCCTCTTTAGGTCGGTAAGGAAGATATCCATCCCCCGGTCCAAAAGGTGTACGCCGTCCTCCTGGTACAGTTCCGGGACAGCAGCCGGTATCCTCGGGTGGCCCACCACTGTACCCAACTGCTGCACCATTGCCCTGCACACATCCCTATTGATTCCCTTCCGGGCTGTATTCATAGTTTGCAGATCACACCACACCCTCCACTGTCGCCGTGGTATGATGGTGGACCATACCAATTTAGATTCTGGGAAGGCTGCCTTCCAGGCTGTGAGGTCCCTCACAATTTCCAATGCCAGCGACTTGCCCGATTGGAACCCCACATCATTGCCCCCCAAATGGACTAACATAACGTCGGGAGGTTTTCCCAGAGCCACCAACCGGGCAGCTCTCTCAAACTGGCACCACCTCATACCACGGAGTCCCTTCCATTCAATCACCACCCTGCCCCCTAAACCCAAATTAGCCTCCCAGGCCATCTGCGCCGCGTACTTCTCGGCCCAATAGATATAACTGTGGCCCAGGATGAGGATACGGCATCTCCCACGGCCCGGCCCCATTCCTGGAAGGAAACAAAACCACATAGTTAACATTGCGGGTGGGGGTGAACATAGGTCCTGTAACGAGATGATGCCTATCTCCCCAGTGACTGTATCTCCCGAGGTCCATACCCCAGGGCCGCTGCTGTGGACGCAGCTCCAATTCTGAACGAGTGGGTCCCAAACTTCATCCCCCCATACCCACCTTTTCCAACGCCAACTGTGTCAACCTCCAAAACTGAAATTTAGTTAGCGGATCTCCCGCCAGGTGGCGAAAGAGGTAGCCCTCCTCCTCCCCGTGGAGGGCCAGGTATTCCTCCATGGCGCGCACCAGGCATATCTCCTCCACAGAACATGGGCCCAGCACGACCCTCTGCCCCTTCGCTTGCTGGTCCGCCTTCGACTGGCGCACCAGGAGTACCATGAGCCACAATGCACCCATGATAGGGAAGAGCTCTAAGAACATCAGGTCCTTATTGATGCCTGCAGTGGCCCACGCTGGTGGCCAGGTGCCGCAGCACCACTTACCCTTCCAGTAGATGCCGTAGCCCTGGGATCCTGCCGTGTCCATCTGCACCTGAAAGTCCGCCCCCATCTTAAGCTCCTCCCACCAAAAGGACATGCCATTGAAACACTGGAGGAATTCCAGCCACATCCTTAGATCTTCCCGCATGCCTCCCGTTATCTTGGCCCTATGAGTTGGCTGTCGGAGTCCCCGCATCGCCTCACAGAATCACCGGATGAATGGCCACCCCAGCGCGACCACTCGGCAGGCAAAATTAAGGAGGCCCACCAGCTCCTGCAACTCCTGGAGTGATATGCACTTACGTGGGAGGAGGGCGGCCACCCTAGCCCGCATGTCCTCCAGCTTTTCCTCTGGCAGGTGGCACACCTGGTTCCACGTATCTAGTTCCACACCCAGGAATGTCAGGCGGGTCGCCGGCCCCTCCGTTTTATCCACCGCAAGGGGTAGGCCCAGTTCCCCAGCCATTTCCTGGAAGGCCCTGAGAATAAAACCACACGTGCCTGACCCCTTATGCCCACAAAAAAGGAAGTCGTCAAGGTAATGGGAAGTACTGCCCATACCCGTTATTTGCCTCAACTGCCACTCCACGAACGAACAAAACTTTTCAAAAACAGCGCAGGAAATGGAGCATCCAAAAGGTAGCGCCCTATCGAGGTAAAATTTCCCCTTAAACTGGAAACCTAACAGGTCAAAGTCATCGGGGTGCACCGGAAGGAGCCAAAAGGCGGAAAGGATGTCACACTTGGCCATTTCAGCCCCCGCCCCACAGGCCCGGACCATGGCCACTGCCGTATCGAAAGAGGTGTACCTTACTGAGCAGAGCTCCTGGGGGATCCCATCGTTCACCGAATCCCCCTCCGGGTACAATAGGTGATGGATAAGCCAGAATTCACCCGGTGTCTTTTTTGGGACCAGCCCCAAAGGTGAGACCCTAAAGTTGGGCAGCGGGGGCTGGTCGAATGGGCCCAGGACCCTCCCTTTTGACACCTCTTTCCGGATCTTCTCTTCGGCACCTGCTCCATGCCCTGCAATGACCTTAAATTGGAAGCCGCAAACAGCCTCCTAACGCCCCCAAACTGAATTCTGAAACCACTAGCAAAACCCTCCATCAAAAACTGGGATCCCCCCTGGTCAGGGTAGGCACTAAGCCACCACTCCAACACCTCACTGTTGATTGGGCTGAGGCTCTTTCACCGTATTGGGTCCACCCCCGGGCAGGGGTCTCCTCTGCTGGCCCCCGTTTCCAGGCTTACCAAAGCCCCCTTGGCTCTTGCACAGTTGGCCGCCGGATGCTGGGCTCCACAAACTGAGCACTCATGTTGGAAACGACACTGGGCCCGGCCGCACACACCCTGTCCATTATAGTCCCAGCAGACCAGCCGGGGTTGAACCTGCTGGCCAGCCGTTGGGTGGGGACTCGAGGCCGGGGCCGGGCGCCTGATGATGTGCCCACTATCAAATCGCTTGCCTAGCACGGGGAGCACCGGTGTCATATACTGTAACCACAGTGGCGGGTAGGGTTCATCCCATCTAAGGTGGGGCTGCATGGCCGCCTTCATACGAAAACGTTCATTGTATGTCAGCCACGCGTACCCTGGGAAATCCACGAAGGCTCTGTACATCATGTCCTGGTACTTGATGAGCGACTGCGCTCTCCACGGGTGGGCGTGAAGCACCATGGACATGTAAATGCTATACGCCAGCAACCAGTTAGCCCAGGAGCATTCCAGCTTGCGCCTCAGCCGGCGCTCCTTATCCTTGGCATCCTCCTTCTCCAATTCCTTGGATTCTAGTTCCCTGTTAAGCAGGGTAAACAAATCTATGTAGTCACCCCGCCATATTCTCTCCTTCGTGGCTTGCACGACGTGGTCCCCCAACGGGGATGCATAGTCCTCATACGGGAGGGCCGTGTAGGGCACCCCGGCATATATGGGGGCAGCAGCCCAGGCGCTGGGGTATCCCTGTGGGTTACCCCCCCGGGTGGCACCCAAATTGCGGTGGCACCTGCCAATGGCCCCCGGGGCCCATACCTACCACCCACTGTGGCCCCTGTGGCCATTGCCACACTGGGCCAGGGGGTACCTGCTGCTGGTTCTAGTTTTCGCATCCTGGCGGATTGGGCGCTGGGCTTACATGCTGTGCACTGGTTCCGGTCCCCCTGGGCTGTGCCATGGTAGGTGCTACCCCCTTTCCTGCTCCCCCCTGCCAGCCCGAGCCCGGAGCCAGGCTGCCCCCCCACCTGCCCCGAGGGCCCGCTTCCCTGTGCTTGTTGTGCTGCCCCCGGCCCCCAGGGCCATGCCTCTTGTGGTGTAGTGTCCGGTGCACCCGCCCACTCACTGTTGAAGGGTGGCAGGGCGCCAGCCCCAATCCCAGGTGGGGGGAAAGGGGTTTATATCTCTCCTTGTGTGATTGCATTGACACCATGTTTTCAATGTTAGTTTCCATCCCACATAACTTTTAGATGGTCTCCTGTACATGATTACATAGAATTTATACTCTTTTCTTTAACTGATCACATTCTCTTTTAGCTTTAATGTTGCCTTTTAAATGCTGTAATATGTCCCTCAATTTCCTGTTCTCAATACTTGAATTGTCTTAATTGTACTGGACTGTATATGGTCCCTCATTACTGTAAGCCACCTCGGGTCCTTTTCCAAGGAGAAAAGTGGGGTAAAATTACTCAAAGATAAACATAAACATAAACATAAAAATAAAAATAAAAATAAAAATAATTTAGTTGGACGCTGAATGGTGGGTCTCTGGATATCTTTGCCTATGCCTGTGCTTATATCTTTTTCTTTCTTTTTAAAGGTTTGGGATACCATTGGCCATAGAGCTCCGGTCTTGAATTGGCTGAGTATTCCACTTTGAAGCTTGCACAAATTTCTAGCATTTGGGGGAAACCCTCTTTTGTTCTTTATGAATGTTTTAGTGAGGGTTCCATTTTAATCACAGTGGGATGGGTGCCATATCTCGAAGTTTAAAGCTGTGCAAATGTAGTAGAGTTGCCTTTGCATCCCAACCATGCTGGCAACAGTCACAGATGCCTTGGTTCATTATATGAGCAGGGAAGAAGGATGCTCAGAACTGCCAACTTGGGAGAGCATGAGGAAACAACGGGTGAGCCGACCACGTTCTGATCGGACACCCATTATTGTCCCTAAAGCAGTAAATGGAACTGCGTGGGAAAGGAAGAAACAAACATTTTAACAGCAACGAGAATAAAAATTTCAACAGAAAAGAGAAATGATGTGCCATCAAAATGCTCCATTTCAGAGAATCTTGGCTTTAACCTCACAATTAGGAACCTACTGGGTTAGGTTGTTCTGAAATTCCCAGGAAAGTAGGTATTGAATCTGAGGAGCCCCGGAGTTTTGTAACAAATAATTTTTGGACGCCTCTCAAATTTCAAGACTTCCATGAATATTCTTGCCCTGAAAAACAACAACAACCAACCCCCCAAAAAAAAAAAAAAAAAAAAAACCCAGGACTTAGATCAAGGCTTAATGAGCATGTGATGTAATTACTTCTCCTAGGGCTGGAATTATGCCATGTATTCAGGAAGAGATGCCAAGGTCTACTGTGGACTCTCTGCACTGTCGAAGGCTACTGTTGCTGGCACGGATTCTTGTAATGTTGCCCAGAACAGTTTGAAAGTCAGCACAGTGTCTGTTAGGCACAGGCTTGAGATCCACAACTAAGCCAAGCAAAAGAAATTGGAGATTTGCATAAGCAGTACATATCTTTAGCATGTACAGTACATTTCCCTCTGCAAATGTGTTCACTGAACTCAGTCCCCCCACCCCAAGCTCATTTTTCCAAACAGTGGCTGAAATCCCATAGCAAACCTTCCCGTCTGCGACAAGGATAAGATGAAGACCAGTAGCAGCAGCCAAAGAGAATAAAAGTCAATGATCTATCTATCTATCTATCTATCTATCTATCTATCTATCTATCTATCTATCTATCTATCTATCTATCTATCTATCTATCTATCTATCTATCAACAAAATTAAATTGTAAAAATATCGTAAGTTTTCAAATTGAAATTTCTATTGAAATTTTGATTTACATCAAATCTACCCTGACAGCAGCAGCAGCAGCAGCAGCAGCAAATATTTGCTGATTAAAGCCTTGTTTGGGGAATGTTGAGGTGCAGGCAACTTATTTTCATGGTCTGGAAGATGAGTCATGGCAACTGGACTTTCTTTTTTAAATTACATTTTTAATTTATTTTCTACACTAAATTACACAAAACAAATATATTGCTTGTCTCCTGTCATGTTATCGATTCCATCACAGTGTTTCCCAACATTGAGCCCAATATAATTCACATCTCCTTCCCCAGGCTAAATGAGCATACTTTCATACTTAATTTCCTTACTATCTCATCCATAGTCTATCTATTTTTACTTACATCTATTTTTAATACAAAGAATATAGTCTATGTAATCTCAGCAATCTATTCAATCTCGCTGTTTAGCTCTTCAGTACTAAGCAATTTAGGATAGATTTGACCAACTATATATCTTCTATATATCATCCACAGTATATTTACCTATTCTTCCAATGAGTGTCTAATTTCAGCAATCATCTCTAATTCAAGTTAATACTTGATGGGCTATTATAAAAGAACTACATCCTGGTCTATATGTTTCCCTTTAGGCATAGAAATTATTATCTATACCTAACTGCCACTATTCTTTTCAAAAATCTAACAGATTAACATTTATTTATATATCAGGTTTGTCTTCATATTTCCATTTTCCATTTCCCATATCATACCAATTAAGTAGAAGCCTTAGACAATCAGAATACAGTAAATAAATAAATTCACTAAGCCAAAAATTCTTTTTTCTTTCAAATTTCTCTTTTCCTGCCAAGCCCCTGATCTTCACAGGTTGCTTTCCCCTTGTCAAATCCATTAACTTCATGGGTTGTTGTGTTATTTTGATAGTCATCTTGATGACCACTCTGCCACTGAAAAAGTCCCAAATCTTCCTCTTTTTGGCACCCATATTGAGTAAAACAAACGTGCTTGTCATATTCCTTGGACTTGGCACATCTAAGGGCTTAGCCTGCACCACTCTTCCCCAACAGTAGACCGCTGCCCCCCCCATGGCTAAAGGCCCTGGCCATTGCGAGAGCCCAGGAGGAGGGGGAAGGAGGGGCCCTGGAGCAGGAAGAGAGGGTGGGCTGCCCGGGAAGAGGCTTTCCAGGACCCCCTCATTTCATTTTGTAAAAAATTCATTTTGTACAATTTTGTTTTTTTAAGGCCACATTTGGAATAAAGTGTTCAGTTCTGGTCACCACAATACAAACAGGACATAGAGGCCTTAGAAAAATTACAGAGAAGAGCAACAAAGATGATAAGGAGATTGGAGGCTAAATCATATGCAGAACCACTAAAAGAACTAGGCATGTATCAGAAGACTGAGGGGAGAAATGATAGCAGTCTTCCAATACCTGAAAGGTTGCCATAAGGAAGAGGGCATTGATTCATTCTCAGTTACACCTGAGGGTATGAGAGACCCATGATTTTTGGTGTGCAGTCTGTGGGCAGAGATGGGGCCAACAATGGGAGCATGGTTTGGGGGCAATCCTGTAAAAATATCAGGTAGATCTGTGTGGATCCATGCTTTTGCACCACTGCAGGGCCATGCACTGATGGACCCATGATTCCTGGTGTGCAGTCTGTATGCAGAGATGGGGCCTATGAAGGGATAGTGTTTTGGGGGTGATCTGTAGAAAAATCTGGTAGATCCGTGTGGATCCATGTTTTTGCACATTTGTGCAGCCAGGCACTGGAGGACCCACAATTATTATTGTTTAGTGTTTGGACATTAATGAGATGTATGAACTGATGGTGATTTGGGAAGGATTCCATGGAAAAAATCATATGAAATCAAGAGGATCCGTTCTTGATTTCCAAGATCCACCTTTTAACGAGACCCCCCTTTTTTGGGGACAGAGTAACTGTTACAGGTGGAAATTCCTATTTCCTGAACTGCCCTTTTGATGACCAAGAAGCAGTGTTGCAGTTTGTTCTCATTTATCCATTGACATCACCAATGAGTGCTGCAAGAAAGAGAGGGAAGCCCTGGGCTTCATACCAAACTCAATGCAAATGCAAAATAGAAATAATAGCTTTTTAAAAAAGAAAGCGATTAAATGAGCCACAGACATGATACCTCCCTGGCTGACTGAGTATACCTGGTCTACTTCACAGGACGGTTTTGAAGGCAACATGGGGAAAAAGGAAAGCCCCCATACAAGGGCATATCGGGGGGCGGGAGGGGGGCGGAAGGGTGCATTTGCCCTTGGGTGCGGCAATCTGGGGGTGCCTGGAGGGGGAGCAGGAGGAGGAAGCCGTGCACCCTCCCGCCACCCAGCAGTCCTCCTTTCCCCTAAGGCTTGGCAACGACACCCTTTCTGCTGCCTCCCCGCCATGTGCCAGGCGATTGGCGAAGCAGGCAGGCAGGAGCACAGTGGCTGCAGTGCCCTCCTCCTCTTCCTCGCCTTGGTGGGGGAGGTTTAAGGTGTGTACACATCCACCCACACCAATCCATCTGTGTGCATGCACTCTGTTGCTGGGTGGGTGCGATGTGAGGGTGATGGCAGGAAGGGTCCAAAAATGAACTTTGTCCCCAGGCGCTCCAAATCCTGGCTACGCCTCTGCCCCCATGCATTCTTGGGTGGGACATTATGAGATGATCAGGAGAGGAGGAGGAAGAGGAGGAGGAGGAGGAGAGGAGGAGGAGTAAATACCGATATTGAAGCAACATATCTGAGAAGACTGGGGCATGTGTGTGTGGGGGGATGCGCGCGCACACACACACACGCGCTAGTGCTCCCACAAATCAGCCCACCCAGCTTGTCTTCCCCACCAACCCACATAAGTGTTACATGTGTGCGGGTATGCACACACACACACACACACACACACACACACACACACACACACACACACACACACACACACACACACACACACACACACACAGAGAGCTCGCCCATCCGCTCCAGCCATAGTGGTGGCATGTCCCTTTCCTCCTCCCCCTCCATTTTGGAGCAAAGGAGGCCGCCTGCTCCACTAAGGTGCTCCCGGTCCTCTAACACCAATTTGGCACCCACAGAATGCTGCACCCAGGGGAATTTGCCCCCCTTTGGCGCCCCCTTCCCCCCAGTTTTGCTACTGCAGGCTGATGTAAGAAATCAAACTCCCAAGCATGCATTTTAAGAGATGAAGCAAGTGTGCTGAATCTCATAGACAGGAGAAGCTTTAGATAAGAAAAATAAAATAAAATGAATGAGAGCCTCCTTTCCAAACCTGACAGCTTCCAAACCTTGCAATTCATTTCCATTTCTAGAACAGTTACTTATTTGGACTAAAATTCCCAGAATATCCAAGCAAATAGGGGAGGGGAGTGTGATGTTAAAAAAAAGTAGGTTTTCTAAGTTCTGCAGGACAGTCCAAGTCTGGAAACATCCTTATAAAAACAGTTCCTTGATCCCCGTCAGAAATGGCATTCTGGTTAGCTTGTTGAGCCAGTTCCTTTATTAAGGTTTTCCAGCTACAGTTCTATACACATTTACTTAGTACTTAGTAGATAGATACAGTAGGACCTCAATATCCACTGGGGATTGGTTCTAGGCCTTCCCGTGGATACGTGAAAATGCCAAACAACAACAACCCCCCAAAACCCCACCAACCTAAAACTGCTGTTTTGTGACCGTAGCTTGCTTTATGGTTGTTGAATTATTCATTCATTTATTCCCTCTGCCAACCGTGGATAACTGAATCAGTGGATAATGAATCAGTAGATATAGGGTCCTATTGTTCTCTATAAAATGGATTGCACTGTGAGTAGGTGACCTGGTATTATTAAGTGATTAAAAGGGATGCATATGCTATCAGCAGGAAGGAATTGAGCTTCTAATAAATTTTTGTCATACTGTATAATGAACCTTGCTGACTCCTTACTCTTCAGTCTTAAGGACTCCAAAAGGGAAAGTCTTTTAACTGTATTATTTAATTGTTTAATTAAGAGCCATTTCTGTAAGCAGTCCATTCTATACAAAATATATGTCACAATAATGTCAACCTGTACAATGCAATGCACAGGTATCAGACTGTGCAGAAGTAAAAATTGAACGCAAATGTTTTCTCAGTTTCTTGGCATATTTATGATTTCTTTCATTCCATCTCTATCCCATTCTTCTGTCAATTCAGGAGCCCAAAGTGTCTTACAAAACAGGCTCAGATGCATAAATTAGAAAATCAAATTATAGATACAACTAAATACAGAGCAATATTAAAAGGCCATTAAATTGGAAGAATTTAAGAAAATTACAGACAAATCACATGCACAGACATGTACATTAAAACTTTTTTCCTTTTTAAAATAAAAATTCAGCATGTAAAGGTGTGTCACTGCAACTAGATCAGACATCTCAAGGAATGAGAAAAGCTGTTGTGACATCAGCAAAGGAGTCCTCAGGCGAGGGTGAGCTGTTGTGAGATCAGCCAAACAAACAGGACATTTGAGATGCTGATAAGATGGGGAAGCTGGCTGGCCTTGCATATCATGGAGCCTTGGTGAGCCTGGAACCTGGGCCTCGGCATTGTGGGGAATGAGGGGCTGAGTTTGAGAAGGTGGTGGTCCCCTTCCAGCCCTCTAGAGTGAAGAAGGCTGAAGGCATGAGAAGCCCCGAGGCAAGAGTGGTCAGTTGCTCAGGCAGAGTGCTCAGCTGAGAGGAAGGTCTCACATTATTTGAAGTCTTCTTGGAAGTTTGGTGTCCAAGAAGTGGGCTTCTTTTCTGATAGAAAGACCCAGGGTCCAACCACTGTGGTGTGCTGTGCGTGGTTAGGGGCTCCATCAGCACAGTGATAAAACAGCTTCCCACTGGAACTGCAGTTTGCTGTTCAGTGACTTGTGGGCAGTTGCCGGTTTTGCTTCAGCGTACCCCGATCTTTTGTTGTAGGTTCCCTGCACACTGCTTCACCTTTTGGATTGTTTTTGGATTGCAGCTCTGGACTACCTTTCTTGGATGTTTGCTGTGGTGAACTCAGCAATACCTGCTCTTCTCGCCTCACTTTCTTTCTGTTTGGAATCTGCAGTTTCTAGTTTGTTGGGCTCATCATGGCTGGAGAATTCCTTTTCTGGGGTCATGACAATTGCCCCATTGAAATTTCCACATCACCTGTGGCTGCTGCTGAAGAAGAAATACTCCAGTTCTCCTTTCCACTTGAAAATGAAAGTGGGCAAATTGCAATCTTGCTCTATTATTTAATAGGCTGCCCTGACAAGATGGTGGCTGATCCCATGGGCAACGGAATATTCCCCTCCTGCCTCCCAGGAGTTCAGTGATTGGGGTTTTCACAAGATCCTGAGCTTTTCATTATTATTTCAGTTTTATTAGTGGTTTCCCCCCTACTTTGGGCTTCCTGGTTCTATTACCGTTGGTCCTCTCTCCCACTGAGTGGTTTCTTTTTAAAATTTTCAGCTTTTTAAAGCCCCAAAGCACAAAGCAATATTTGGGGTTTTGGACAGCCCTGCTTCAGTTTGAATGTTTCATCACATTCCCTTGCTTCGCCTCAGACCACTTTTGAAATTGACAGATCCTCCAGTTTGCTTTAGAATCCAAATAATTGATGACTCTGAATCTTATATGTCTCATGCAAACCTCTTTCGGGCTATCGCTAGACATCCAGATTCAAGGCTAAATCCAGGACAACACCCAAGCTGTGAACTTGAGCGTACAGCGGAAAATGTATCCTCAATCCTCTTTATGCGCTTGGGATACTGTTTTAACAGTATTGTCCACTGCAGTTGCCATGTTCCCACATGTACATATCTTGTCAGAAAACCAAGTGCTGCATTCACAAAGTTTACTTTCCTGCAGACTCCACATCAAGTCGATCTCAGCTTGTAGTGCTCTTCAAGGTCTAAACATGAAAGAATGTTTGAAGAAATTCCCTTTGGAGGCTTTCAAGTTGCAAAGGCTTAAACTTAGACTCTTCTGTGAGAAGGTTCATGAGTCAGAAGGAGGGAGAAGACCGTTGTAACATGTCACAAACAGCAGCATATTTTCAAAAGATGTTATCAAGATTACTGGATAACCCAGAGTTTCTAAGCAGTATAAAGCACACAGTTACTGTGATAACACTGCACATCCAGAGTTTGTCATTTGAGGATCATACTGAGGGAAGATATGAAAACAATTTTTCCTTTAATTATTGTAACAATGGTAAAAACATTGTTCCCTTGTTTCATATGTCTCAAAGCAGACATATAGTAAATAAGACCTCTTTAAAATGATGCACATATTTCAAAATTAGACCATGGTGTTCTGCTGGTTTAAATGTAAAGAACCATTGAAAAAGAGGGCGGCAGGAGTCTTAATGTCTACAAACAAGTACTAGGACCAAGGCAGGAGACTGAAGAGACACACAGCTCAGGTGGTTGCACTGATGAGATGCATAGCATTTCTGTTTAGATTATACAGAGAAATATGCAGGTAACCACAGGAAACAAGACCTGAAATTTTCAAACAAAACTGTGCCTTCTTTCATGTTGATAGCACCAACAGCAACAGTCAAGATGGTCTATGGCAGTGGTTCTCAACCTGTGGGTCCCCAGATGTTCCTAGACTGCAACTCCCAGAAGCCTCCACCACTTGCTGTTCTGGAAGGGGTTTCTGGGAGTTGCAGTCCAGAAACATCTGGGGACCCATAGGCTGAGAACCACTGGTCTATGGAATACCCTCTTGTGCTCTCTACCATTCAAATTGTCAAAAACAAAAACCCATCTGCAACAATTGCTTTGTGCATGGATGAAAAGTAATCAACGCATGTAAAAATGAGTCAGCTTCACAGATTTCCCCTTGCTTTGTGAATGGAGATGAGCACAAGATGGTATCCTGTAGGCCAGCGAGTTCCAACCTGGGGTACATGTATCCTCAGGGGTACAAAGCAGGGCATTTAGGGGTACAAGAAAAACAGTTGAATAATGGTAGGAAAAGGCTCATAGTATTGTGTGTCAATAGTGTAAGTTGTTTATTCATTTGATAATGTGAACTGGAAATTCATGATACAGCAGTTGAAAATAATGGACTTGAGCACATACTTTATTAAGGTAATTGAGACAATCTACAGGAAACGAACAGCAAAGATAATAGTAAATGGGGAACCAACAGAAAATGCAAATGTTAGGAAAGGAACTAAGCAAGGATGTCCACTTTCATAGCTACTTTTTATATTGACATTGGAGTTATTGAATAGAGAAGTGAGGCAAGATCCAGAAATCAAAGGAGCTAGAATAAAAGATGAAAAGTACAAAATACAAGCCTTTACAGATGACCTGGTTTTCATCATAGAAGATCCACTGGAAACAACACAAAAATTATTGGAGCAGAATGAAGAATTTGGAGAAGTGGCAAGATTAAGAATAAATAAATAAATAAATGAAAATTAGTAAAAAAATTAACAGCTAACCAAAAAAATCAGCTACAGTGGACCCTCGTATAACAAGTGGTTTGTTTAACAGAACATCTGCTTAAAGGGAAAAAAATTCCAGAAAAAGGGAGAAATCACTTAACAGATTTGCCTATGGGGCAAATCCGTACAACAGAAAAACAGTCGCAAGTAGGGATTAATCTGGTTTAAATGCATTCCTATTGGAAATTTGTACAAAGGAAAATTTGCTTAACAGAATTTCATTTGGAATGAATTAATATCTTTATTCAAGGTACCACTATATCAGGAAAGGTCAATATACAAATACCTAGAAAAGTGAAATATCTGGGAATATTCTTATCTGCAAAATGTGCAACTATAAAGAGAGATAATTCTGTTAAAATATTCAATCAAGTTAAAACGGAGCTGAAGAAATGGGAGCATGTACATCTGTCACTGTTAGGGAGAACTGCGACTATTAAAATGAATGTGCTACCAAAACTGCTATTCGGCTTCCAAACAGTGCCAATGAAAGTAGAGGTGAAATACTTTGAAGAACTCAATAGAGTGATATCAAAATTCATCTGGCAGAAAAAGAAGGCATGAATTACACTGCTGCAAGAATCTAAAGAAAGAGAAGGATTGGGTTTACCAGACTGGACTCAATACTACCAATCATGTTTATTAGTCTGGCTGAAATACTGGATACTTTTAAGAAACAAAAGATTACTACATTTAGAGGGACATGACTTACGACTGGGTTGGCTTGCCTTTTTGTGGCATGAAAAAGCCAAAGTAGATAGATAGTTCCAAAACCATTATCTAAGGGACTCTCTACTAAAAACATGGGAGAAACTGAAACTGAAATTATATATGAGAATTCCAATATGTGTTTCACCTATGGAACTATTTACATACCCAAGCCTTTTAAACCTTGGAAAATTTGTGACATACAATGATATACTAGATAGAGAGGGGAATTTAGAATCCAAGGAAGAATTGATAAGGCCTGGTGTGGTGACTTCATGGTGACCTTTAATACAGATACAATCTAGATATAAGATACTGCAGGTCTGAAAATGTATGGTTGTTATAATGAAAATATAGCATTTGATAAAAATATTGTTATCCTCAGATGATAAGTTAATGAAGAAAATATACACATTTTGTTATAATGGAAAATGGAAGATGAGCAGATTTATTATTTATTATTTATTATTTATTTTATAGTATTTTTAACCTCACCTTTCTCCTTGGAAAAGGAGCAAAGGAGGCTTACAGTAAGAAAGAAACAATGATATAATAGGCAATTTTTTTTAGTTACAATGTGGAGCTGGGGAAATGGCAAAAAACTTTTGAATAGAGATTCTAAATCAACAATGGCAACATCATATAAAGAAAATCTGTATAAAATGTTTTATTGATGGCATTTTCCACCTGCTAAGTTAGCTAAAATGTTCCCAAGCTTATCTCGCAAATGTTGAAAATGTGTGCAAGTAACAGGGACTTACTACCATGCATGGTGGACATGTGATAAAGTGAAAAAATATTGGATTAAAATACATACTTGGGTTAGTAGAATGATAAAAATAAACATAGACTTTAGGATAGAATTGTTTTTATTAGGCATATTACCAAAACATTAGACAAACAAAATACTTATTTAGTTCTTCACATTCTGATAGCAGCGAGGATAGTTTGGGCACAACATTAGAAAAATGAAGAAACACCAACAGAGGAAATGATAGGAAAATTTTGGAATGTGGAGAGATGGAAAGACTGACAATGAGAATCAAGGAAAAAGAGGACTCACAATATTACCAAGTATGGAATCTGTTTTGATCAATGGCTAGAAAAAAGAAACAAAGAATAAGAGTAAGTTGGTTGTAACATAATAATGACTGAAACCCATATAACACTATGTGTAACAAATATCACTTTTATTAATTTATTTGAATATTTTTACACTACCTTTTACCACTTTGGAAAAGGACCCATGGTGGCTTATAATAATACAACCCAGAACATTTAAGACATATTCAAGTAAAGAATTAGAAGAGGCATCTTACAACATTAAAAGATAACAGTAAAGCTACAAAGGGCACACAAAAAGGAAAACAATACTAACATGGAAATCACTAGTGTTCTTATGAAATCAGTCAATGCAATAATGTATGGTAATCCATATAAAAGTCACATGGTTTGTAGTCTCTCATTCAGGGAAACCTTGCCTGAAGTGGAAGGTCTATGCCTGCTTCCGGAAAGATAGCAGAGACGGGGCCGTCCTGGCCTGCAGTGGGAGGGAGTTCCAAAGTCTGGCAGCAGCAACAAAGAAGGCCCTTTCATGAGTTCTTCTGAGATGCACATATATTTCTTCCCCCCACCATAGAAAATGAATAAAATATAATATAGTAAAAATAGTGTAAGTTGCTTATTTATATCATGAGCAGTGAGAAATCTCTCAGTTTCCTCCTTCTCTCTCCACCCACCATGTGAGAGCCCCATGGGAATGCACTGGCCATTGTAAAAGGAAGGTTATGTGATCCCAGTCACCAGCTTTAGTTAACTATCTGGCTGCAGTGTTTTGGCCCTGCTGAAGTTTCTAAACACTTTCCAAAGGCAGCCTCATGTAGAGCACGTTACAGTAGCCCAGCTGGGATGTACCTTAAGTCCTGTGTCACTGTGGGATGACTTTATTTTTATAACATTTCCAACTGGGTCAGAATGTGACCATGATGTCAGAGTGATGCTTTAATTTATATCACCAAGACTCTTGTGGATAAGCTTGTGCGAATATGCAGTGAGCTGGGCGGAACGTCGAAAGATTATTTTTGGGGAGTCCAACTCCGATAATCTCTCAGGCTGTTATTTTGAGATTGTAGATTCTCCAAAAGAAACTCCTCCAAGTTCCGTTAATATGAGGCAAACTATATCCTCAATGGAGCTCTATTGGCAACTATTTAACTCTTTTAAAGTCCCATTGAAATAAATATTTTGAGGTAGATATATTTTACTTTTCATTTCAGTCAAGTTCAGGTATGTTTCTCTTTCCCTGAACTATGCCTCATCTGTTTCCAAACTAAGCTATATCATAATCTGTCTCCATGCTTCAATGTTTGACTCAAACATCAATCTTGCCACCAAAAACGCCTGGCATACAGTCAGCACGAAAGAAGCTGTTGAGACATGAATAAAGGGTAGATACCGTTAGGCCGCTCGGATCTTTATGAAATGTGCCTTTTTAATTTTACCAGCTTCCAATTTTCACTTAACTCTGAAATGTGATAATATACAAAATGGAGCAAAACCCAAGATACTCAAATTGACTTAATTTGTGACAGGATGATAACAGGATGGGAATTAATAGCATGGTAATCAAACTAATACATCTTTTCTAAAGGAAAAAAATATATATGAATAAAAGGCTTTTAGCTTTTGAGAAATGGAATCCTATTGTAATTAGATCATGAACTAGGGCCTTTCAGTGCTAAAAATTCAAACTGTGCACCATTTAAGCGGCACCTTTTAATTCTTCCACAGCATATACTAATAGCAAACTCTGGTCTGTTTTTCTTTGTGTGAACCCAATCACATCATATCAAATTATACAACTAATTAACACACACGCCTTAAAAAATTGCATATTATTTTGGCAAGCCAAATTAACGTCAGTCCCCTGAAACCATGTTTAGTAATTCCCATTGACTGCAGTAATGCCTACTATTGAGAGATGGTCTAATCAGCTACAGGCTCTCCTGCTGATGAGTTGAACCAGGGAACCAGATGTTTCTGCCTTCTAGACTAATGAAAATGTCATAGACATTTCCCCCTCCATCTCAATGAAGAAATAATCCCATCGTGGGCACCATCTAGGTAGTCCTTACTGATCTCTTCAGCACAATTGGAAGTACTGTAACTGAACAATTTTGCAGTATAAATATTACAAACCCTTGTGCATAACTTGGAAGTAACTCATTACAAGCAATGAATTATTTCTAAGTAATTTCTTTCTGCAACAACAGGCACAACTAATTACAAATACATAAAGGGAAACTTTGGTCTTTTTGTGGTATAACTGTAACTATTTTCAGTTACATTTATATAAGTGTATATTTTCAAAAAGAGCTTACAATGCTTTTACAGTATACAATGTGCATGTGCATATATTTGGTAAAGACAACTTATCTATCTATCTATCTATCTATCTATCTATCTATCTATCTATCTATCTATCTATCTATCTATCTATCTATCTATCTATCTATCTATCTATCTATCTATCAAGCTACTTCCGAACCAAAGGAAAATAAGGTTCAAAAATTCTAACTACAATGGAACAAATCACAATTCTGGTCCTTGGCAATGTCACTGTCCAATCAGTATCCTAGTGGTTTGACAAATGCACACACTGGCTTTCCCAGCTACTTTATAGATGCACAGTTGTTGGATTCCCAGTTATAAAAGTTGCCACAAATTCTGAAAAGACACAGAAGTGGATAAGCCTCAATGAAGAAATTATATTTCCACCTCAAATTTATATTGTATATAAAAGTTAACAAAATATGTTTTCTGTTTATGGGCAAGGGATCTCACTAGCATTAAATCACTTAATGAGATGTCTCATGCAATTAAAATAGGAATATCATTTCTATTAACATTTTAAAGCTTGCTTATTCTGGGAGGGTAGGCTTACTTGAGTTTAAATAGGTGATAATGAGCATGATGAATCAGTCTGCTTAAAACTGTGTAACTGTCTAGTAAAACTGCAGTATTAAAGTGCATAACATACAGCACATTATGAATACCTCTGGTATCCTGTTACTCTACATCATTTTGCAGATTGTGGATTTGGCATTAAATACAAAGATGAGTGGAAGAGCACATTAAAGCCTGAATAACATATTTCCATTATATTTCTTCCACAAATATTTATTTAAGGATGCCAACATCTAAGTTATACCACTTTCGTTTTCACATTATTTCTTTGCTGAAAACTGCAGCCTCCTCCCCCTCAAAAAACACACAACAAAAAACCAAAAACAGCAACAACCACCCAGCTTTATATTAAAAACAAAAACAAAAACTCTAAAATGTAACTCAATCAGGATTTTGGTACAAGCATTTTCTGCACAAACTAGTCTTGTCTCTAGAGCAGGGAAGGGAACTGTACAGCCCACAGGTCCCAATGTCTTCTCTCTCTCTCTCTCTCTCTCTCTCTCTCTCTCTCTCTCTCTCTCTCTCTCTCTCTCTCTGTGTGTGTGTGTGTGTGTGTGTGTGTGTGTGTGTACTGTGTACACACCAGTATAAATGCTGATGTTTTGATTTTAAGGACAATGGTATATAACCAAGTCAAAATGAAATATATAGTACCTACTTTTCAGCCAAAAAAAATGAGAGTAAAACTTTACATTGAATGCATTAGCTAATTATATAGCAATAAAACACTTTTCTATAAACTACTACTTACAATGTAGTGGCATAAAACTGAGGGGGGGTTGTGTGTGGGGATATACACTGATGTCTGCAACATAGCACACTCAGCAAAACATATTAGGACACAAATGAAAAAATGCATAGACTTCACAAAGACACGAGAACAGTAGTTTGCTGACAGGAAAGGTCTCTGAGACCAAAAACTGTAAACCATACACAGCTATTATTGCTAGCTGTGAGTTAGACTAGCATTGTACCGGATAGAATGCCAATGGTAGGTAAGAGAAATTCCATCATCAGGTAAGACAAGAACGATCAAATGTGATGGTTGAAAAATGAAGGTCAATTTTTCTTTTCTAACTGTTATAGACTTGTTGACAAAAGAACCAACAGACTTCTGTACAGTTTACACTGTAACCTTTATGATGCTTCTGTTTCTTCTACATATACAACGTTTAGTGGAAACAGTTTGAAAAGTTATACAGGATTGTCTATGGCAGATGTATGTGGAAATGTACTGGATATAGTACTGTTATTTAGATGGTGTTTTCTTGCCATTTTGTAATGGGTTACTACATATGATGAAGGTGAGTTATACTGTATCTAGAGATGGGCACGAATCAAAAAAATGATGTTTTGGTTTTTTGTTTTTCATTGCGGGTCCGTTTTGGTCCATTTTCATTTTTGTGAATTTTTTGAAAAAAATTCATTTTGTTTTTTGTTTTTCAGTTTTACCCACTTTTTGCGCGACTTAAAGCATTTCTGTGCGCAGACGTCCCCCAATGCCCCAGACCAGAGGGAAAACACTAGAAAAATGATGCTGGCAGAGACACAGGATAGACTAGGTACGCAGGGAGGTTGCAAAGGCAGTGATGGGCGTTACCCAGGGCATAAGGCAGCCACAGAGTGACTGCACTGCAGGGCAGGGGAGGTTACTCACCAAGAGGTACGCACGCACACAGGGAGGCTGCAAGATAAATCTCTTCTTTCTCTCCCCTAAGAGCCAGGCTGCAGCCAGCAAGAACACAGACACACACACCTGCCTGGCTGGCCTAAAGTAATGAGTCGCAGAGACAGCAATTCCACCCTAACTCCCACCGCAGACTGCAAGGAGGACGGGGACTGCCAAAGCTTTTTATGCCCTCTGTGGTTGCCACACCTACCCAGTCTGCAACCTGGGCATGCTATTGGTTGAAACTGTCCAAGAATTTACATGATCCCATCACATGGCCTGCATCCATCTTGTGTCATCCTTAAAGGGAAAAGAAAAATACATCGCGATGGGAAAAGACAAAAACAAATGTTTTAAGGACCGCAACCCCCTGGTAGGTAATAATTTCAAATAATTATCACTGCATTTTTGTGGATGACCAGGGCGTTTTAATACCCAAGAAATCAATATTAGGCATCTGGGAGCCATTTTGGGTCGATGTCCCCTAACTCCCCTTAAAGGAAAAAAAAATACAGCGATCTGAGAAAAGACATAAATGCACGTTTTAAGGACCTCAACCCTCCTGGTAGGTATTATCAGGCAGAATAAATGATTATAGCTGGATTTTATGGATATTCAGGACGTTTTTTAACATTTAAAAACAGCTCATTTCATTGCGTCACCATTAACGAAAACGAAATGCAACAAACCTAATTTCCGTGGTTCTGTTCTGTTTGTTCCAATTTCATCACAATTTTCATTATTCATTTCATTACATAACAAACTGAACACCGAATAACGGAACAAATTTTTTTTGTTTCGTGCCCATCTCTAGTTATATCCATATCACCCTAGTATTTAATAAAAAAGAAATTTTCTTTCTTTCTTTCTTTCTTTCTTTCTTTCTTTCTTTCTTTCTTTCTTTCTTTCTTTCTTTCTTTCTTTCTTTCTTTCTTTCTTTCTTTCTTTCTTTCTTTCTTGTGAGAAAACTGCCAGCCTCCTGATGCTGTTTACAACTCCCACCTTCTCTGACCAATGTCACCATTGGCCATGTTGTGTGTCCTGGATGGGACTCAGAGTATACAATATTTCTAGTTGCAATGGTTTCTACCAAGATGAGAGGGAATATATGTTATTGAAGCTGCTTTTAGTTAAGAAAGCACTTGTTTTGTTTCTGGAAGATTCTATGTATAATTTTAAATTGACATTAATTTAAAACAGACCTAATCTGCATTTTTGGTTTACCCAACAAGCTTGTAAATAACTGCACTATGATTGGTCTGAAATCTAGGTTGTTTTCTTTTCAATGGGAATAAAATAAAAATAAAAGGGTGTAAGATTTGGCCATAGCCATATCATTTCACTGGTAGTAAGTGTGCTGAATAAATGATGAGGGTATATTCTTGCTGTATCTCCATACCACAAATTCATCTTCTGAACAACTCAGTAGTCTGAGAGGCTATGATGTGGCAGCACGATTATTAGAAAAGTAAGCTTAAAACCCATGCTAAGTCAGCAGACGTCTTGCACAGCTAATGCTCTCTTGGTCTCTTCATCTCTTGGTGTACGTGTATCCTCCCAGATTTGCTTGGGAGGGTCCCTCAACACTCTGGAGTAGGTTTTGAGACCTTCAGTAGGCTCTCAGGGGTAGAGAGGCTGACAACCCTTTCCTGTCCCACTGACAGAAGCATTCAAATCCAGTGTTCCAGCTCATTTACTCATGGTTGACCTGAAGGTCCTACTTGCAGTGTGTGGCTGAGATCTGAGATATAGGATCACAGATATAGGATGGGAAACACCTGGCTGGAAAATAGTACCTGTGAAAGGGACCTGGGAGTCTTGGTGGACCACAGATTGGACATGAATCAGCAGTGTGATGTAGTGGCCAGAAAAGCTAACACAATTCTTGGTTGCATCAACAGAAGCATAGTGTCTAGAGATCAAGGGCATTGATAGTACCACTATATTCTGCACTGGTCAGACCCCACCTGGAGTACTGTGTCCAGTTCTGTGCACCTCAATTTAAAAGGATGTTCTTGAATGGGTCCAGAAGAGTGGTACCAAGATGATTGAGGGTCTGGAAGAAATGTCTTACAACTTGAGGAGTGGCTTATGGAACTGGGAATGTTTAGCCTTACAAAAAGAACCCTGAGAGTTTTTTTTTTCTTCGTTTATATATTTTTTTGGATTTTATAACAAAAAGAATTTGATTCTCTTGTGTTGTTTTAATTGTGATGCTGTGAACCGCCCAGAGTCCCCATCGTGGGAATGGGGCGGTATACAAGTGTAAATAATAAATAAATAAATAAATAAATATGATAGCTATGTTTAAATATTTGAAAGGATTTCACATTGAAGAAGGGACTGGTTTATTTTCCATGGCTTCAGAGACTAGGATGTGGGACACTGGTTTCAAATTACAGGAAAAGAGATTCAGTTTAAACATTAGGAAGAACTTCATGACAGCTGTTCGGCAGTGGAATATGCTGCCAGGGAGAGTAGTGGAGTCTCCTTCTTTGGAAGTTTTTAAGTAGAGGCTGGATGGCCATATGTCAGGAATACTGTGATGGGGTTGGACTAGATGGCCCTTGAGGTCTCTCCCAACTCTTCTATGATTCTATGACTTGGACCCTGTGCAGCCTTTCCCCCATCCATTCACTTGATGTAACCCTGACACACCTCTTTTTCCTCCTTCCCTGGCATTAAGAGTTCTTCCAGGATGGTGAGAAGAGAATTGTGGAACAATCCACAGAGGGAATGTCCAAAATTAGGTCTTCCCCTGAGGAACTGTAGCCTTATGAAAGGACTGAGAGGGGAAATTTTTCTTTCTCTCTCCCCCCACCCCCGCTATCCTGAGTTCATAGGACTGCAGCGTAGTGTACTTTAGACTGAAGGACAATGAAAAATATATGTAAAATTATTATAGAACAAGTACAAATACCACCTGGAGGGCACTACGAAAAAGCGTGTTGCTAGAGCACACAGGAACTTTATGCACTTGTATCTCTATTCAGTTGCTCACAATAGAATCCACACATTTAGACAATTACTTTTCAGTTGAGATATGGATGGGAAAACAATTTGCTCACAGAAAAGTATTCTGGACTTAGTGGTGACGTGTAAAGCACACACTATTGTCAGGACTAGACTTGGAGGTATGCATTACAGAGTGTTTAATTCTGGTTGGGCTGTGTCAGAGTCAGATACCCCATTAGAGAGCAAGATGAACAGTTTGGAGACAGGTATTGGCTGAGGGCCTTATTCATATGTTTTCACAATTTCCTTGAAATTCACTGCTCCTGTCAGGCTAATAACTGAAAAAGTCCCCTACAGATATTGATCTTTCTTCATGCAGTTGCATAGGATTGTTCACTTTCTTTCATTTTTATGCTTCCCTTTTCTATTCACCCCACTGACATTTGTCAGATGAAAATAATTCCCGGGACTGTCTAAAAGTTCGTATGCTATAAAAAAGAATGCATGGAGAAAACACCTCTAGTGGGATTGCTTCTTATCATTTCTTTCAGATTCCATATTGGTGTTAAACGACATTAAACAATCCCTTCTAAGCCAAGAAAACAAAACAAAACCCTAGGAAAACAGTTGCTACCTCTCAGGAGGAGTTTCCTTACCCAACAAGGAAAGGTGTTGTATATATGACATGTGGTCCAGATAGGATTTTCCTAGGGCCTAAATTGGGAACTGGCAGGTTCTTCCCTTCAAGACCTTGAGTTTCCCCCTTTTCTTTCCCTGGTTCACCACAGATTTCACATTCACATTCATTCCCTCATGGATGACCCGAAAGTCCAAGGCTAAATATCAACACTGATATTCATTGGCAGATCTAGTTATTGTTATACTGCTCTGGCCTCTGATATATTATATTCTAACAAGGTGCTGTGGACAGGAATCCTTCTTTCATTCCATCCCTATGGCTTTGTGTTTCACCTCTTATAGCTTGGCTAATGTTCTTTTCTCCACTCCAGACCACCAAATGCTATCATTTAGTTTTCCACTTTATGGAGCTGCCATTGTCCCAAATGCTGAATGAAACTACTGTGTGTAGGATATACTCAGGTGACCTCTGAAGTGACTTTCTGTCTTATGGTTGTTACCTCACTAGGGCCTGGAAAGGGCTGGCTCAAAAGAAAATGGCTTCCCCACAACAACTGAGTGCATCCAATGAGTGGCTCAAGAAGAACAACAGAGAGGAATTAAAAGAAACAATCAGTGTGCCACTCCAGATTAGCTCCAGATAACTTGCTTTCCTAATGGGAGGGGAAAACAACTACTCTCACACCAAACATTGGTAAAATTATTTAGTTTATTGACTTTCAAATTATGTGATCCATGGAAGGTGCACCATTAAAGATGTAGGGTGTCTATTTGAAACACAGTGCTTCCTGAGTTTTCTTCTTCAATTTCAAGTGAAAACAGTAGTCAGATCTCTTCCACTCCTTCTCTATACTGTCTATATTGAAATATAACAATGAAAGTTTCATAAAACTGGTTGTTTGTCTCAGGGCTGCACTTGGGCTGTCATATGCCAAGGTTGGGGGTGGTGGTTCTGAACAGAAACCTCCAGTTTTACCAGCTTCACTAAAATTTGAAGAACTTGAGTGGATATCCTCAGTATGGCTCCCCATCAATTAAATAAATTAGCTATTTTTGTGGACTTTGGGAACATTTCTGTTTTGGACTACCCAGAATTCCCCAATCAGTGTGGTGAGCCTTGTCAGCGGGCATATACTGCTGAGAGAACTGCTCAGAAACCAAAACAGAACCTTTGCAAATTCTTCCCTCTTGTCGAAGGCTCGTCCTTCCAGCTCTTGCCTTCCAGAAGAAAGAAGGGTGAAGCAGCTGCTGGCTTTGATGACCAATTAAGTTCTTCTGGAGAACACATGGGAGAACTACTTCCAAAAGGGTCTCCCACAAACAATTCAAGATATGTGTGTGTTGGTTGTCCAAGGAAAAAATCTGAAAAATATTGTTTATGTTTTATATTTTTGATGTTGGTTTTACAGTATATTATATAAACAAGCAACAACAAAAACAGTGGATAATAATGAACATCTTTGAATTGCAGAGCTGGAAGGAACATTATATAGATCACCGATTCCCACCTCTCTCAAGGAGGCTTAGTGAGGAATTGAACTCCCAGCCTTTGGCTCCACAACCAAAGACCTAAGCCACTGAGCTCTCCAGCAGTTGCTCCTGAGTTGTTGGGTACAGAACAATTTGGAGTCTTTTTACTTAATATCCATGAGGTCTACCACACCATTGTGCAACAAAGCAAAGTAAAGCAAAATGTTCTGCTTTTATACTGCCCCATACCACTTCAAGTAGTCTCTGGGTGGTTTACAGTTTTAATTACAGTATGCAGGCTACACATTGCCCCCCCACCCGCAAGCTGGGTACTCATTTTACTGACCTTGGAAGGATGGAAGGCCGAGTCAACCATGAGCCAGCTACCTGGGACTGAACCCCAGGTTGTGAGCACAGTTTTAGCTGCAGTACAGGCATTTAACTACTGCGCCACAAAAAATTCTTGTAAGAGCAGGAGGGAAATATGTAGGGGATGGAAAAGGGGCTGATTGGTGCTGACCTTGCCCCTATTTTGAGGACTGGTTAAAACACAACTGTTTACACAGGGATTTTCAGCCTAGTAAGATCATGGTTTGGCTTCCAGTCTTGACAACTGTGCATTTTATTTCATTAAATTGTGTGAAACTTTCAACATTGCTAAAATGGATCACATTGCTTTCAAGCAGACTTTGCTGATGATATCAGCAGATAGTGGGGTCGTTAGAAATATTTTTTGAAGCAAGCAAGCAAGCAAGCAAACAAACAAACAATATAAATAGCAAGTGTGGTATTTGTTGCAATTAAAATTGCTGTCAAATTTCTTTTAAATATCAAAGGCTTTCAGGACAGATTCTCGTTTAGAAAATTTCAAATGAGTTGCATCTAGACCTGGTGGTGGTGGTGGTGGGGAAGGCTGGTGCAGGCATTAAAAAGAAATGAAAATCTCATTAATATGCCACATATTTTAGCCCCTAGAAGGTAAGACATTGTATAAAAAAATCTGAAACCTACCAAATTTCAGAACAGGTGCACCAAAGATCAGATAGGAGAAAGATGCATGCATAACCAAGTTTCTGTGCAATCTCTGGAGGCTGGAAAGTTAGATCTTAAAAGTAATTAATTCCTGTCACTTATTGCATCCAAAGTAATTTGTTGCTGATGCTTGTTAACAATGTTTAGAAAGACGTTTGTTATATCTCTTGTTACATTTCTTGGCTTTTTTCTTACCTTTGTGTGTGTATGTGGGAACTCTTAGTATTGCTTAAATAGGGTATAAAATATGAAAAATTCCATTCAAAATACCTCTGAAATGCATGAATATATACTTTAAAAGAAGCTTAAAAATGGAACTAGAAGACTTTAACCATAATATTAATGTCTTAATAGCCTTAATGACTCATTATGTTACTTTAAAATGTATTGTCATTTCACCCTTGATAAAAAAAATTATGTTACTATGTAACTGGTAATAGCATTATGCTATATCTATCTATCTATCTATCTATCTATCTATCTATCTATCTATCTATCTATCTATCTATCTATCTATCTATCTATCTAGTTAAATATTATTACTATCATGTAATATATAATAATTGCATTATGTTATGATATTGTGTTATGTAACTTTATGTGTTTCAGGCTCTGCCTACTCCTCACCAGACAGCAAATCATGTCCATAAGCTTGATGCATATTGTATGTGTCTAGGACAGCTGGACCCAACAATAAGGATATTTCTTACAAATCAACTGTCTAAGAACACAAGCAGAGGTCTGGATTCAGCCTCCCTTATTATCCATTCTATTCAAATGGCTGGCTGGTTGGATTTTATCTTTTGGAAAAAGTTACATATACACCATCCTAGGAACCAGACTCTGTATCCTCCTGCAAAACTGGCAAGGGAGTTTTCTAATCATTGTTTCCATTAGTAAAACTGTGTGGATGAGTAGGATCCCAAAGCTATTTGCATTCTTGTTTGCAGCAGCTGATTGCAGAAATTGCCCTGGTTGGTTTTGTTGCCGCTCTTTCTCATGCATCACTGTTTTTAACAGATGGTTTGTTATTATGATTGCCGTACCTTTCAGAATGGGTCCCTAAGCAGGAATGAGTTCTCTCTCTCCCCCCCCAAACTGGCATTTTTAGCATATTCTTCCTCTAAAAGCTACACGTTTATTGGTGTTATTTACCAAGAGCTCTGTGTCTCAGGTAAATTGCTGGGACATTGTCCGGACCTGAGGATAGTAGTAGTAAACACAATACTAGATCTGAGCCCTAACAGTTCCCAACAACGCCCCCTCCCTATTTTTAACGAGAAGGCTTTTCTTTATGAGGATGTTCAGTTCACAGCTTGAGCAGTGTAATTTTTTACGCAGGTCCTAGCAATCAATAAAAAAAGCCACGGGAAGAATGATTTATCTTGTTGGTTACAGAGACTGTCACTGAGAGAAATTGTAAAAGATCAATTTACACAACCTGGTGTGAGAATGTTATTGATATAACATGGCTGATCAGCTTCTGGTTGTCTGTGGGCAGCCACTGAAAAGAGGAGGCTCTGCCCTCTGATAGGGCCACTGACCAAGATCTTAATAGACTCGGTGGTCCATAAAATGGACAAGGAGCCAATGGAGGCAGAGATTGCCAAAAGCACTCGGGATGCTAACTTGCTTGGAGCAGGATGGATTGGCTGAATGCCGATTGTTTAGCTAAGCAATGCCAGGCTCTCTCTCTCTCTCTCTCTCTCTCTCTCTCTCTCTCTCTCCTCCTGCCCCACCCTTTTCTCTCCCTCCCCCCCTCCCACTGTGAGAACAGTTCACTTGGAGACTTGCTGCCTTAATTACAAAGAGCCCTTTTAAATACAGGTCACAGGAGTTGGTTCACTTGAAAGGAAATAAGGAAACAAGCTACCTTCCTGGAAAAAATGTAAAAATTAAAACTTCCACTTCTCAAATTAGTTAAATGAAGCTTATCGGCAGTTGTTAGTTGATCCTTTGACAGTCTGTTAATTGCACCGCCTGCGTTAACTATGTCCTGTGGCCCTGATGGAGGATACCATTTTTCAAATTTTGAACTTTTAAAAGCCAAGGGACAAGTGTGCAATCTATATATAAGCTTGTGCTTTTACTCTCTCTCTCTCTCTGTCCTCACCCCCAAATAAATTTCTTATGGGATGTAAGATTTAATTCAACTGATAGATGCTTAATTTTAAAATTAGAACTGATTATATGTTGGTGGTTCAGTCATTACTTTAAAAGAATGTTGTGTTAAATGGTAGACAGATAGTGAGGTAGAACGGTGAGAGCTTTAGGCTACACTGGGCATATGTATGTTTAAAATAATATTCAGACACAAACTTCATTAGGTATACCAGGGTCAGCTGCTGTCTTTTAGCATAGTTAGTCTAAGAGCATTTTTACTGAGAGAGATGAACATTTCTTCAATAAATAGGAAGAAGCACAACAGACATGTAGATGAAGAGTCAATGTAAGAAATATTTGCTTCAAATTAGTTGTCTTGCAAATTGTGCTAGGAGCTGATTTATAACTCTTTCACTTCAATTTGTATTTTAATATTTGAAGCAAAATGAAATGTGCAGCTGTCTAAAACAGAAGACAAAATCATTCAATTCACAGCTACCCTACCCAAAACAATGTGAAGAGTTATCTCTGACAGACTATCTGGTTGATCTGGACCGTTCCAAGAATCAGTGATTATGGTTTCCAGGAAAGCTTGGGCTTTTCATTGACACATGAGCTGTCAGTATCTTTGGGCTTCCTAATTCTATTATTAGTATTACTTTTATTTTCCAAGTTGGAAATGCTGGTGCAAAGTCCCCACCCACCACCCCTAATTTTTTAGTATCTGAAGCACCAAAGCATTATTCAGTGCTTGTTTTAGACCCCTGATTTGACTTGCATGTACTCACTTTTCTCACTTTGGACTTACTTGCTTTCCTCCAGATCAGTTGGGAAACTGAACAATACAGTATTCCTTCATTTTGGGTTCTGAACTTCTGGATAATCTCCAGATGAAGTATATCCTCACCCACAAAAATAATTAGGTTTTATGAGACCAAATCAGATGGCATGAAAAGAGGTCATCTTGATTGCATTTAACCATCATAAACCATAGTTTATGGGAATAAACTTTTGGGAATTTCCCTAGGCTTCATAATTTCCCCTTCTGTTTTGCTGTGGCTGTGAGGAGGAACTTGGCAACTCTCCTCCTCATGATTTGATGTACTATGGTTTGTTGTATCCTCCATACCTCACAAACTTTGGTGAACCAACAAGGGTTATATTTTAAACAACCAAACTGAAATTATGGTTTATGAAACCGGCTGGATCCAACAGATGATAGTTAAATTTAACTACAGGTTTGGGCTTGAATAGAACTCTAAATTGTGGTTATCTGAATTGGAGGTAGAAAAAAGCAAAGTTTTTGGCTTATATACTACCCCACAGTGTTTAAAGCACTCTCTGGGCAGTTTACAGTTTGATTATCCAACCTACACACACCCTTCCCCCTGTGAACTGGACACTCATTTTACCAACCTCAGAAGGACAGAAGGCTGAGTAAACCATGGGCTGGATACCTGGGATTGAACCCTGGGTTGTGAGTACAGTTTTGGCTGCAGTAGAGCAGTTCAACTACTATGCCATGAGGCTCCTATAGTAGAAGGAGAAAAAAGTGTGATGGGCCTGTGCCCACCCTGATAAATCATGAATGATCACAAAATTTAGATAGAAGATTCATACTGAGATCTTTGGCTTGTACTGGCACAGACAACCTAATCATTAGTCTCACTGAGAAGACTACCATAAATAGTGGGATACATGAGCCAGCAAATGGGCATCCCAACAATGGCACCCTTACTTTAAAAAAGGCAATGAATCCTTTCCCCTTCATTCTGGCTTCTTCTAATAAGTTATGCCATCTCAAGAGAAACAAGAAGAATCGAGGGCAGGGCTTGCTTCTAAAAGCACGGGCCTGGCTTTCTTCAGGGGAAGCTGTTTTTGTGAATGCTGAGTATGGAGTGGAATTCCTGAAACCGACATGATGTGAGGAGGGGGTGTTTGAGGTCACCGTCATCGTAGAGACCACTATTTTTGTCATACTGGATTCTGAAACCCCCTGTTGGACCTGGCATTTGTGTTGTGTGTCCAGAAGCCCTGTTATTGACTTCATTTGCTTCCTTTGGGCCATCACACGTTGGTAGGCAAAAGTCAGAAGTGTGTGAGTGTAGGAGGCCATCAACATGCAGTATATTTGCTGGGAGAATGGAAGTATCTTATTGTGATGGTTCCTCCCACAGGTGATGAGGAAGCTTGAGCTGCCCTTGCCTGTGGCTCAGTATTAGTAGAGATAGAGATGAAAAATGGCACACTGTTTTGTCATTTCGTAAGCTTTTGAAACGTTATGAAATGAAACAAAATGGGAAACATTTTGCGAAACAAAATGAATCACTTCTTTTCCCCTTTGAAAATGAAACGTTGCATTACTCTGTAAAATGGCTCCCTTGCAAAAAGCTACCCACTAATTTTGGTGCTTCTAGGACCTAGGAGAGCCATTTTATAGAGTAACAAAGTGAAACGAACCACTAGTAGAAACCTAACAAAATGAAACAAAACTTTATTTTTCCATTTCATGCCTATCCCTAATTGTTAGTTCTCACTGGCAATCACTTTCCATTGAGTTAAGGCAGGAGCTTTTTCTAACCTTACCTGGAGTTCCTGGTGGTTCCTGGTGGTCCCCCATTCAGAGTTTAACCAAGTCTGATTTTATCCAGCTTCTGAAATAAAACACAGTAGGGTTGCATGATGGGATCCTAACATATAAATTCAGCCATGGCACCTGAATATAATAGTTGTTTCCTCCCCACATTGTTTCTCTCCCAGTTCTTGGAAAGCTGATCTAAATACCTAAGGTTACACATTTGTGCTGCACAAGGACTGAAGCTTTAAAATTAATTGTTTACAGATATAGAAGCTCAGTTAGACTGCTTTATTTACCAACTTTTATTTCTTCGGCATTACTGCAGAAAAGGGAAACTCAGTCACAATTAAAAATCCCACAGAGGTAATTTCTGCCTTGGTTGCAGTTATTATTCTTTGTTAAATCGAACAATATAAAGGATCCCAAGGAACATTAAGAGGGGAAAAGAAATGTTGTCATGTGTTTAACCTGTTAATTATAGTAATCTACATTGCACTCTAAGTATCTTAACCTGGAACGAGTAACAGGGGGTTGAGAAAAAGAAAAGACTATAGGAAAAGAGGAGAGGGAAAATTAAAATCACATTGCCAACTGAAGTGTAACGTGAGCTTTGAATTTCCAACTTGTTTGTTTTCACATTCCCCATCACAGTGGCATATAACTAGACAAAACCTTGGGGGGGGGGAGAGAGAAAGAGGGAGAGGTTTTGATTTCCCGTTCTTTTGCATTTTGAAAACATCCCCACAAGTCAGTGCCTTTTAAAGAGGCAATGCTTCACAGTTCACCCTCTGTGCTGAGGTGGCTTGTGACTGTTTGTGGAACAAATTCTTGCTCTCTTATCATTACAGGCAGGCCAACAAAGTCAGCAAATGAGAATCTACCACCACATCTTTGGAGGTGAAATACCTTTGTTAGAGTTGGGCAAAAATGGAAACACGGTATTTTATTTCATTGCTCATTGTGTTTCATTTCGTAATTAACAAATTGTAATAGAATTTTCATAAGGAAATGAAACAAAATGAAAGATGCTGCCCCCTAGCGGGCTGTGGGGAGGAGCCAGTGGCTGTGGGGAGGGGCTAGTGAGGGTGTGGTGGCAAGAACCAAAGAGCTGAGCTGGGTTTTGAATTTGCCCCACCTGCTTGCTCTCACGCTGTAGCCACTGCCATGCAGACGGTGTTTTTTGACAGGTCAAGCTGTGGGGAGTGGGGGCTCATTCCCCACAGCCTGACCTGTCAAAAAAACCCACCAAGCAATGGGAGAGCAAAGCGAGTGGTGCCAAATTTAAAACCCCGCTTCTCTCCCCCATTCTGGCCACTGCCACCCAGCTGGTTTTGATAGTCCAAAAGGGTGGTGGTGGTCAGAACAAGAGAGCAGGGCAGGGAAATTCACAAATAATTTCATTTCCACAGTAAAAATAGTGTTTTGTTTTGCTTCATAACAAAACACTATCTGCCATTTTGATACATTACAAACTGTTTCATAACCTTGTGACTCGATGAAACAGCTTGTCGTTTTTCATTTTGTGCCCATCTCTAATCTTTATGAATTGCCTGTCATGATCATTCAAGTGAAGGCAGAGTATGGACAAGTGACCTTTATAATTTGAACCTTCATAGTTTGACCAATTTATATATCTGTACCTCAATGAATTTGGTTCCAAAAAGGGGTATTTTCTAAGCTTTGAGTTAGAATAAGAGATGCTGGAGAACACGCCCACTACTACCTCGCTTAGTCTCCTTCCACATATAAGGATGAGTTTCTGCTTATCAGGATTCTGGATCCTACCAGTTTAGCTCCAAGCTACTTAGATTTATTCTCCCTTCCATGCCTTTTATTCAGTTGCAGCAGTTTGGGAAGGGTCGTATCCCATCTCACTGTCTACTCAGTTCTAGCAGTAGTAGAATAGTTATAAATATAGGCAAGGCCTTCATTGGGCAGTTTATATAGTTGTTTGTTGATTCTCATGGAAGTTTTATTATCAGTCCTTGCCTTATGACCAGGAAGAAAGAGGCAATCACTTCAGATGTCACATGCTAAGAGGCTGATACAACATGTTGGATGGGAGAATGTGCAGACTCAGCATACCCTAAGAGACTGTATCCTTTGGCCTTCGGGTGTGGTAGAACTTACAATTCCAGTCCTAGTATGGAAGGAAGAGTCAACGGCCAACCCAGTGAGCTTTTATACTTGGGATGGGAAGGGGTGCCATCTTGAAATATCTTAAGTCAGCCTTGACTAGTGGATTTTGGTGCTGTGGACAATGACATTCTTTTGAACAGCTGGCAGAGTTTCCGGTAGCTTTGCTGTTCTTTGTCTCCAAGAGCAAGTGTATTCTGGGAGTTGTAGTTTAAAAAAACCCAAAAACCCCAAACAAACAAATATATGTTAAAAAAACACTTTACTAGGCTGTGTCAAAAACTAGTTAGGTTGATCCTAGGCATAACATAGCTTAATAGCAGCAGTTGTAGAAAGGGTAGGTGTGGAAGCATTTCAGAAGAAAACAAAAGTAAAAAGTGAAAAAGGACAACAGCATGGTTGCATTTTAAAAACTAACTTACATATTTTTATTTCCTTGAATAAGACTGCGTGATGAAATGGACTCATCCACAAAAGCTGACTTCTTTAAGGTGCCATCATGCCTTTGTCGTTTCTTTTTTTTACTTCTTAATTTTATTTTGCTTTCACCGATATAACTTCATAGGTTCATATTATAGTATACTGCAGGTAGTTAACCAAATTAACCCCAAACCTTATCGAAATAAATAAATAAATAAATAAATAAATAAATAAATAAATAAATAAATAAATAAATATTGTGGGTAAAGGTGGGGAGAGTGGAGAACATTCTCCTTTTCATTTGACAATTTGCTCATTCTTGCAGGCATTTAAATAATCATTTACTGAAAATGACCCCACATACTCTCCTTTATTGCTGAACCAGCTTTACTGGTGCACATCCTAAAAACCAGTTATTTCCTGTCGAGGAATGTTTTTTAGTCAACCAGAACAACCCAGAACAGCTGATTGCACTTTACCTTTGAGAACTGACACCTGTCTTCCTCTCAGAATTAGCTCTACCTTTTTGCATGCCACCTGAATTCAGTATTTGGCAAGACTACCATTTATATACAGTAATCTAAGTCAGTTTTATCATTTGAGCATTTGGATTTTCATTTATTTCGCTGGACTTACCTCTGTACATTTAGGCACTGGAACAAACCTCTTCCTTCTTCTAACAGGTGTAAGCAGACCTGGCACTTTATGCTGTTGAAAATTCATTGCAGTTTTGAAAAATTAAAGGCAGGTGGAGAGGAGCAAAATGGCTATTTTTAAAAACGAACATCTTTCCCCCTCTCTTTTGCCATTTATAAGCATACCTATTTATACCAGCTGTTGGAGTATGAGTATTTAATCAATTTCAAGTTGTTTGCCAACTTTTGGTTTTATTTTATCAAATCTTTGCAGATTATGATTTTAAATATTTGCAATTTTAGATGTTGACATGTATTTTTAATGAACACTTCATTCAAAATATGATGCAGGGGAAGGAGGTGGCAAGAGATCCACGTGTATGTATTATTACATGAGTTCCTTACCTTGGTTCCCCTGATATTCCCAGATTACAGGTCCAAGAATCCCTGACGAATGTCCATTGTCACTCAAGGTCCTGGGAGCTGGAGTCCAACAACACCTGGAGACCCATTTGTACAAGTATAATATATTTCAGGGTGCATACATACTGCTCCCAATGGGAAACAACCCCTAAACTGAGTGTCTCTGAACTGGACTAGAGGGGTCAAAAGGTTCAGGAGGTAGCCACTTACATATGGACTACTAACTAGTCATGGTTTGGAGAAATTGAACCACATCCCACAGGGTTTAGCAGAAGAGTGTAGTAGAGAAGTGCAGCTGTTACCTCTGTGATATTTTCCCCCTCCACACTGATAAATGCAGTGTGCAGATAATCACAGCAACCTGTGCTGTAGCGCTGCCAGGGTAAAAACAAACTGAACTACAATTACACCCACAAAAAGGTGAATTCAAAGTTAACCTGGTGATTCCGTCCAAGGTTAAACATAGAGGGAAGCCAAAATCATTTCTTGAAGATCATAACACATTTAGAGAAGTTTCCTAATGTAAACCTTTAAGTTTAGCTTCTCCCTGGCAACCTTCCTCTTTTTGCTGCCTGTTCAGTCATGCAGAGAGTTTCTTAAAGGTGCAGGGTGAGCTTGAATGTACATGCTTAAGAAATAATTCAGCAATTTGTTAACTATGACACAAACCTTAAGCCCAAGGCAAACAAGCTCAGGGAACATGACAGGTATCACATTGAAGCCAAAGTTTTTTTTAAAGCAGGAGATCTACCATTACCTCTTAACCTCACTGTAACCCCACAAAAATGCCCCCAAAGCAAGTGATAGAGAAAAGAACAGAAAGCTAGGTTTGTGCAGACACCACTAGTCAAAACTGGGACTCAGTCGCTGTACTTTTCAAATTAAAAGTGAATACTTAGCAAAACACAGATGTGACCCTTCAATTTTAGAGGACTGCACTTGATCGTAAGAGGAAGACAGCAGGAGAGTGGAGACCAGATGGGGAAAAAAACCAATCCAGAAGCACAAAAAGATTTCTACTCAGGTACCTTTTACATGGCAGTTCCTGGGCAAGATTCCGGGCCTTTACAACTTCTTGGGAGTAGACCTGGGCCTGGGCAAAGACAGGATTGCTTAATTACTGTTCTTGCAGTCCTTGTTCAGACTTATATTCACCTTTGCCTCAAGTGATTTTGAGTGTCAAAGTGAGAAAGAGTTATTGGCTCATGCAGTGAGTTTCAGGGTTCACTAGACAACAGGGACCAGGTTTCCCACATCTCAGTCCAGCATTCTATCCACTACACCACACACTGTGGTTTTGTTTTGTTTTTTACTTGCAGTGTTCAAGAATTACATTTATTCCAGATTTTCCATGGAGCTGATCTAAGCCTGTGGTCACACCTGGGTTTTGATCCTGATCTTCTGAAGGTCCGGCTTTTCCTCTTCGTTCCATCACGTGATTTAAATGTGGGACAAGAGTTCCCACGTCAAAAGCTGTTTTTTTATTTTAAAGTGCAGTTCACCAACCTTGGCCAGCAGGTGGCGCTAGCATTTGAAAAAAATGGACCACTTGGCTGGGGGAAATTAAAACTTGTATGACCGGATAGAGCTTCCTGTTTCTCTGAAGGTGAAAAGCAATTAAAAAAAACATAGCCCATCGGCCCCATGAACAGCCGGTCAGTGCTATGAAAAAAGAAAGAAAAGGAAAACAGGATCATCTGCGTGGTCTCATGGCATCTGCCTCCTTAAAAGCTGGATTTTCAAAGCAAGGCAAAAATTCCCTACCTCTTGGGTGAGTCACAGAAACCTCGCTTAAGGGATCATTACCAGGTTTTCTTTTTTCTTTTTTTCCAAAAAGCCCGGGGGCCATGGGGACGGCATTTTTAGACACTGGTTATCTGGTAATTTAAACTGCTTTTAAAGGGATGTGGGACCCGGGCCTAACTCTCACCTCCTGGACTAATCATGACTCAGAATGCAGTTCCCTTTCCGAGTCGCCCTATGAATTTTTCAGTGCAGCTCTTCACTCGGAGAGGTACCAAAATACATATTGGAATACCTCTCAGTGGTTTTGTTTGACCCAGCACTGAAGGGCAGGATTCTAGATGCTGACACTCTCACTACAGAAAAAGAGAGCCATCTCTTGCTCTTATTAGACCAGCAGTGACTGCTAGAAAGGTGAAAAGTCAATGTGCTCAGTGCATCCTAATTGAGTAGGAAGCTGTCCCAACAAGCTTGAATATATTTCTTATAGTCTACCACAAGGGTTCCATGCACATCTGCCATGAAAAGACAGTAGCAGAAAGAAGCTGGCCTGTTTACCAGGACCAATCTTTTTACCTGATAGCCATTACCCTCCAGTGGCACTTGGAAAAACTCTAGCTGTAGCCCACATCTTCCAGAAGCTGTGAGCCAGGACATGGAGTCAATATTGCACTAGCCATGCTGGGTGGAGGTGTCTTAGAGCAGTCTTCTGTAGCTCTGCCTTCTGGACCTCAGAGTTGTTCGGATATTTATCTTAATGGCCTTTAGGTAGGTCAGGCAAGTGAGAAGCTGCTGTGAAGTCATGTATAATGGAGGACTGGTTTTCTGCCTTAAAGACAGAAAGCAGGAAAAAATTCATCCCTTGTCTGTGCTGTGACCAAGTGGTAAGGGTGAAAGATATTTGTAGATCTGGAATAGCTGCCTGTGTGTATGAATCAGAACAACATCTCTTCAGGAGCAATTTCAGTTCTCGTTTGCTGAAGTTGAGGAACACAACATGGGGTAAGTCTAATGCTCATTGTGTATACCTACTGCAGCAGAAATGTAAACCAGGAACAGATGCCGGCTCCCTCTATTGCCAGTGGTGGCAAACTTTTGGCAATCCAGATGTTTTGGACCACAACTCCCACAGTCCTTTGTCATTGGCAATACAGCCTTGGAATTCTGGGAGTTGTGGGCCAAAACATCTGGAATGCCAAAGGTTCGCCACCACTGCTCTATTGTGAACTGTCCCCAGTAGCAAACAGAAGAGCAGGCCAACTTGGTTAGTATGGAAGCATTCAAATCAGACACAGTGACATTTCACATACATTTTCTAATAATATCTGTATCTGTTGGCTGTACCAATCTGATAAACTCTTCACCACTCCAACAAAACCTCAAAGAGAATTTCTGAATAAAACGGTACATTTTGGGGAATTCATTATTATTAAAGTTCCTGGAATTGGAACCAAGTGCACTGGTAAGAGATATTTTTCCTAATTTAGTTCGGATAATTCCCATTTCTTTTGCATTTTTTTTCTTCAAGAAATTGTGCATGTCCCTGTCATCATTTCTGTCACTTTTCTCAGCAGCCTTCTATGTATCAGTCTTATATGCTATCCTTGATACCTTTCCCAGCAGGAAGCCACAGAAACTGGTTCATATTTTTCATTATATATATTTTAGGGTGAGTGCCATTTTATAGTGGGATGGGGGATTAAACAAGAAGTTACTGTTTCATGTTGAAAAATCCTGAGACTTGCACACATTATGCTAAACAGATCACCGGGCATATGGAAATGGTAGTAAATGTCATTGCTTAGGAAGAGCTTACAGGGGTTGGGAGGGGAGAATCAGTGGAGGAAGGATGTCCATTTCCTTAATTGTCACTCCCTTGACAATAGATTGGTTAGGAGAAATAAGGACACACTTTGTCCCTTCCCTTCCCTTCCCTTCCCATTTTTGTTGGTACCATTTCCCCTTTTATTTATTTATTTATTTATTTATTTATTTATTTATTTATTTATTTATTTATTTATTTATTTATTTATTAACCACCTGATTTTCCCATAGGGAACTCTGTGCAGTGTACAGCAGATCACCAAAGCGACTACCCAACAATAAACCCCAATACATAAACAAATATAAAACATCATGGAAAATGCAAAACATAATAAAATACGCACTAATATGGGAATACCATATACCAGTACCAAAGAGGCCAAGAAAAATAGACCAAGCACCATCCACCAATGGGTAAGTTCTGGCAAGAAAAAAAATGGAAACCTAAATAACATCAGTTCCAGGACTTTCCTAGTTTCCTTCTTGGGCAGGAGACATATGGAGAGAACCAGGGGATTTGAAACTAGTAGATGCAAATTCTGCTCTTGACATACACCTCATTTGCCCCATTTTCCCTTCTGCTTATGAAGTACCATTGGCAGGGAGGGGAAAAAAAGAAGCTCCATGAAATGGAAGGAGCCCCGGGCCCCTAGGAAATACTTCCAGGAACCATTTGATTGGCTCATTTTACTGATTTGAGGCATGTGAATGGTAAGGGTACCTTCTACAAGTGATTTTAGGGAACCCCTTGAAATTTGGAAAGGTTTGGGGTTCAGGGAAGGGAGCTAATAGTAAGGAGGGGAAAAAGAAGAAGCTCTCCCCCTTCATCCATGAAATGGAGGAAGCCCATTAAATTCCCTCAGGCTCTTCCCCCAAACTCTCTCATTGGTTAACAACCAACCAATCAATTCAGACACTTCTCATGTTTATTCATCGCTACAGGGTAAACACCACAAAGAGGTTCATCTCTATTTCTCTTAAAATGAACAGGGACAGAGGCTTTTAATCTTACATTATATGTTAATCAGCTCATTCACCCAGGTTTGTATTACTACCCCAAATGTTAACATTTTATTACAACTATTCAAACAAGCTTCTCTCCTTATGCTTTTTGTATCTTTATTTCCTCCCATTCCTTATGATTTCAATACTCTATCTATATATATACATTCATACAGTATATATGAATGACCTATGTATTTAATGAATGACTTGTATCCCTATTGTCTTCAGTGAAGACAAAACTATTGAGGCAACTCTAGAACACTGAAGTAGCTTATGGAGCAATTTCCAAGAACTTGAAATCCTAAGGATATCTCCAACCTGCCATTCTCAACCTTTTATTTTGGTTACAGTCCTAAAAACGATATGAAAGAAATATCAGTTGAATCAGTATTATGTAAGTCTCATATTGAGCCTTATAGGGTAGTGTGTGAATAATTGTTTCCAGTGTGTGGCCCATTTCAAATGTGGCCCCCATTGAGAACGGTTAATCTAGACCAGGGCTGTCCAACTTTGAACAGGCCGAGGTCTACTTTTTCCAGACGAAAGTGCCTGAGGGCTACTACACTAAAACCTCTACTTATGAATTTTATCTGTTCCGACCATATGCTCATTAAGTAGAGCAGCCCTTGAACTGCCCTGCTCGGCTGAGACAATGGGCTGGCAGACCCAGAGCTTTGCTGGGGCAGTGGTGGTCCTTGGGGTGGGGGAGGTAGAGGTAGAGAACTTATCCCCTCACATTTTTTATTGATGGCTGGCGGGCTACTTTTGAACCCTTCACAGGCTACTGGTAGCCCCCGGTCTACCTGTTGGACAGGCCTGATCTAGACTGATAAACAAACTTGGCTCTATATAACCAGGCACAGTTCATGGATGAGGAGTGGGGGTGTTTAACCCCAAAGTTTTCTCCTGTATGTATGTGCTCCCCACCTACTCATGAGTTCAGAGCCCATTTCCTTCAAAAAGCAAATGAAAACAGGAAACAATCATGATTCCTTATGCTTCTGCCCTTGTAGGTTAATAAGAAAAAAATGAAATCTGCTTGAACAATCACACCAGAATCAGCACTCTTGTCATTAAGACCCTTTCACTTACCCAAGAACTTAAGATGAGTTTCCTTCCAGGAAAAGAATCAATGCATCTATTTTCACTTGTAGAATTATTATGAGGTGGTGCTGGGGTGGGCGGTGGGAGATTTCATTTTCAACTACCTCAGAACATTTTAAGTTTGAAAAATGCCCTTTGGTGATAGTTACCACGAATGCCATTTCTATTTTTAAAATTAATCTAATGTTTATAAGGCCTCAAGTCACATAAGTTGGGAAGGCTAAGCCTCCAGAGGTCTGCGTTTCAGAAAAAAATAATGCAAGAAGAGAATGTAAAGTTGTTTTATTGGTGGGGGAGAGAAGATGAAAAGAAGGCTGAGAGAGAGGGGGACTGGAGAGGAGAGCCCATCTTTCAGTTGCAATAGGTCTTGATGTTTAAAATCTCTGAAGTTTCCTTATGTGTTAAAAATGAAAAGCTACAAATTTATCTTTTTGCCATTTTCTCAAGGGAGGCTGACCCAAATCCTCCAGCAGCAGTTGAAAAGGTTTTTCCCTCGCTTTATCAAATGGCCCCAACAGAGCCCAGCTTAAAATTAAAAGCTTCCCCCTACCAGAGGGAATATATGTGACTTTAATAACTGAAATGTGTTTTTACTTTCTATTACAGGGGTCAAAAGGTTTCTAAACAAACCAAATTTATCAATTATTTAGGGCTGATTTCTTCTGAAGTGGTATTTCTAAGATATTATTTGGTGGGGAAATTCAATGTTCTAAGGCCAGCAGCAGCGTTTTATTCATAACAAATTTCTCTGAAACTGAATTTGCCGGGGCAACTTAATTTCCCACTATCGTGTTTGCACTGCAGAAATATCAGCCGGAGTGCTATAGGACCTAATGAGTGCGCTTTTCAAAGAGAAATCCCATATAAGCATGCTTATTCAGCAGCCACCCGTGCTTGCCGTTTATTGCTTAAGAAATGAACTAGTCAATTATATTTGGAAGGGGAATTTCTTTAGGTACAGCAATCATCTCAAGGAAGGGGGGGGGAACCCATACATGCACAAAAGCACCTTTAAAAAAGCCAGGAAACAATATCTGAAACCACATTGTGTCACCCCTGCGGTAGAAGGAAATGAGAGAACTGTCAGAAGAAGTTCCGGTGAAGGCATTATGTTAAAAAAGGCATACTCACAGCTTTCTCCAATGCCCTCCTGAAGTCCATGCAAAGTTTCATTGGGTGGAAAGAGCAAAATATGAATGTTAAATGTAGCAAGTGGACATTTTCTCTCCCACAAGCCCGAATGGAGCCCATGTAAATACTGTGTTTATTATGTAGCTAAATACACATTGGGCCTCTGCCTAAAGGCTGCCATTTGGTGCTGGCAGAAGATGTTACAGAACACTTCATAAATTCACGGGAAGCCCTGTTAAATGAAACCAACCATCCAGGAACTGACATTTTGCCATCTTTTCAAAATCTGCCTTTCCAGCAGTTAATTTTTTTTTTAAATACAACTCTGGTAAGTTTATTTGGGCAAGCAAGTATGAAGGAGAAATGCAATCAAGGTGTTATATAGGGCAATTAATCCCTTTAAAAGGAAAATAATTTGTCCATTGAGCACACAGAAATGAAATAGACACCGGGCAGCTTCCGTACACAGAAGAAATAAGGGCTGTAGTGCGGTGGCAGCGGCCATCTTTTACACACAGAACATTGTGGGTTCAGCTCTTGAGCAGCCTCTCCAAGCAGGGATGAAAAAAACATGCAACTGGAATTGCAGAGAGTTACTTGGAAAGAATGTCGTAGACCAAGGGTCTGATTTGGTACAGGAGGGTTTTTAGTTATCCTTTATTTAGACAAACCTTTATTTCTCTTGTAGACAAAAAAAGGCAGAGAAAATGTATGGGATCTGCACAGATCAGTGCCTGTGTTCCAGATATACTGGCAAATGGCCTTTGCCTATCGTTCCCCCATGTTCTGCCCGGACCTCTGGCTCACAATCTGTTTATCTCATGGGAAGATTTGTTTGAAGAGACAAGGCTATAGGTCAAGGTAAACACCTTGCAATGCAGTCCACGGGACTGTCAAGTTTCCTGGCTGAAATGCTGGAGAGCAGCGGCCAGTCTGTCCTGGAAGTAGAAGTACTGCAATTCTTTGAATTGTTCTTGAGACTTTGTGCTTGCTTATTCATTCATTCATTCATTCATTCATTCATTCATTCATTCATTCATTCATTCATTCATTCATGTTGCATTCTTGGATGGGTTATTGCCCCCGCGCCCCTCCCTGATCTCTGTGCCCCAGTTTGGTTCAACGGGGCACACTTCCTTCTTCCCTCTTTGCTCTCCTTGCTTCTGTAGTCAATTTTTAAGGCCAACATGGAGCATTTATATAGTGCTTTTGGGGTGTTTAGAGCAACCCCCAAATGTTATTTCCTTCAAACAACCTTGTAGGTTAGCACTGTGTTACTGCATTGCCGGTGGGAAGCACTGGGCTGAGTCTCAGGGAGACAGTGAATTTGTCTTGACTAAAGCCACCATGTGGCTTTAAAAGAGTTAGGAAATTTATGTTGAGGATGTTCACCTGTGACCCCTTACCACTTGGGAGTCTACCTTTAGAACAGCGTAATGAACATATTGCAGGGTCAGATGAGTTGATATAGTCCTGCACACATAGGTTGTATTATGTGATGTTGTGGGAAACTCATTTGTAATTGCCAAACATTACAGGCCTCCAGCTTTTAGAAACCCGAGAAATACTTCATCTAATAATGGCTGCTCCATTTTGGGCTTATCTTGCACAGGATAATCCATTTTGGACCTATCTTCAAAATCTGTTTGTGCTTTGCTTTTTTGTTTGTTTGTAAAGTTCCTACTTGGAGTAGGAACTGGCAAGCCACTCCAGTATTCCTGCCAAGAAAACTCCATGGATGTGGAGTCACAAAGAGTCGGTCACAACTGTAACGACACAACACACACACAAAGTTCCTAGTATCTTTGATATACATTGGAATTGTGAATTCCACCGTTTTTATTTAACTTGATAAGATGGAATGGCCCTTCTCCTTGTCTGGAATTTTAAGCTTGAGTTATTTTCTTCAGATGGCTTTCTCTCAGTTTACTTCATACTATGTGTTATATAGGATTATTAGAAACTGGAGATGGGCACAAAATGAACAATTTTTTTTTTCCATTTCCATTTTTTCGTTTCATTACGCAACGAAACGACAAATGAATTTTGTCTCCAAAATGAAACAAAACGAACAGAAACACCAGAAATTTTGTCGTCCGTTTTGTTTTCATTACGGCAATACATTGAACTGCTTTAAAGGCTAAAAAAAATCACAAAAATTGAAATAAATGGTAATGAAACGGTAATGAAATGAATGAAAATGAAAACAATTTTTTTTCAAAAATTCACAAAAAACGGAAACAAACCGAAACGGACCCGCAAATGACAAATGACAAACGAAACGCCATTTTTTTATTCGTGCCCATCTCTATTAGAAACATTAAAAAACCATTCATATAATATCCAAATAATGAGAGTTTAAAAAATAATTAATCGTAATTTGCGTTATTTCATTGAGGAAAATTATTTATTTTGCTTGATTTTTTTAGTACAATATGTTAACATTCACTGTGCTTCTAGTGCACCATGAGGTTCATAGACCAGGTTGAGGATTTGGGCCCCTTTAAAGTTTCTCTCTCATATGCCTTACTTTTAATAATCAGGTATTTTACCTGGCAAAAAGGCTATAACAGTCTTTCTCATTATTAAGCACACTTATGAATGACTCCCAAGCCGGTGTGAGCCAAGCTTTGTTAACTGTAGGAGATGCTGTACTTCAAAAGGAAATTATAACATTATTTTAAAAGAATCCACTTGAATACCTTTGGATTCTTTATTGACACATGGTATAATACCAAATTCCCTATCAGAAGATATAGGGCAGTGTTGGCGAACCTATGGCATGGGTGCCAAAGGTGGTACTTGGAGCCCTTTCTGTGGGCACCCAACATCACCTCTTCACAGCCACCTGTATTCAGGTTAAATTGCTGTATATTGCACTTTGCGAAAAATTAGTGGGTTTTGAATTGCAGTTTGGGTACTCAGTCTCTAAAAGGTTCACCATCACTGATATAGGGTATATCTGGATGTGGTTAGCTATAGTTGTGTTAACCATTGTTTGTTGTAGAAACTATGAACTATAGAAACAATCAGAACAGCCAGGGCTGTATTCCTAATTTCTTTCTTTTTGCTTGATTTCAGCCCTTCCCTATCCTTTTTGTCACCCCTTTGTGCTTACTTAGAAGGACAAAGAACTTAAAAATGCCTTACTTATTGAAGGCAGCTTAGAAAAGCAGGCAGAGATATATAGTAGTACATTTGTGAATATGGTGTTACACAAGCCATGGTTTAAATGATGATCTTTGTAAACCAGCACCACACCATGACTACAAACTGTGGATTATAACTGGTCAATAAACCTTGACTGCTTAACAAAAGTAGAGAAGAGAAAGTCAGATCTCAACAAGCCACATTGCTGGTTAAATTTAATGCTGTGTAGGATCAAGACATTCTTTCTTGCCACTCTTCATGCAAAACCTGGAGGTTTTTAGGGTCAGCCCAGAGCTGGAGAGCAGAAGGACCCTGTCCCCTGGCTTGTCATGGAGTCATAAAATATTTCCTGGGCTGAGAATGATTTCTGACATTTGAGCGAATGGGGAACTGCCCCGATACAAGAGTTTGCTGTTGCATGCCACTGCGAGACAGTTAGTGGAAAGAACGGTTGAACATGTGGATTTGTTTTATGTAGTGGGAGGGGGTGGTGGTGGTTCATCTGCAATGTATGTGGTCATGACCCAGAGACAAGAGGAGGTTTCTTTTTGCTTACACTCCGCCTTATAGATTCCAGCATTGTTCAAAGAGAAGGCTTCTTCAAAATGAAATAAGCAAAGGATCTGCTTACTGGATGAGAAATGGGATAAGAGCAAAACAGAGAGGTCAACCTTGAAATAATTAATCCCACACTTCCATCAGATATGCACAGCTTCCTACTTATTCTTCTGGAAAAAAAGCAACAAAATGGAAAACATTATAAAGGGCAGAGATGAACTTTTGTATGCCACATACAATATTGTCATAACTTGTTATGGCTACTTTCTTTCCCCTTTCTGGTAGATTTTTGGGGAACAACAAAACCAGTATACTTTGTGTGTTGACAAAATGTCTATAGAAGTGTGTGTGTGTGTGCCCGCACATATATCTGAGTAGTACAGTGAAATCTCAAAACAAAACGAATTCCTGAGGAATAGAGTGACTTTCCAACATTAAAATGGGAAAACGGATGCTCCTGAGTACAGAATGTATGAAAACAAACAGATTTGCCAAATTTTCAAACCAAATTTACTGACAATCATGTATAGATGATTTCTTAGCATAATTTGGGCTTTGGGATATGTCAGAGTTTGAGGTGAATGACAATATTTTCTGTGCTGCAGTTGACCTAAATGTTAACATCTGGCAAATCTGGGAGGCCAACATAACGTACAGATTACCAAAAGCATCAGTAGGTTGGCAAAGGTTGACATTTGCTGGCAATTCTTTAAGATTTTAAGAAAGATTTTAAGACCGCGCAAACTGAAACTGTGAAGCTGAATTCCTCAACACTGAACTCAGCCACCCGAATTGGATCCTACAGGCAAATGGCTATTCCAAGAACGAAATCAAAAAAGCCATCAAACTGAAAACAACAACACCAAACTGAAGAAGAAAAACAGCCTCCAACAAACAAAGTATTTCTGCCATACATAAAAGAAGTCACGGACCACATGGACAAAGTGTTGAAAAAAACAACCTACAAACAGCATTTAGACCCACCACAAAAATACAGCTGATGCTACGGTCAGCAAAGGACAAAAGGAACCCACTTGCCACTGCAGGAGTATACTGGATACCTTGAAGTTGTGGCCAGGTATATACTGGGACCACAAATCACAGCATCCAGACCAGAATGAAAGAACATGAAAGACACTGCAGACTAAAACAACCAGAAAAATCAGCAGTAGCGGAACACACCCTGAAACAAACTGGACATGATGTCCTCTTCCAGGACACAGAGGTACTGGACAACACTACTAATCACTATGTCAAGACTACATAGGGAAGCCATTGAACTCCACAAACATAAGCACAGTTCAAGAAAAAAGAAGAAAGTCTAAAAATCAACAAAGTCTGTCTTCCAGTACTGAAAACTGCAAGAGCAAAAAGCTCAAAGCTCAATGATTCTCATCCAGGTACAAACAACAGTGATCAGTTCACACAATAGAACAGCTAACGACACCCATCAGCTACTGGAAGGATCGCTGCTACTGTGATTGCATTGAAACATTTTAATCCCTTCATCACAATGCGATGACTAACACCTATTTTCCGGCATAGGACAAGCTTCCTATTTCCCACAACTTAAAAAAAACACCCAGTCTCACAGTTTGTAACCCAGAGCACAGAGAGAACTCCTAGTTCCATGACCTCCTTGCCCTCTGAAGATGCCAGCCACAGAGTCTGGAGAAACATCAGGAAGAAAAACTTCATGGCCAAACAGCTTGAAAAACTCACAACAACTGGCAGATGGCAGTCGTGAAAGCCTTCAAAATTACAAAAAGATTCTGTTTCCGCCATGAGGCTTCTCTTTTTTCTAATGTTTCAATCAAAAATGTAGGAAGAATAGCCTTTATCAGTGAATCTGGAAGTTGAGTTATGGCAGCTGGACTTCTTTTTCTTGAAAGATTGAAACATTTCACTGCTCATCCAAACAGCTTCATCAGTTTGGAAAAAAAAACTAGTTGTGAGACATCAATTTTATAGCTCACTTTGACCTCTTGTCACCCTTTTCTGAAATAGGCTCATAAGATGAACTATGGCCTGAATAGGCTCATTAGGTAGACAACAGTCTCAATAGCGTAAGGTGAACAATAGCCTAAAGAGCTTAAACCCATAAAGTATGGGTCGTTAGCTATGGCATTGGTGGTGAAGGCATGAAATATTTTTGATTTTTCTATGTATTGTTGAAATCACAGCCTGATAAGTGGCAGATAGACTGTGTCTGATCCCCCCACCTCTGTTGAGATAGGGGTTTTCAATGCTCACATGAATGGCTTCCCTGACCCCTCTCTCAAACGACCTATCTTCTCTGTCTAATATCCTCATCTTTGAATGAGTGCCCTTTATCCTTCAAGTGGAGGTGTACTGCCGATTCTGGTCCTAAGCTGTTACCCTTCCTGTGTTGGACCATCCTTCTGTTTAACGGTTGTTTAGCTTCATACAGAATCTTATAATTGGTAATGAAAATGTACTGTACATATAATATCAGAATCAACTTCTTAATGGTTAGAGCAGCATGACAATGGAACAATTGTCTTGGGAGGTGGTGAGAGTTCTAAGGCTGGAGTAGTTCAAGATAAAATTGGGCCACCACCTACCAGATCTGCTTGATTTTGATTCCTGCATTGAGCATTGGGTGTGTGTGTGAGAGAGAATAATGGCCTTATAGGCCCCTTCCAAATCAATTATTTATGATTCCATTAGCTGGGCTTTGAATCACTTTTCTTTTCAGGAGGCTGAATTCAGAGGTGGTCTCAGCCACAATTAAATATGCTTAGTATTGATAAAAAAAATGTGTGGGTAAGCAGGGGAAAAAAATCTTCCTGTCCAGTCACAATAAATGTAAAGTGGTAGCTTGTATAAAGGAATTAATTTGTTCCAAATGAAACTCCATTAAGCAAATTTTCCTTTATACAAAATTCCCTTAGGAATGTATTGAAAGCAGAGTTAATCCCTCATTGCGACCATTTTTATGTTGTACAGATTCGCTCCATAGGCAATTCTGTTAAGCAAATTTCCCCTATTTCTGGAATTTTTTATGTTGTACGGATTTTATGTTATACAAAACATTTGTTATATGAGGGTCCACTGTATTCTTATGTGGGACTGAAAATATGGGCAGCTTATTAGCTACTCCTAATGCTGCTCATGACAATGTCACCACCGGGCTGTCTACAAAGGGTGTTATGCGAAAGAGTGCTAAAGGAAGGCAGGCTGAGTGGTCTTATATAGAGATTCTCTCTCTTTCTCTCTTTCGGATCCCCCAAAATTAAATATAATTAAATATAAATTGGGGGAAGGGGATAGAAACAGCCTATAAACTTATTGGTTTATTTCTTTGTTTTTAAAATGGAAACTATCCAGAGTTCCTGACAGGAAGTAGCTATCGCTTAGGCAGGTGCCTGAGAAGTAGCACTCTGGGTGTCAGAATGAATGCAATGTTGCGGGGGGGGGGCAAGGGGGGAGGGTGTTTGGGCCGTTGTTTCCCTCAGCCAAGCATACCTTTGCAATCTGGCACATTTCCTTACGTGGCCTTGCTCGGGCTTATAAACCATTGGAATCAATTTCTTTTAAAAACACGTTCCTCAGAAAGTTATTACGCACTTTAGAGATATATTATATACCTTCAGCGGGAAAAGAAGAAAAATTACAGGTGCAAAAGCAGCCCATTTTTCTCGGGGCTGAAAATGATGCTGTGCACTAGTCACAAGGGAACGGTAAAAATTACACTCCGGCAGCAACAGGGCAGGAGCCCACAAAGCCACAGCCGGGCGAGTGGCACAGCCAGGCAGTGGTCTAATAAATCAAGATAATTCTCTGCCTGCCTTGAACTTAGACCCGACTACAATTCACTGTTACAGCAGGGGGAAAAAAAAAAAGTCTGTTAGAGGAATTCAGCTTTACTGGGGGGACGTGATTAGTCACTGGCCAGATTGAGCCTCGATTGCATCTAAATGGTCCACTTTATGAACCATTTATCTTCTGCTCAGACCATTTTCATTACACCAAAAAGTGATGCTGAGCTACCAGCTGTAAGATACAGCCTGGTGAAAATTAATAACCTTTCTCTCCCCCCCCTCCTTTCCTCCTCCTGCAAAACTCCTGCATATGTGAGCAGGAGCATTTATCCCTGTTTTGTTGCTATTTGCATCCCAGCGTTTCCCTGGCAGTCTTTCAATTTTCTCAAGTCTCTTAGCCTTTGCCCCCTGTTTCGCTTTCGCAACACAAACAATTCATCTGTGCATTTAAAATTCTCTTAGCGCCCTGACATCAGGATATAGCCTTAGAGCAGGGAGCAGTTTACACAGGGGGGAAAAAAGTCTTGTGTGTCTGTGTGTGTGTCTTTCTCTCTCTGTGTGTAGCTCTTATTAATTCCTCTGTCCTGCCTTCCTGCTAAAATATAGGGATCTTGAGATTACCACCAGGTCCCTTAAAGACCGTTTAGAGCAGTGCAATTTTAAAAAGGAGACCTTTATTAATACCTTCTTAGGCGAGCGACTGTAGGGAGGGCAACGGAGGTCTGGCGGTGATGGAAGATAGTCTCTTAGCAAGGGCGTCACGTGACTGATAATTCACCAACAGCCTGCCAAGCCTTCGGTGGCTGCTAAGATATATGCTGATATGATTACAATAACACACAATGAAATTATGGAGTATTAATGGTGCTTAACCACTGTCAGGAATTAAGGAGAATTAACACGAGTCTTTCTTTGAGCAGACATAGTTTTGATAGGGCTGATTAAGGATTTGGCTATCTGAGGAAGCTCATTATAGTATTAATTAGGATAGAATGAGGACCAAACTCGGTTGTTTGGAATGATTTCTGCACGGAATCACATAACGAGGTAGTAGAGCTTTACAAACATTTCTCACCAGACCTGATGATTTCTTTTTATGTATGTTGGGGAGGGGGTGGGGTGGGCAAGATTACAATAGTTCTCGACTCATTTTCTGATTTTCTGACTTTCTTTAATATTTCCTTTGCCCAGCACAATCACATCACTACCACCACCACCATCACAAAACAGTAGCTACAGCCACATGCACGGTTGTCCATGTACTGTACTGTATATACAATTGTATATACAATTGATTACAGATGTAGGCTTGTTAATGCACATCATCGAAAGAATGAAAAAAAATCCAGTGTAAATGTGCTCAATGTGCTCAAACATGCCAATCTGGATGGATCAACAGCATGACTTACGCAACACCACACACAACATCCCATCCCACCCACCCCCTTTAAAAAGCATACTTTACTCAATAGAAGCCTCACAGTATCTTTTGGGACGAAGTGGTGAGATGCTAATAAAATGAAATTAAAATTATCCGTGCTGATTCGTGCATTCTATTAATAATGCAAGAACCTATTTTGGAAAAAAAATATTGAATTTTTTTTTGTAATTAAGAACACAATTAAAAGCTATTAGACCAAAGAGTCACATTCACACATTCTACTGCCTTATTTGTTTTTATGGTCTAATAGTTCTCAATATTTAAATAAGGCTGAATCACATCAAGAGGGTATTTGCTGTTTCCGATAGGGGAGAGAGGAGCTAAAACCTTGATGTTCATTTTGGGTAAGCCAACAACAACAACAAAGGGCTTCCCAAGAAAATACTGTTGTTATGTGTTGCCAAGTCATGTCTGACTTCTGGTGACCCTATGAATGAAGGATCTCCTGTGTGCCCCATCCTCAACAGCCACGGGTCTTGCATGCACACGCCCGTGGCTTCCTCTGTCTCTTCTTTGTTCTTTCTGCTGCTTTCAGCTTTTCGCAGCATCGCTGCCTTTTCCAGAAGAACCTGCCTTCTCATGATGTGTCCAAAGTAGGAGAGCCTCAATTTCAATGTTTTTGCCTCTAGAGAGAGCTCAGGCTTGATTAGATCAAGCCTATTTGTTCATTTTTTTCCCCTGGCACAGCAGGGTATATGCAAAGCTCTTTTTTGACCACCACATTTCAAACAAATAATTCCACCCCCATCCCATCTTTCTTTACTGTCCAGCTTTCATACCCATATATAAAGATCAGGAAAACAAGAGTGTAGATGATCTTGGCCAGGCCTGTCCAAACTTTGGCCCTCCAGATGTTTTGGACCACAATTCCCACAGTCCTTTGCCATTGGAAATATAGGCTTGGAATTCTGGGAGTTGTGGTCCAAATCATCTGGAGGGCCAAGGTTTGGACAGGCCTAACCTTGGCCTTGAAACATCCTTACACTTGATGATCTTATCTAATTCCTTCAAGGCTCTGTCTTCTTGGTTCTGATTTTTGGTTGCAGTTTCCCTTTGGATTGATGATTGAATCAAGGTATATGAAATATTTTGCTATTTCAGTTTCGTCATTGCCAACAGTAAGACGGTGTAGTTTTTCTCTAGTCATGTTTTTTGTCTTGGTCATGTTCAACTGCAGCCCTGGTTTGACACTTTCTTCTTTCACTTTCCCTAAAGGTAGTTTCAAGTCATTCCTCTTCAGAGGAGTCCGCCATGCTTTTTGCAGTTCTGTATAAGTCTTTGGTATACTTTTTCTTAACTTCTGTTTATTTTTTTCCTGGTCATATATCATGTTTTCCTGTTGGACTTTCGGCATTCCCATTCTAGATTTAAGTTTTCCATTGATTTCTTGAATATTCTGAAAGAAATATCTTGTTTTTCCCCTTTTAATGTTCTCCTTTATTTCTTTACACTAGCTGTTGTAATAGTTCTCTGTCTCTGACAGTCACTGAAAAGATGCATCTGGAATTCTGACCCAATATATATCACATTTTGCTTTTGCTTCGTGTACATCCTTGACCATTTAACTGCTTCTTTTATCATCCATCTAGGATTTTTTTCCTTTTTCCTACAGACAGGAATTATATTTTTGCATTTCCCCCCAATTATATCCCTGGGTTCCATCCAAAGTTCTTCTGATTCATGGTCAGTTGAGTTTAGTGATAAGAATCTGTTCTTTATGTAGACTTTAAATTCATCAGGGATGTTGTTCACCTTATATTTTCACATCACATTTCTTTTATTGCTCTTTTTCACCTTTACTCTAATGTTTGATATTAACAGTTTATTATCAGTACCATAATCTGCTCCTGGCTTTCTATTAACAGAGAGAATACAGCTTCTGCATTTCCTACTTTCAGTTACAGTAAACAGTCTTTTTGATTTCTGTATTGACCTTCTGGTGATGTCCAAGTGTACAGTCACCTGTTTGCTTGCTTGAGGTATGTATGTACTGTATGTATGTATGTGTGTATGGATGGATGGATGGATGGATGGATGGATGGATGGATGGATACAACTTATATGCTGCCCACTGCCCAAAGGTCCCTGGGTGGCTTACACTTAAAATAAACAATTAAAACCATTAAAACATTAAAATGTCAATGAACAATTAAAATGATAAAAACATTTAAATACAATATACTAAAATTGCCACCAGGACCCACAATCTATGTTATATCAATTAAAAAACTTCAGGAACAGGGAGGTTTTTACCTGGCACTGAAATGTCAGGAGGGCATTCTATAGCCTGGGGGCAGCTGCTGAAAAGGCCCTATATCTGCAAGCCACCCCTTTCACCTCCTTGAGGGATGGGTCTTTCAGGAGGGTCCCCTGGCTAGATATTAAATGCCGGGTAGGTTCATATGGAAGGAGGTGGTTCTTCAGGTATCTAGGTCCTAAATAATTGCAATAAACAGATTGCTGGCTTCATAGCACTCTATGAATCATTCCCCTGCTTCCTTTCTGACCCCTAGTTAGTTAATAACACTGACCCGTAGACCAAATTTCTGACACCTAGACCAAAATTTAAATGACATTTGGTTCTGTTTTGTTTCATAGTTTTGTGTTCAAATCAGCTATGATTTGAAGCCTGTCTGGTTTTGGTGTATGATCGGTTTTCTCCTGGATACTTGCATAAAACCTTTCAACTTCAATTTCTTCAGCACCTATAATGGTTATGTTGACAGGTTTTCCATGGAGTGATACTATTTGGTCAGATATTGCATTGTAGTTTTTAACTGCTTGATTGCTAGAGCCTCTCCATTTCATCCACTTTGGTTCAATGGCACCAAGCACTGTAATGATTATGTGTTCCATTTCTTGCTGTGCAGTTTCATATTTATCTTGATTCATACTTCTAATTAGAGATGGGCACGAATAAAAAAAATTGCATTTCATTTGTCGTTTGTCGTTTGGAGGGTCCGTTTCGGTTCGTTTCCGTTTTTCGTGAATTTTTGAAAAAAAATCGTTTTCATTTTCATTTGTTTCATTACCATTTCATTACCATTTATTTCATTTGTTTGTGATTTTTTAAAGGATTTTAAGCAATTCACTCACATTGCAGTAACGGAAACGAAACGCACGACAAAATTTCCGGTGTTTCTGTTAGTTTCATTTCATTTCACAAACAAAATTTGTTTGTCGTTTCGTTACATAACGAAATGAAAAAACAGAAATGGAAACGAAAAATTGTTCATTTTGTGCCCATCTCTACTTCTAATATTTCGTTTTCAATGTTATGCACTGTATAGTCACAGACTTCCCTTTCACTTCCGTGCATGTCAGACAGCCTCTCAACTTCTATCTAGTTGTATCATTCATGACAAGTCGATTTGTACTCATCATTTGCTCTTCCCCAGTAGATGATTGAGTGCTTTCTAGCCCAGGAGTCTCATCTTTCAGCACTAACTCTGTTTTCATTTTGGAATGTTTCATGATAGCATTTTCATGGTAAAGAAAATTCAAGCATTGCCACCCTTCTGCACAATATGAACACGTATCAGCATGTCACCACCACTCTCTTCTTCCCTGCCAGTGCTACCTTCAGCAGCTACTGCTGTCCAGCAGTGGTTGCCCCCATCCCCACTGGAGCTATCCATTCTCTTTTGCTATGGATCTGCTACCCTTGAAGAGAGTGGATGGCTTACAACTGCTGGGTAGCTTGGTGAGGTATCTGACTGCAGAGCCAGAGGTTGAGATTTTGATTACAGGGCCTAGACTTGATGACCCATAGAATCCCTTCCAGTTCTGCAGTTCATATAAGATAATAACAATAATGACTATACAGTGACCCCCAACACCTAGTGACCCCCAACACCTAGTGACCCCCAACACCTATCACATGGGTTAGAGACCTGACCTGACCCGCGATAATTGAAAATCTGTGATATGCAGATGCAGGTCGAGCCGGGCCTGGGGGGCCTAACTGGGGGCTCTTGTACTTACCTCCAGGACTGGTGATGCCTCAAATAGGCCTGCGACGATGTTCTCAGGCCTTCTGGGGGCCCCAAAAGGGCTTCCCTGTGAACCGGAAGTGACATCCGAGTCACTGAAAATCATTTCTGAGGCCTCCGACAGGCCTAGAAAGGCCCTTGGAAGCCTCAGAAATGATTTTTGGTGACCCAGAATTGACTTCTGGTTCACAGGGAAGCCCTTTTGGGGCCTCCAGAAGGCAAGGGAAGGCCCTTGCAGGACCGTTTGGGGCAGCGACAGTCCTGGGGGAAGTATGGGAGGCCTGAAACAGGTCTTTGCCCCTTACCCCAGGGGGCTTTTATCATATACTGCTTGAACCGTATGTGAACCCGAAAGGGCGGGGGACCACTGTAGTCTGGTTGCACAGCGGTTACCATTTCACCTTGGGTGATCCTGCTGATATTCCAGGCTCAGAGTCTGCTCTCAGGCTCACTGACACACTCAGAGCCTTCCTCCACATTAAGGTGCGCACCCAAATAAAGGAATAAAGTGTCACACCATGATCATTGTTCTCTGATGTGTTTCACCCTGTCTCATGAATGCCTGAGTCAGGGGATACAAAACCACACACCCGTCTTCCTTTGGAAATAATTCTTTCTTCCAATAATTAGAAAGGGAACAAGAAAGACGCCATGGTTTCCTTTCCTCTGGAGGGCAAAGCAGGAACAAACTGCAAGGACCGGATCTCATGAAGGAGTTTGCATTCCGCGAGTGGAGGTGGTTTCACCTTTGGGGGATCCAGATGGTTGAGTCATTACTGCCCTCTCCTGGGTATTTGTCAGGAACAATAGAGTTACTTCCAGCTAATAGCACTAAAGCAATTCAAAGAGCAAGTTCACAGGCAGGCACACGTCCCTTTCCAGAGAGAAAGAGAAGGCCAAAAATAAAAATAAAAATAAAAATAAATGTGGTGTCTCTGCACAACTTTTAGGCAGTTCAGTGAGACTTCAGCAGTTACAGGAAAATGCATGGTGTGGAGTATGGGCGTGTATTCGTGCAAATGGGCAGGTGTGTGTGTATGCATACATCTGCATTGTGAACTTGGAGTATTACAGTGAAAGAGAGGGCTGTGCCCTTAATTTGTCATATGTGAACCATGTTACTAGGTATGCTCTTCAGAACACATGTGTACCCACACATATCTTCAGACATCCACCCGCAAGGGATAGTTGAATCTTGGCATGTGTGTGCGCGCACACGCACACACACACATACACACACACACACACACACACACACACACACACACACACACACACACACAGAGAGAGAGAGAGAGAGAGAGAGAGAGAGAGAGCTATGCATAAGGGGGATTTTATTAAATACAAAAGAATGAACATATAACACAGATTCACAATTAAGTGTAACTAATATGGGGAAATACAGGCACAATGGAAGCAAAATGGATGGAAAAATCTTTCCCTAAAACACACACCAGAAAGTGGGCTTAGGTTGGGGAGCCACCAATCTATCTTCTGGGAGTGGACAGATAACAAGTGACAAAGATGACCTCTCCTTAGTCTTGTTAGTCTTGGAGTTATGGAGTGTGGGGACTTTAGCTGGGGGGAGTAGCCAGAGGGTTCAGTCAAAGATATAGGAAGAAGTTTCACCCAGAAGATTCCTGAAACTCACTTACCTGGAGATGAACCTGGACTTGACCTGAACTGAACTCTGAACCTGAACCAGTAATATGGCTGCATGTATTTTTATAGGGTTTTGTGTGTGTGCCTGCCTTGTCTTCTCATCTGTCCAATCCAGAGACGGAAGGATATGCTGAACCATTTGCCAAACAAGAAGAAGATATGCAGGCCATCTTAGGATATTTGCTTCCTGAGCCCACCAGACAAGCCTTTTAACATAGAAACAAAAGAAGGTGATTCATTTTTCTGGCTTTCCTAATTTTTTTCTTGCTTTCCCCAAACTGTTTAGGATTAGACATGGGCACGACTTGGCGAAATTCTCGTTTCCGTTTCCGTTTCTTGTTTCCGTTACGTAACGGAAACGGTAACGACAATTACTCCGCCAGAACTCGAACTCGAACCGACTAAAGAAAAATTGGGTCTGATTTGTCGTTGTTGTTCCTGGCATTGCAGCGATCGCGCGATGCCAAGCGGCACAGGAAAAAAGTTTTAAAAATTAAAAAAAAACCCGATTCCCAGCCAAAAATGAGGCGAAAATATGCCTGCCTGAGGGCACCTACCAGAGGGGTGGGTTCTGGGGGGGGGTCCCCGGCCTCCCCCCCCCTCTCCTCTCCTGGGCTGCGCAAAGTGCACATCCTTGTCGAGTCGCAACTCGCCAAGCGGCGCGGCACAGAAAAAAAGTTTTTAAAAAAAACCTGATTCCCGGCCAAAAAAGCAGGCGAAAATATGCCTGCCTGAGGGCACCTACCAGAGGGGTGGTTTCTGGGGGGGGGTCCCCCGGCCTCCCCCCTCCTCTCCTGGGTTGTACAAAGTGCGCATCCTCGTCGAGTCGCAACTCGCCAAGCGGCACGGCACAGAAAAAAAGTTTTAAAAATAATAAAAAACCCCAATTCCTGGCCAAAAAAGCAGGCGGAAATATGCCTGCCTGAGGGCACCTACCAGAGGGGTGGTCTCAAGGGGGGGTCCCCGGCCTCCCCCCTCCTCTCCTGGGCTGCGCAAAGTGCGCATCCTTGTCGAGTCGCAACTCGCCAAGTGGCGCGGCACAGAAAAAAAGTTTTAAATATTAAAAAAAAACCCGATTCCCGGCCAAAAAAGCAGGCAAAAATATGCCTGCCTCAGTGAGGGCACCTACCAGAAGGGTGGTTTCTGGGGGGGGGGTCCCCGGCCTCCCCCCTCTCCTCTCCTGGGCTGCGCAAAGTTCGCATCTTCGTCGAGTCCAACTCGCCAAGCGGCGCGGCACAGAAAAAAAGTTAAAAAAACAACAACCCGATTCCCGGCCAAAAAAGCAGGCGAAAATATGCCTGCCTCAGTGAGGGCACCTACCAGAAGGGTGGTTTCTGGCGGGGGGTGTCCCCGGCCTCCCCCCTCTCCTCTCCTGGGCTGCGCATCCTCGTCATCTCGCCAACTCGCGCCATGCCATGCGGTGCGGGCGGGGGATCCAAAATGGGGCGACCGCAATATTTATTTTGAAATCGTGTGGTCCAAAAACACACCAAAGCACCACAGAAACATGCGAAAATAGCTATTTTAAAACTGCCTGAATTTTTACAGTAGCAGCAGTGGGTTTTTCTTGCAACAAAACGTCTCCATTGATTTTATTTTATTTTATTTTTATTTTTATTTTTTACACCTGTGCAATGATGGGCTGGCTATGGGACTGGACCATGCAAATTTTTGGAGCCATTCCACCAATTGCATGGCCACTTGGCCAGGTTTTGACCGAGACTTCTGGGATATGCCAGTCGGGCATAAAAAGCCACTAACCCTAGCCAGAACCCGAACCCTAACCCTAACCCTAACCCATACGCCAGTACACTGTCCTTCTTAGTGGGTCAGAGAGGCACCCAGAGGTGCACCCCAGTAACTCACCCTAACTTTACCCGTAACCCTAAGCCTAGCCCTTGCACTAACCCCTAACCCCAAGCTAGATCTGTGTACTCGCATTGCACTACAGCAAGTACACTTCCCTTCTTAGTGAGTCACAGTGGGCGCCCGTAGGGGTCCTCTGTCACTTCGTTCCCCAGCCCAAGTGCACCGCAGGCAGTGAGTCACTCTGCCTGCTGTAACTGCAACTTAATGGTATGCATATCCAATTGGCTATGCATGCCATTTTGTAGCAGGTGAGGAGAGGAGGCACCCACGAGGTGCCTCCAGGAGCCCGCTTTCCCTTCATGGCGGGCCAGAGGAGGCACCCACCCCAGAGAGGTGCCTCCAGGAGCCCCCCAAACCAGTACTAACGAGAGACGAAAAACCGACAAACGAAACGACAAATTTTTGGAAAATTTCGCGAAAAACGGAAACGAGCCGAAACGGGACGGCTCCGACACATGAAAACTCAAAACGTAATTTTTCCTGGTCGTGCCCATCTCTATTTAGGATGTTGTTACTTGTCAAAGCGTCAACACTCAGTGGGAACTGCCTGTAATGCTTGATCCTCCGGGGCCAGGCATTTGAGGCTACTAATGTAATAAGAAGCCTGTAAAGATAAAACAAGACAAAGGTCTTTTCCTGACTATAATTTTTAAATGTTGTTAGATTTTAATTACCCTGTTGATAGCTATTTAATATGTGCATGCTGTTTTATTTTTCTGTGTTCTTTCATTTTATTAGATGTTGTCACTGTGTATTTGCATTTTGTTGTACGCCACCCAGAGAGGCATTTGCTGTCCAATGGGTGGTATAAAAATCCAGTAAGTAAATAAATAAAAAGAAAGAAAGAAAGAAAGAAAGAAAGTAAGCTAATAGGTGAGATGGCATATTTTGGCTTGGGACATTGATGTCTGATGTTCTTTTTACAATCATTTAGAGGTATATATATATAGGCACTATATCCTTTTGGGGGCTTGGCTTTGGCTCTTGAGACCTTTGAAGCATTTCTTCCTCTACCACAGTTTTAACCTCTACTCATCAATGACAGTTTACCATTTAAGACCAGTTTGTTGCATGGACATTGCAGGGCTGTTTTTCAAATCTGGGCAGTTTGGTAGAAGCCATCATCTACAGTTTGCAGCAATACTTGGCTTTCCACCTTGTAGTGAGAATAAACCCCTGCTTTTGTCCAAGGATCTCCATCTTGGTTCTCCATCTTGAGTCACCCCACTCATTGTTCTCACACTGCAACTCCCAGAAACCCCGGGCAGCACAGCTGGTGGCGAAGGCTTCTGGGAACTGCAGTCCAAGAACACCGGGCTAACAGTCAAGAATGAGAACCACTAGACCACGGACAGCTCCAAGGGTGGCTGTAACTACAAACCTCAGCTGAAGCCTTGTGCCCGAGTGCAAGACCTCTTAATGGCTTCAAGCCTGCCTCCACACCCCAGAACTGGCTGTGCATGGCTTCTACAGTCAAGTTCTAGAGCAGTGGTTCCAAACCATGGATAATTACCCAAGTGTTCTTGCACTGCAATTCCCAGAAACCTTCACCACCATCTGTGCTGGCAAGGGTTTCTGGGAGTTGCATTCCAAGAACATCTGGGTTACTCAAGATTGAGAACCACTGCTCTACAGTGTCCTGAGCATGTCTTTTGCTACTTTTATCTGAGATTTACGGGACAACACTGATGACTGGGTCAGTTCATGTGTGAATTGGCTAGATGATGTGGCCATTTTAGACTGTGTTGTATTCCAGGAAATGGGTGCAACAAGCAACATTCCTTCATATGATCCTGATCCAGCTTGGGGAACCATTTTCTTAAGATAGGTGAACTTCTTGACCATGCTCATCAGAGTCAGGGTAACGGCCACTTACAGGGACATGACCAAACCAGAAAAAAGTATGCACAATCAGGGTTCTCTCTCTCTCTCTCTCTCTCTCTCTCTCTCTCTCTCTCACACACACACACACACACACACACACACACACACTTTTTATCTCAGAGCTAGTGGTCCTTCTCCTGAAACCATTGCCCCCTTTATTTCATATGTAACGGTTCCAAGAAAGCCAATGATTGTTAACTAACTATTGTAAATGTTGGTGATGTGCAAGACTGGCACAACCCAGGTTGGGCTCCTGTGATGCTGTTGATGTGAACTACATTTTTAAGGCAGGAACTGTTGCTCAAAGGTATGAGTAGGAGTGAGTTATTGGAGGGCTCAAGACAACGAGAGAAAAGCCTACCAGGCTCTCCTGCCAAATTGGGAATGTCACAATTGACCCTATGTACTTGCTGCTAACAGGTGTGTGGAGTTGTCACATATTTCAGGCTGGCTCCCTTCCTGTGATACCACATGGGACTGATTTAAGGAGCCAGTACCCTTCTTGTGGCAGCTCTGCGCATATTTGCTGTCATACTGAGCAAATGGAATTTAGTACCAAGGTGTAACCTATTCGTGTATTGAAGGATTCTAAACAGCTCCTCTATTGATTAAGTCATAATTCATTTGTTGAGTTTATCTCCAGGGCCTGATCATATTTTTCAGCATCTCCTTCAAACTGTATTCCTCAGGTCCCACCTTATATCAGTGATTAAAAATAGTTTTAAAAACTATGGAATTTGCAGCTGCATTAATTGTTTCTGTTTACAGTATTAGATTTGCATTGTACACTATACTGCCCCAAAATCTATTTTATCGTGGGCTTTGAGTCTATAATTTCCATTTAGCAGTTGCCAATACTCACTGGCACAAATCTCTCTTTCTAACATTTTTTGTTGTTGCGGCGGCTGTTTCTATACAGCATCAATTACATCTTACTCACCCCTGTTGTATAATGCATTCCAGATTAGAAGAACGTTTTCCCTGTGCTGTAATTAACAAAACGATTAGCATCAGTCCTGGAATGCATTTGTGTATCACCTTCATTGTGTTCTGCTCTATAAGGTGAATAACAGGCCCCTTTGTAGTAACCACTACCACTTGGCTATTTTTATTCACTTCAACATGGATTATGTAGGAGTAGTATTTGGTGGACTAAAAGCAATACAAAGAATAGAAAGAGCTATGACAAAAAGCCGGCGTATAAAAAAGCCTTTCTTTCAAAAATATCTATCTATCTATCTATCTATCTATCTATCTATCTATCTATCTATCTATCTATCTATCTATCTATCTATCTATCTATCTATCTATCTATCTATTAAAATTGCTGGTTCTCTTTTGCTGGACAAAACTGCAAAAGTGAAAAATGTTTTGATGAAAACTTCCAGAACCTTCCACCAGCATATCTGGCAGGGAAATTCTGGGAGCAGTATTTCAAAAATGCTGTTTATCCAACTGTGTGAAACGGCAAACAGGTTGGGTCCCATGTTACTGCAGGAAATCTTCCACGTGAATCCCGAGCTTAGAAAACTTCCTTTTTTGAACTACACTGGTACCTTGTATAAAGAAATTAATTTGTTCTAAATGAAATTCTGTTAAGCAAATTTTCCTTTATACAAATTTCCCATAGGAATGCATTGAAAATGGAGTAATCCCTAATCACAACCATTTTATGTTCTACAGATTCGCCCAATATAGGCGATTCTGTTAAGCAAATTTCCCCTCTCTCTGGAATTTGTTATGTTGTACAGATTTTAGGAATAGGAATGGAATAGGAATGCAATTTATTGTCATTGTATAAATACAACGAGATTAAAAGTGCCATCCAGTCAGTCATTCACACAACCCAGCATAAAAATCCAAGACGTAAAATCTACAATTTAAAAACAAACCATCCATACACATACTCCAACATTCACATGCCAAAACATCACTTACACTCATTTAAAACTGACATAAAATCCAAACATACCCACATCCCTACACTCTTTCACCTAACAACATTCCTACACAATCCATAAAAACTACAATTTAAAAAAACAACAACAGCCATACCCCTATACGATATATATGTAACACATTCAACACCAATATTACCCGTCAACTTAATTTTTAACAGAGTTTAGCATGGATAATGCTATTGGGTAAAAACTATTTTTGAATCTTTCCGTCCTTGTTCTAATAGATCTATACCTTCTGCCTGATGGTAGTGGTACAAACAGAGAGTGACCAGGATGAGAAATATCTCCTACAATATTCTGAGCTTTCTTAAGACAGCGGGAGCTGTGTAATTCCTCCAATGTGAGGAGTGGGCATCCGATGATCTTCTGTGCCATATTGATAACCCGCTGGAGTGATTTCCTCTGAGCCACCGTGCAACTGGCATACCACACACATATGCAGTATGTCAGTACACTTTCTATTACACAATGATAAAAAGACACCAATAGTCTCTGAGTGATGTTATTCTTTCTGAGCACTCTCAGAAAGTACAGTCTCTGTTGGGCCTTTTCAGCAGCTCAGAGGTGTTTACACTCCAGGTTAAATTCTCCTCAATATGGACTCCCAACAAACGGAAGTCGGTCACCCTTTCTACACAGTCTCCACTAATGAATAGTGGTTGAAGATCTGTTTTCTTCTTCCTGTAATCTATTATGAGCTCCTTAGTTTTTAATGTGTTCAGAAGCAAGTTATTCTCTCTGCACCACTCAATCAACCGCTCCACCTCATCCCTATAAGCAGACTCATCTCCTGCTGAGATAAGCCCCACCACTGTGGTGTCATCCGCAAACTTAACTATAATGTTGTTATGATAGGCGGGAATGCAATCGTAAGTATAAAGAGTAAAGAGCAGTGGACTCAGCACACAGCCCTGTGGAGAGCCAGTACTAAGACTCAGATCTGTAGATGTACATTGACCTACTCTAACCCTCTGACTACGTCCGGACAAAAACTATTTATCCACATACATATAGAATGTGGAAATCCCAAATCCCCTAATTTAACCACCAGTCTGTGAGGGAGGATGGTATTAAATGCTGAGCTGAAGTCCACGAAAAGCAGTCTTGCATAGCTTCCCCGCTGTTCCAGATGTGACAGTGCAGCATGAAGGACTGTAGCTACAGCATCCTCTGCAGATTTATTTGCTCGATATGCAAACTGGTGGGGATCAAAACTCTGGGGGAGAAGTGATGTGATGTAATTCCGGACCAGTTTTTCAAAACATTTCATCACCACTGGAGTAAGTGCAACTGGTCGATAATCATTAAGACTGGAGATATAAGATTTTTTAGGTACAGGAACTATGGTGGAGGACTTCAAACAGGATGGAACCCTAGATTGAGCCAGAGACTGATTAAAGATTTGTTATATGAGGGTCCACTGAACAAGTAATGAAATCCCAAGTAGTGGTGTGATCAGTGGTGTGCTGGCTGGGATATTCTAGGGCCTGTACTACAAACAAACAAACAAACAAACAAACAAACAAACAAACAAATAAACAAACAACAGGGAGAGGAGGGGATGCCAAGGCTAGCACATGTATCATTTCCTCTCTCTTTTTTGAAAATTCTTCCAGATAACTACACACTCTTCTCAAAATTGGAACAGGACCCGCTTTCATAGGTAAGAGAAAAAGTTCATCTCTTCTCTCCAGTGTCTCATTTCTCTACATCTCTCTCTTGTACTGAGGTGAGAGAGTCTCTTTTGGCACATGCCGAGAGCTTACTTGTTGTTGTCTTCAGTCCTACATGGAGTCAGCACCATGGCCACATTTCCCATCTTAAGGCTTTCTCACTCACCAGCCATTGCTGTTTTGTTTTTGTTTTTGTTCCTTCAGTTTGTGAGTGGCACCTCCAGCCCATTCTGTAACGAGATGATGAGTAGTTGTGGAAATGGGCCAGAACATAACTACAGTGTATGCTGGCCATAACTTTATCTTACTTTATCCATATTGTTTTTATTTGTATATTTTAATTTTGTATATTGTATATTGTATATTTTAATTTTGGGAGGAAAGAGATGGATGCATTTTTAAATGAAACAAAACCCACCTAGCTAGGCATAGGTAGCCTTTCCTGGAATTAATGGTGTTACTCCAAGGGGACCCAATCCCTCTTACTCTATCTTCATGTTCAGAAGAAGAAAACGAGCGAGCCCTGTGTTAACCTCTATGTGGACTTCTTGCATCATCCAATACGTAGAGCTCTTCCATAGCATCAAACTGACAAATAATCCTTGGCTGCCAAATTGGGTATGAGTTCCTTCACTGGACAGAACAGACATTCCCACCATGGATTGCATACTATGAATTAGGAAGTTTCGGGGGGTGAAGCACATGAAACATTTTCTTCTTTTCTTGATGTCTTTGGAGGTTCTCATGCTTTCATGCTGAAGGAGAGCTTAAGTGATGGAAGAAGTTCTGGTACTGCAGCAAGCAGGCAGGTCAAAGATGGAGGGAACCTATATGGTGAACAGATCATTAAAAATGCAAGTCCGCCCCCATTTTTAAACATCCATATTAATACATCAGAATTTCTAGTAGTGTGATTCTAGTCATTTACAATCAATACTAAGTCCTACTGTCTCTAATGAATCTAAGCCTCACATAAAGTTATAGAGGCTACCCTTGGGGCATAGGCTCAAGAGACTGATATATCTGATATAGTCAGTCCTATCTATCTATCTATCTATCTATCTATCTATCTATCTATCTATCTATCTATCTATCTATCTATCTATCTATCTATCTATCTATCTATCTATCTATCTATCTATCTATCTATCTATCCACTCCAAAAAGACCCAAAGTGACTTGCTAGCTCACAGGACTGCTACACAGCTGTCCTTTTGATGTAAAGTAGAACTACCAGTATTTCATTCTTAAACTGTGCAGCAAAGCCCAAAATTATGTTATGAACTATGATGTGTATAACTTTCTCTATCTTTTTCCTCTCTATATATCTATCTCATGGAACTAAAAATTACATAACGAAATGAATAACAAATAACAAAATGAATAAAAAAATCATTTTTGTGCCAATCTCTATAACACAATACTTCAAAGAATAATGAGGACATAATCTCATTCCTTTTACAAAGAACACATTGGCTGAAATCCTGTTGCACTGCTATCCTAGATATGTACTGTAAACTTTGGAGGCAAATTGCCTCAAACTAATAAATCTCCAAAGACATTATACCTGTTGCATGCCAAGTTTTCCAACTCAGTACACAATAATGTCTATTATTACACTATGGAGTATGGTGTTGGCGGTGGCGGTGGCGAAGAGAGGTTTGAGGGGGCGCATGCAATGGCCTCATTTCCACATGTGTCCTGCAGACACACACACTATGTTAGTGACCTGAAGGAAACAAAGAAAAGTGCTTGCTTTGGGACACTGGGGCCTCATAAATCATCTGATAGTTCAGTGCCTATGGGAGCTGACCCCAATGACTCCTCGTGTACTGAAAACACAGTATTAATCCAACTTAGAGCTTGGAGGCAACACACAGATCTCTACTAGTACATGCTGAGGTCCTAAACTAAATGAAGAATGAGAAACCACATAGCATTCTGCCCAGACTGTGTATATTACACTATCTATCTATCTATCTATCTATCTATCTATCTATCTATCTATCTATCTATCTATCTATCTATCTATCTATCTATCAAGTTAAATGATATTTGAAATGAATTCTGAATTCTGATATTTGAAATGCAAAGAAAACCACATTCATATTCATTCAAGATTGCCAAGTTTCATCTTGATTGATCAAAATCTTCAATGTGTGGGAGAGAGTTGATATAAATTGATTTGTTGCAGTTCAGACTTCTGATAAGTAAAACTGTGGCCCTTTCATGAACATATTGTATATCCTATATATGTGTCCTATTTTATGGCAAGAGGTGCCTGAAAAGTAGTATTTAGGATACAGGTCAGTAGTAGGTTTGTGAAAGTCTTGCTTTTGGAGACCAAGCAACCCTCACAGCCCTTTCCAACTGGCAAAATATATATTGCTAACAAACACACATTAGAATATTCACATTGGTCCCCATAAGAAGGTAAGGGAATTATAAAGGTCTTGCCGATCCGAGCCGTATATTGCTCACTTTTTGAGTTGCATGATATATAAACTATGGCACGGGTGCCAAAGGTGGCACTCGGAGCCGTTTCATTGGGTACCTGACATCACCCCTTCATAGCCACCAGTATACAGGTTAAATTACTGTATTGGCACTTTGCAAACAAACTAGTGGGTTTTGAATTGCAGTTTGGGCACTCGGTCTCTAAAAGGTTCGCCATCACTGATATATAATCACAAGGAAAAATTAGAAGGCTGACCAAATGTCAGTGAATACAGTATTATGAAACTTAAGCCACTGTAAAAATAGGTTATCATTAGAGATGTGCACAAAATGAATTTTTTTTGTTTCGTTCTTCATTATTCATTTTGTTATATAATGGAACCAATAATGACCCTAGGGGCAAATTTAACACGAACCAAACTGAACTGAGAAAAGTGGGTTCAGTTAGGTTCGTTTCATTAAGGGGGGAGTGGAGATTTCTCCTACCTGGTGCTCGTTTGGATGTCTGGTCTTCCTGGCTTCTGGGAAGGCAACCAGGGGGGAAAAAGCCAACGGCCATGCTACAACTGTAGTGCGGCCATGTGGTCGGCACTGTAAAAAAAAGAAAAAAGAAAAAAGAAAGAAAAAGGAGCGCCGACCAGGCCCCAAGGGTGGCCTGGTCGGCACCCTAAAATTAAATAATAATAATAATTAAAAAACCCAGTGCCGACTGGGCCCCAGGGGTCGCGCGGTCAGTGCTGAAAGGAAAAAACAAAACAAAACAAAAAGCCCCGCACTACAGCTGTAGCATGGGGCCTGAAGCCGGAAGTGGGAGGGGGAACTAAAATAAAATAAAATTAAAATTAAAAAGGGGGAGGGCTTTTACTATTTATTTATTTATTTATTTATTTATTTATTTATTTATTTATTTATTTATATATTTCTATACTGCCCATCTTCCCGAAGGAACTCCGGGCGGTTAACAACAAACAAATACATTAAGAAAAAGAAAAGAAAAGAAAAAAGAATAACAAACATATCATTAAAAAACAATAAAAACAACAAAACAAAACAAATAAATATATAGAATACTCGGCAAGATGGCCGAACTGACAAAAAAAAAGGCCCTAATGGTCGCCAAATGCCTCTATCCTAGGGAATCTTGCTTGGCAGATTGTTCCAAAGTATGGGGCCAGCCACAGAGAAGGCCTGGTTTTGAGTGATTGATTTCAGGGCCTCCCTAGGCTTGGCCACCCAAAGTGAGAATGGCCGCAATATTCTGGTGGGTTGGGCCTCAGTTGACCTCTGGAAGATCTGCTCTGCCAGGTATTCAGGTCCCAAGCCATGGAGGGTTTTTTAAATCAAACCAGTACCTTGAACCTTTTTTGGGCCACAAAAGGCAACCAATGCAAATGAGTCAGAACTGGGGTGATGCAGTCATATCTGCCTGCACCCATCACCAGCTTGGCTGCAGCATTTTGCACCCACTGAAGTCTCCAAACAAGGGTCAAGGGCAACCCCTTGTAGAGAGCATCACAATAATTTATCCTCGAGATCACGAGCACCTGCACAACTGTTCTCAGGGAAGCCTCGTCCAGGTATGGGTGATTCTGGGCAATCTGCTGAAGATGGAAAAAGGTGGACTTAGAAACGGCTACCAATTGGGCTTCCGGGGATAAAGCTGGATCCAAGACCACACCCAGATTCCTCACTCTATCCACCAGCTGGAGGGTAGTACCCCGCAGACTGGGGAGAGGGCCAGTGTACCCAGAAGAGGATGTCCCGAAGAACAAGACCTCTGTCTTCTCCGGTTTGAGTCTGAGCCTGTTAGTCCTGGTCCATTCCATGACTACATCCAGGCAAGAGTCTAGAGTCTGCACCACCTCCACTGCAGAGGTGGTAAAGGAGAGATAGAGCTGCATGTCATCTGCATACTGATGACATCATACTCTAAATCCCCTAATGACCTCAGCCAGTGGCCTCATGTAGATGCTGAATAGCATGGGGGAGATTGCTGACCCCTGGGTCACCCCACAAGGGAGCATCCAAGGAGCCGACAACTCCTTCCCAGCTGAACATGCAGGGAGCTGCCACCAAAGAAGGACTGGAGCAAGTTTATAAGCTGTGCCTTCGATCCCCATCTTAGAAAGTCAACCCAACAAGATACTATGGTCGATGGTATCAAAGGCTGCTGACAAGTCCAGGAGGACCAACAAGGTAGAGCAGCCCCTGTCAGTCCCCCTGTGGAGGTCATCTTACATCTATGAACAAAGCAAGGGCAGGGGCAAGGGGCAAGGGGCAAAGCTAATACATTCCCCGCCTTGTGTGCCTCCTTGAACACATGGTGAACAGGGCACTCATCTAGGGCAGTGCTTCCCAACCTTTGGTGACTCAGGTATTATTTGACTGCAGCTTCCAGAAACCCTGGCCAGCAAAGCTAGCAGTGAAGGTTTCTGTGAATTATAGTCCAAGAACATTTGGAGACCCAAGCTTGGGAACTCCCATTTTAGGATATTCTGCAGCATCCAGAATGTGGCAACCATAAATAAAAAGAGATTGGAAAAATTACATTTTTTCTCCAGGAGTTCACATTTATTTATTTATTTATTTATTTATTTATTTATTTATTTATTTATTTATTTATTTATTTATTATATTTTTATATCACCCATGTGGCAATGAGGCCACTCGGGGCGGTTAACAACAGTTAACAGTTAATAGAGTACAGACACAATGACACACAACTAATGCAATAAAATAAATATAGAAATAAAGGTGAATAACATTAAAAATAAGGGCAACATAATACAGTGGAACCTTGACTTACATACTGCTTGACTTGCATCATATTTGACTTACAGCAAGAAGGGGCCTGTTTGACTTGAGTCGCAGGCTTTGACTTACATCTCGGAGCCCCGGCGCAAGGCACCGGAATTGGGCGGCAACCACAACCCAGCATCTCGGCTGCCGCCTCCAAACTGCTCCTGCCTTCTTCCCCTCCTCCGGCAGCGGCGGCTTCGGCGAGGCCAGTTCAGAGCACTTGGAGCTGGTCCTCGGCCTCACCGAAGCCGCCGCTGCTGCTGGAGGAGAAGAAGGGCCGGGAGCTCAGGGCTGGCCTCGCTGGTTAGACAGTCGGCTCAGTCTTGTAAAAAATCTGGCTGCAGAAGTCTGGTCCACAATGGAAGTATTTTTAGTTGGGGAGCTGTACAGTTGTGGGACTCTAATGGTAAGCATAGAGTTGTTCAGAACTTGGAACGTCAGGTTAAAAATCAGTAAAACTTAAATGTTAGACATTGTTGCTATGAACATTAAAAAGTGGAGGCATATAACTTGTGGACTATAATTCCACTGCCTCCTCCTCTCTTTGAAGAGACATTTCATTTACATCCCCAGAAGGAATCTCCTATCCCAGTCAAATTTGTGTTAAATTGCTGTTTTCGGGGGTCTTTTTCATCATCTGGAATGGATTAATCCACTTTCCCATTAATTTCTATGGGAAACGTTCATTTGACTTAAGTCATGTTTGACTTAAGTCTAGACCACTGGAATGAATTAATGACGTAAGTCAAGGTTCCACTGTAATGACAAATAATCACAAGCCAATTAAAACTGTTATAAAACACTAAAATATAAGTTATAAATCTGTAAATACGTTGTTGGGCAAAATCATCTAAAATGCAAATAATGAGTTATTTTAATGGGTGAGCGTTGGGTCTATGTTTTACTCTGAGGAAATGCCTGATTAAACAGCCATCTTTTCAATTGTTTTTTAAAGGCAGCCAAAGAGGAGACCATGCATAGATTGGAGACAAAGGGAGAAGTTGTCCATAAAAGTAACTTTCACAAGTTTGGGAACATTTTAGACTCATAAAATCATTCTTTGCCTGAGGATACCTGGCTGGAAATGATAGGGTAATGCTGATTTGGGGTACAGTTGATATTGATATATCCATGACTTGTTTAGAACCATCCCATGACTACCAAATGTACTCTCCTCACCACTCTCTTATTAAATATTAAGATTTTCCTTCATCAATTGTTTAATCAGCCATTTAATGATTAATGCTATCTGGCTGCCAATCTCAATAGTACAAAGTTAAACATATAGATAAAACCATACAGTTTTTTTTTTTAAAAAAAGATTATTACAGAAATATGCCCTTCTCTCTAAGGATAAAAGTTAACAGGTATGAATAATTCCCATGCTGTGATTACACAATATAGTGCAAGAAAACCCACAATCCATGAGAGGAATGTTATATATTTCATTTATTATACATCACTCTTATGTTTACAATGGGGAGGGGGAGTATTTCCTTGGGGATTGTGCCATCATTTATTTCAAATCAATGTTTAAAATTAAATGGTAATCCTCCGGAGAGTTGGGGCACTCTTTAGTCCCCTGCCTTTCCAACTGGAAATCTTTCTTTCATGTTTCTATTTAATACTCGGTCCAGGGTTTTGAAATTAATTAAAATATATCCTTTCTCTAATCTTTTGATTATTAGCTTCAAAAGATTTTTTTCCTATTATCGTTATTCAAAATGTTAGAGTAACTTCATTTTTTAGGAGTCAATCCAAACTGTTATTAAATGTACAAAACACATTCTCTTGCCAATAAACAGAGGAAGGTGGTCCTATGGGTGGGGTGGAAAAGGGAATCCCAGCATACTTGGCTCCTCTTTTGGCCTCCTGTGACCTGATGTGTAATTAATTCCTCTTCCTGTGTGGCTAAATTGTGGCAGATTAATATTAATGACACATTTGAATGGCTGTTATAATGGATGTTAAACACAAAATGCCAACAGATACAATACTGCCTAGTCTCCAGATTGCCTGTGTGTGTATGTGTCTCTCTCTCTCTGTGTCTGTTGTGTTGTTACAGTCATGACTGACTCTTCATAACCCCATATCCATGGAGTTTTCTTGGCAGGAATATGGGAGTGGCTTGTCAGTTCCTATTCCAGGCGCCTACAGCACCTGGTATTCCCTGGTGGTCTCCCATCCAAGTACTAACCAGGGCCGACCCTGCTTAGCTTCTGAAATCAGGCGAGATCGGATTTGCTTAGGGCATCTAGGCAGATTGCCAGATTGCCTACAAGGGTCAAATCAAACAGCTTATATGGGAGCTGCAAAAATGTCCATCATTATAACAAATGAAACATGGGTGGAGGGAACTTTGTCCTATTGTCAAGACCCATTGAGTGTGGAGTCCAGCTGATCTGCTCACACTTTCACCTATCCTTCCCAACAAAGGCCAAAGAACAGCAGCACTCATTTTTCCTCCAATACTAAAACTCTTCTGAACATAATCTAGGCCAAGATCCTAAAGTTAATTCTCTATATAGGGAATAATACCAATGGGATTAAAAACCCTCCCAAACTCACTCAATGTATATAACGTTTAGGTGGAGGGTATGTGTGTGAATCTATCTTTCAAGATGGTCCCAGGGATCCAACCATGTTCCTTGCCTTCATCTACTTTGTGGAAGTGCATGCCAGATAGGGATGTGCACTGTCTGCAAATAAATGTGCATTGGGGGTGACTATGGGGGTGGAGCAAGAAGCCATGGTTCACCCAAAGGAGCAACATCACAACAGATATCTTTCATCCTGTTATTTATAGGGCCAGAAAGGTAGCCAGTGATTTGAACTGAGGAAAGGGTAAATTGAAAGGATGCAGTAGGGGTACCAAAGGAGAAGTTAACAGGGGAGCCTCACCAATAGAAAAATAAGATCTCCCCTGGGGATTCAAACCACCAAGACTAGAGGCCTCCAGACAGTAGTCATGGCACTGTATTTATATCCCCTGGAAACATCTTCCCCCACAGGCATTTCATGGAGCTGTAAGGAGGAAAGAAAGCCTTATGGTATGTCATTTTTAAGATAACATTTATTTGGACATTCTGGAACATTATTCCTTTTGTTCCCTCACTCAGCTTAGTTTCCCAAACATTGCTGAAATTGTATTCCATTCTTGGAATTGGTTGTATGGGTGACTATGGATGGGTGAATGTTGAATGTTGAATGGGCTTGGAGGGGATAGGTTGCACTGTTAACATGCTACATAACATGGAACACATCAGACGGTCTCCTAAAGGTCTGTTCTGGGATTTATGTCCTTTACTGGGATACAGAGTGGACTGGGGAGCTTCTATACATCCCTAATGTCTATTAAATGTAAATATAATATAATATAATATAATATAATATAATATAATATAATATAATATAATATAATATAATATAATAAAAATACATTTAGATTGGAGGTGGCTACAGAAGTAAGAGTGTCAGTTCTGCTGGGATGAGTAAGATCCAACAGAAGTACATACATAATGTAGAGATTTTCAATGCACCTTTCCAACCCAATCAATAGGGCAACTCCACTTCTTTATGCCTTTGTGACTCCCCAACCCCACCCCGATTTCTAATGCATATTTTTAATGTTGCCTTTATCTTTCACACCAGCGTTTACATTCCATCTGCCTTGCCTTGTGGCACAGTGGTCGAATGGCAGTACTGCAGTGAAAACTCCGTTCATGGCCTGAGCTCAATCCTGCGCTCAGAGAGCTGGCTCAAGGTTGACTCACCCTTCCATCCTTCCCAGGTCAGTAAAATGAGTGCCCAGCTCAATGGAGTGGCAAAATGGAAACTGCCCATAGAGTGCTTTAAGCACTATGGGGTGGTATATAGGGTGTGTGATGTGGGTGTGTAATGTGGATGTAAAAACCATGTTCATTTGTGGTACAAATGCTTTTCTTCCACAAAAAGGGTCATTGGCTGTCAACACAAGGGAAACTCATTAAAATATTATTTCAACTGGCTCACACCACTCTTACCCCAATATCTGGCATGGTCTGCATCTTCCTTAAATATGTACAAATCAAGAAGGAAGGAGGGGTAAGCTACTGATGAAAGCATCCCCATTAATTTTCAAATAAAGTCATATTCAGAAACAGCTTTCAGAACAGAGAATCCCAGATATTTCACAAAGATAATAAGGGAACTGCTTTTATCACTGATAAGCTTGAAGAGGATTGTCACAATAAGCTGCAATACGAGGACAAGGAAGTTGAACAGTAAAACTAACACCGGAGGATCAACCTCCAAGCAATTCGAAGACGTTTGTGCTTTCAAGTCACATTAGCGATTCCTGTACCTTTATGCAATTTTCATACTGTCTATTAACAACATTTGCATCATTAGATCCACTTTCATATCTTCAGTCTTAGAGATTTCTATAGCATTTTGGCAGCTTTCATAATTTATTTAGGAGTTTTAACTTTCTGTCAAATATGGTGTTCCTCTAATATGAAACAAGGGGAATGGATGTTACTAGGGTATACATACTTAAGGGAAGCTGCAGAGATAAATAATCAGAGTCTTGTTGTCCTGCCCTAGGTTCTTCTCCTAAGACCTAGCTCCCACTTTGTTCAACGTGAAATGCTCTCTAGAGAATATAGCTAGAATTGCTGCCTAACATTTCAATCTCCTGTATAGTTACCAAAAATCAAATACTGTGGTACCTTGTATAAAGGAATTAATTTGTTCCAAATGAAATTATGTTAAGCAAATTTTCTTTTATACAAATTTCCCATAGGAATGCATTGAAAATGGAGTAATCCCATTTTTATGTTGTATGGATTCACCCCATAGATGATTATGTTAAGCAAATTTCCCCTATCTCCAGAATTTTTTATGTTGTACAAATTTTGTGTTATACAAACTGTTATACAAGGGTCCACTGTACTATTTTTGACGGAAATTTCTTACAGGTGACCTGTCATCTGAGTTCAAGGCACCATCATGTTGGAGAGGTGTAACTCAGGCAGACATTTGTGTCTTAGAAGTGAGATTTCAAAGGAGCCCCAAATGCTTAAGTCCTAAAGAAACAACAGAGACAAAGCAATGCCATTGGCAAACTGTAGGAAGTAAGAGGGGTTCCTGCTGTGACACTTGCGCACAACTAGCCCTGAAAGACTCCTCTTCTAATGAAGGGTATTCTTCTGCCTGTGTAGGTGGGGAAGGGAAGCCTGAGCTCCTGCCCAGACTGGTCCACTACCAGAGGTGGAGGAGCCCAGCACTGCACCAAGCATGGTGAGTGGGCCAGTTTGCTGTGGGGGAGGTGGGAGATTAGGTGCGACACCTGTCAGGCTGCACAGCACAGTGAAGTATTTGCGCCCACCTCTGGTTCCAATGTTCAGATTAGAGAGCACCTCCACTCAGCACAGACAGAATTGCCAATGGTGAGAGAGAAATAATCAGAGTTGCAGTCCAACCACATTCAGAAGGCCACACATGACATTTCCGCATGCAAGCAAATGCTTGGGCTTACATAAGGGCGGGTAATATATGTGACTCTTATCCCTGTGTACACCTTAGTAAAGGCCATTATGTTCTTATTAGGTAAGCAAAAGATTACAGCTTTACACTACAAATGTATACATGTCTACCCCAAAGCAAATAACAGTGAATTTAAAGGACCTCATTCTCATATAAGAAGGGGTTGTGGGGGATATTACACACATTTAAAAAAGTCAACTGTTGAATAAAAAATCTATGTTAACAAAAGTTTAGCAACAAAACATAATTTAAACAAGAATTAAAGAGTTACATTTTTAAAAAAAAGGTTATCTAGAACATATTGTATGCAATGCTAAAGAGTTTTTTAAGTAGGGAAGGGATATGCACTATTTTAAATTTTGTAAATTGTAAACTTGAATGAATCAAGGGCAGTGGTACCTTTTTTTGGCCAGTGACAGGGTAAACCAAGACACCCTAATTAATCCCAAGGTGGAGTGACCTTGCAAAAAATAAATACAGTAAATAAATAAATAAATCACATAAGTTTGCTCTGGCAGTACTGGGTTTAAAATGTTAGCACAAGAAGAAAGCACTATAGGAAATGTACATCTGCTGTTGCACCACAAATGGAGCTCTTGAGTTCTCCTGGATCATCCAGTCCTGAGGTCACTGGAAGTCTATATGTTTCCTTGCAGCTGCTCAGATAGCCATCTTTGGTTTAGGTAGAGTTGTGGGAGGGTGTTGCATTGCTTTTAGACTGGTGATCCTGCTCTGGAATGTTCTCCTTTGAAAAAATATTAATCAGCTTATGCTTTCACATTTTTCCTGCACTTGGAGTTTTTTTTTAAAAAAAGAAATATAAGTATGCTGAACCCTCTCTTTAAGGCTAGCTACATTTCCAAATTAATGGTGTTGTCTATCATTCTCAATCTCTGCTCATGGCCATATGTTTTCTTCATTCAATTATTAAAAAAGGATGCTGTGGAAATGTACAAATGTGAACCTAAGAACAGATTCAGGTCACCTCCAAAATAGGGCAGATTGATCCTGATTTGATCCTGGCAAATTGGGTTAGGAGTTAAAAACCTGCATGTGATATGTAGATTTTTGACAGTGGTGCTGTCCTTATCCAGAAAACATTTATGCCCTCCTGACACAAAATACCTGGCCGTGAAAGTGGAAATTCAGAGAGCAAATGCTTCCGTGGAGTCATCTCAGTGATGGTGCTGGCAGACGCCACGGAGAGCAGAACACAAAACCTATGGATTCTGTTTCTTTCAGAGATGCAGATGTTAAACTTCATTTTATGATTAACTAAACTTCCTGCAGTGCTGCCTTGTGAGCTGACAGAGAAGGTGAACTGAAAAAAGAAAAAGAAAATCAACCGCTCAGCTATTGCGGTTCCCCCAACCCTACCCCCAGCAAGCTATTCATCCCAGCATAAGATTTTGGCATGAGTGACTGATGGAATATTTGACTCATGTAATTTATGGTGCCTGATATGACAGCCCATTTCAGAGAGCTTGAGGTTTACAGTCTTCGGTACGACTACTTGCTGCTGAAACAAGAGATTACTCTCCTTGGACAGACTGTAATTTAATAGTACAACTGTACAGCTAGCCACCTCCCACTGTATTTCACCACCCACTCCAGTCAGCTTTTGATAGATAGATCTCAGTGCTTGGAGAGCAACGCACTAATGTATCCTGCTCACAGTCTTGAAAGATACATGAAGGGCAAAAGGAAAACAAAACAGAACAACATGCCTCCTTCCCAAAGCTTGCAAATGCTTAAGAAGAGCTATGCTGGATCAGGCCAAGGGCCCATCTAGTCCAGTTTCCTATATCTCAGAGTGGCCCCGCCAAATGCCTCTGGGAGAATACGAGACTAGATATATGTCTCCTGATACCGCTACCCTGCATCTGGCCTTTGAAGTACTGTACCTTGTTTTTAAGCCTTGAGATTATATATCCCCATCAGGGCTTGTATCCTGTGATGGACTTATCCACCAGGAATCTGTCCAATCCCCTTTTGAAGGCACCCAGGCCAGATGCCATCACCACATCCACAGACTAACAACACGCTGGGTAAAGAAGTATTTTGTTCTGTCTGTTCTCACTCTCCCAACCCTCAAATTGAGTGGATGTCCCCTAGTTCTGGTATTTTTTGAGAGGGAGAAGAGCATCCCTCTATCTACTTTACTCATGCCCTGCATAATTTTGTACATCTCAATCATATCCCCCCCTCAAGTGCCTTTTTTCCAGACTAAAGAGCCCCAAATGCTATAGCCTTTCCTCATAAGGGAGGCCCACCAGCCCAGTAATCATTTTAGTCACTTTCATTTGCACCTTTTCCAGTTCCACTATATCTTTTTTGAGATGCAGTGACAAGAACTGTATGCAATACTCCAGGTGTGGACTTATTATTGTTTTGTACAATGGCATTATAATGTTGGCTGTTTTATTTTCAATGCCCTGTTTGATGATCCCTAGCATGGAATTGGCCTTCTTCACCACTGCCGCACACTGGGTAGACACTAGAGATGGGCACGAAACGACCATTTTTTCGTTACCGTTCTCCGTTATTCATTCTGTTACATAACAAACGAATAATGTCCATTGCGACGGGTCAGGCTCGAACCGAACAGAAACAAGAAAATTAACTTCGTTACTCTTTGTTTTCGTTTATGATGGCACACGCTGAAATGGAGCTGTTTTAAAAAAGTCCCGATCAGCTGTAGTGCGGGTCCCCTGCTGGGCTAGTTGCTGGTGTGAGTTGGTAACTGTGTCTGGGGGAGGAGAAGAAACCCAGCGCACCTGAGAGTTCAAAGTGCCCTACCTTGTGCCAAAGGGGGGGAGCAGGGAAGGGATGTCGCTGCCGCCCGCTGCCATTGGGTCCTCCTGCCACTGCTGCCTCATGTGGCTCCCCGTGCTTCTCTCCTCTTCCTCCTCCTCTTCCCATTCTGGGGAGCGCCCATTCCCACCGCTGCCACAGCCGCTGTTGCGCCGAGCATGGGGTCCGCTAGAGCTGGTCAGGGGGGCTCTGTGACTGCGAGGTGGACCTCGGGGTGAGGAAAAGAAACCTGCGCAGGTGCGCCCAAGAATCAAAGCCACCCGTGGCTGCCTCGCACCAAGTCTGGCTCCGGACTGGCACTGAGTGAGGCAAGGCAGGCTGCTGGGTGGCAGGGGGAACAGGGAAGGGAACTTGTCACTGCCCGCCGCAACCTCAGGTGGCTGGCTCCCCGTGCTTCTCTCCTCCTCCTCCTCCTCCTCCCATTCCGGGGGAGCACCCATTCCCGCCACCACCACTGCTGCCATTGCTACAAGCAAGGGGCGCACTAGAGCTGGTTGGGACTTTTAAAAAAAGCCCTGATCAGCTGTAGTGCAGGCCCCCTGCTGGGCTTCTGGGGGGGGGAGAAAAATATTTTTTAAAAAGAACCAAGCACCAGGCATGCTAGAGCTGGTCCAGGCTTTTTAAAAAAGGCTCTGTTCAGCGGTAGTGCGGGCCCCCTGCTGGGCTTCTAGGGAAAAAAATATTTTTTTAAAAAAGCACCAAGTACTGAGCAACTTGCTAGAGCTGGTTGGGGCTTTTTAAAAAAGCCCCGAGTCGGTAACCATCCTGGCTGTGGTAGATCTCTCCCTGGAGGCTTGCTGCCGGCTCCAGGGGCGCCCGGCCTGGGAGGGCTCCCTGCGGCCGTGGGAATGTTTTCCCAGTGGGTGCCGAAAAATGACACCTGAAAAACGGAGCGGGCCCCTGGGGCCCGAAAAACAGAAATGACCCAAAGTGGGCCCCAGGGCCCGAATAATGAGCACGAAACACCATTTTGGCATTTCGTGCCCATCTCTAGTAGACACTTTCATTGAGCTGTCCACCAGCACACCAATATCTCACCAAGATCCGTCACTTTGCTGTCAAATTCAAGAAGGTGCTTGGGAGAGGGGACCTAATTAAAAGAAGTTTATCAGTGAGACTCAAATTAAAAGTTGGCAACTGACTCCACTAATTATTTAGAACATAGGGGCAAACTCTAATACTTCAATTTTTTGTTTGTTTTACTTGCCTGGTGAAAAATAGTTGATATCACTTTGGACCAAAGCAGACATAAGTTTCTCTACCATGTATAATAGGTAGACAAGAGACTACCAATCAGTATTGGGTGCTGTACAGGAAAGGGCCTGTATTAACACACATGCTTTCCATGCAGAGCAATCCACAAGCATCTCTAGGACTACACTTTCTCTGCCTGTAATCCTGGAAAGCTGTTGCCACCCACAGTTGACAATGAATGGACCAATGACCTACTTCATTATAAGGCAGCTTTCTATGTTCCTATATTTAGAAGCAGGAGGAATGAGTGGGAAGGAAGCCAAGAGTGGTATAATAATGCACCACTGTGAGCTCATAAGTGGAAGAATACTATGAATCTGTGCAGAAGGGTTTTTTTAAAAGGGGGGAGCAGAAAGAAGTTTTAAGTTTATGAGGCACTTCAGATCTCCTTACTTAAGGCTGCACTCTTGATTTATTTTGTGCAACATTTTCTTGTATATTTTCTTGAATGGTTTAAACTAAGGCTTAAAATGATATGGGGGAAAAAAAACATAGCTGGATCTCATTCACTCCTTGTTGAGAAGTTCCTTCTGAATCATATACATGGCACCTTTCTTTCCATGATGGAAAAAAAGATACCTAATACAGAGATAGAGGAAATAAACACAATCAATTCAGCTGACCATTTCTAACAAAAGACATTTTCCAGCTTGTTTGTTTGGTTGGTTTGTATGACATAACAGAAGACAGCACTATTGTGTATGACTTCACAAAGACAATATGAAATGTCTATACTTTATTTTAAGGATGGGCATTTCATTTTGAAACCAGTAGGTTACGAAATGAACCATGCGAGCCCAGGTGGTCCTCAGAATTTGCAGAAGTGAATAAACAAACAATAAACAGACCCAAAGATGCCATACAAGCAAGCCATACAAGTGACAAAGCAACAGCAATCACCCAAAGGCCTCCTGAAAAATAAAAATGCAGAACATTAAAAGAATAAATTTGATGAGACTTTAAAAGCATACTGCACAATACAAATAATGAATGATTTGTGAAACAACATATGTATGAGCAGTTACTAGAGTGACTCTAAACCTAAGGCCGGATATCTAAATCATTCACCATTGAACAGCAATGCCCTCAAGACAATGTAATTCTCCCAGAGAGCCAAGGAACCTTTTAAGGGGGCCTTCCATTGCAATGTGATGTAAAGCTTGGAGGACAAGCCTGCAGTCAAAAATTAGAAATTAGCCCCCAGTTATGTTTCCAACATTGGCAACCTGCCACTGTTAGTTCATCTCTGGTTAGGCACTGTCCAGTTTTTCTTTGGGAGATGAAAGCCATGGGGGATTGTACTGGACCGGAGACTAAAATTAAACAGATATGGATTATAATTTGTCCACTCTTGACAACACACTGACTCAATGTCAAAGTCTTCTCTGGATTAGTTGCTGTCCCAACTGGGATCTGAGTCTAAATATTTGATCATGAGAATCCTTGTGTACAGGTAGTAGATAGTTTGCCTCACATTTCCCTTTTCAAAGCTGATTGTCTTCTGACGGTGTGTGTGTGTGAGTGTGGGGGTACATTAGATAGCATCAGTAGCCACTTGAAAGGCATAGATTTAATATAAGTCTCATAGTGTGGTTAAGCTGGGTGTTCACTGCTTTTCTATGCACACCCGTTAGCCATTCAGCTACTAAATGCACCAAGGCAAGAGTTGTGGCACTTGCTCCCCAGCTGTTGCCAGAGAGTTTGTGTAGGATATTCCTGATTTCCATTTAATCTGTGTGTTTTTTAAATGTTCCTTATAGTTTAAAGACCAGTCAAGGGTCATTTGTAAAGTCTTGGGGTTGCAGTTGGACTTTAGCACCTGATTCCTAAACTTCACTTTCAGTGTGTTGTTGGGTTGTCTGTTGTTCAAGTGAAAGCAAGCAATCTTCTGTTGATGTTGGGTTTTAGCCTCCAAATTTCAATAAAACAAAGCAAAATCCATTGCCTTTAAATAATTTCAAGGGCTTTTTCAGAGGTAGCAAAGTCTTCAGATAGTTTAATCAGCGTAACAACATCAGTGTATATAAACTTCTTTTGCAGCAGTGGTTGGTAAGTCAGATGTATAAATGTTTTAAAAAACTCTAGAGGCAATAAACTAACATCTGAAAGCAACATCTCAGATGAATTATCTGCATTAAAAATTGCTGAAGCATTGAAAGCGATACAATCAGAGAAAGCAGCTGGCCTGAATGAAGTATATCATAAGTTCCTCAAGCACCGTGGACCACACACTATACTTTGGCTCACACAATTTTACAATGATATCCAGTCAACAAGGAGACTGCCCACAATTTTTAAAAGAACAAAAAATATTGCAATGTTAAAACCTGGTAAAGAGGGAGAATTGTGGAGGATTTTTGGACCTAAAGTGCTTTAAAGGATCTCTTAGAAACTGGTGAAGAGACTTATTTTAAGCAAAATTAAACCTCTGGTTCAGAAACACACACCAATAGAATGCTGGATTTAGATCAAAACAAAGCTGTTATAACCTGGTATTATCACAAACCTCCCACATCGCTAATAGATTTCAGTAGAGAGAGGGGGGACTGTCCCAGTGTTTATTGATTTATCATCAGCTTATAATATGGTTTGGATAGAAGGGATGATCTTAAAATTTCATCAGATTGTGCCCTGTAAGAAAACAGCTATTCTACTCAACAACAATACTTTGATATATCAAATTGCACCTCTATGGCCAAACCAGCCAGAAGTATAGTCAGCTACAGGGTTCTGTGCAGGCTCCACTATTCTTTAATAGTTATACATTTTCCATTAATATTACTAGGTATCTTCCAGTCTTTACTGGGTCACACAGTGACACAGAGTAACTGGCACATACATGGTAAGAAAAAAGAAAAAGAGAACTTGAGGGCGTTTTCCTTTTCCCTCTACTAAGTTTACACAATTGCACCAACATCTGCTGGGGTTGCTTTGTCTTGTTTTAAAAGATCTCAGATCACTTCTTGGTGTCTTCAGGGCAAAACCTTGTCTAGGGGCTTCCCAAACACACTAGATATAGGTTTGTCTTCTTTGTCCCGGTTTGTACAATATGGAAAAGATAAAGACCACAGTGAGGCAATACATAATGAACATTTGCTATATAATGAGATAAGAGAACAATATGAACAATGGATTATGAAAGATGATGGTGATCACCTTTAACTCCTCATATACATGAGGGTTAAAGCAGAAGGCTCATAGCTTGGTCCCTTTGTGAGAAACATCATAATTCCAGCTTCAGGGTTGCCTCTGAGCGGTCTGCCTTTCCCTGTGGCACGGAGGCCTTGCTAATTGAAGGCTGCAGATGAGTGACATCCTCTTTACTGTCTCCTGCTGCTAAATGGATACCGTGAACAATCTATGCACTGGGCAGCATCTGCCTCATGAAAGGGGGAGGATGTCCATCACAGAAGAGTCCAGAAGGGGAGTCGAGCACAGCAGGACATCTTGAGTCTTTCACCTTTTTAAGAAACATTAAGAAGCTCTGGAGGCTCAAGTGATCATCTGTGCAGCACGATTTCCCTCTTAGTCCAGGCACACAGCCAGGCGCTGAAGCCCTGCCAAACAAGGCAACGGCTGTGGCTGCTCTCTGTGGCACTGATGATTGTTGGGCCACAACAGCTTGACATTTCTTCTTCTTCTTCACTTCACTCTCTTTCACATAGACTTTGCTTTTCCTGATGCCCTTTAACAACGCTTCCCTTCATGTTCCGCACACCAACGTCAGGCAGATGTCTGTAAGCCACTTCTTCCAAAACCAGACGTAAAGAGCAACCAGTACTGTTTTAAATGATGTCCTACCACTGGAGGAACTAGGCACAATTTCTGCATAGGAACATGGACATAATCTGGATAAAGTTCTGGAATTGCCAAAAGGACATGTGAAAGTAAAGAGGAGAAATGGCTTTTTGGACAATGATTCCCAGAACCTTCTAGCCAGGATGGCAGACAAAGGTTTCAGGAGGTGTAATAAAAAAAGGAACTTTCCAAGCCATTTCCACATATGGAGGTTATACCAAGCTCACTACAAATGGAAGCAAACTCACGCAAAGCCAAACTTTTGTTTCCTCCTGGGATTGGGAATAATTTTGCTTGGACTTTTCGCCAGCTCTGCCATGGGAACTCACTGGGGGAGTGAAACTGCTAAACTCACCCCTTAAATATCTCACTTACCTTGAAAGTCCTGTTAGGGCCACCTTTAAGTGAGTTCCTACTTGACAACACAGAACAAATTCAGATCAGAAGATAATTTTTTTCCTGCACTGGTTTCCAGTTTGCTGATTATTGAACAAAGATGACTGATGGGACATTGGGAGGCACGGTGAGAAGCTAATTCTTCACCTGTGATTTCTCAGCTGCCAGGATCAGCCACATTTGAACCATCTGAGATGCAGTGTGTGTGTGTGTGTGTGTGTGTGTGTGTGTGTGTGTGTGTGTGTGTGTGTGTGTGTGTGTGTGTGTGTGTGTGTGTGTGTGTGTGTGTGTGTGTGTGTGTGTGTTTTACCAGCAGCTCACTTACCATAAACTCAACCTCTGAATCATAAGACTGCAATGCCCATAATGGAGCTTAGGTTGTTCCTTAACCCTGTTTCTTTTTTTGGAAAAAATATTGCATGCAGTTCAGTTCACGAAAGGACAGTTATCTGACACATGGCAGATCCATGCTTTCATTCTCACATGTTCCCATTTGGATTCATTTCTCCATCACAGATAATTCCTGAGGCACTTCCTCATATTCAGGAAAAATTTCCATGGAGCAGCAGGTTGCAGGGGTGAGGTGGGAGTGGCTCCTTCCTCCTGTGAAAGTGCCCCTTGTACTTGTGCTACACTGACACACCCTATCTGTGTGGACCGGTTACAGGCATGCACATTTCAGGTCACTTTGTATTTTATGAACTTTCTTCAACCCGAAGCCATTCCATCAGATGCCTGAAAATATATGCCAAATGAAATTTCTTGTCCCTCAATTCCTTGTTCTCAATACTTGAATATGTTTTAATCGTATTGGACTGTATCTTATCCCTCATTACTGTAAGCAGCCTTGGGTCCTTTTCCAAGGAGAAAGGTGGGGTAATAATACTCTATAATTAATTAATTAATTAATTAATTAATTAAGGGGCTGCAGGGTTTATATTGTTTTTGCAGCAACAGCATGACACCACTAATTCTGGCAGAAGGGGGAGTTTATTTTTCCTTCCAGCCTCTCAAACCAACATGTGTTTGGTACGTGTTACTTGATCTGTTTCTTTGCCCCCATGCACATAGCGGTTGAAGTCCTGTTCAAGTTGCCGTCATGTAGAGTTATGCTTGTGGACTTGTGCCATGCCTTACACCCTGGCCACGAGCATTGTGCAATCAACTGTGTGCTTCACATCATGGTTGGACAATGGATGGCTTGGTTCATAATTTTGCTGTTCAAATGCTGTGCATGATGGCAAGGATCACATTGTGGTAGTGCAGCTGATTTCAGGTTCACTATCACTATTGTTCTGTTCAGAATTGGACAATTTTCACTGTTCATGATTGCATGTTCCACATTGTGGCTGTACAGTCAGTTGTGCAGTTCATGACTGAGTGGTTCACACCAGAGTTGAGCAATCGGCTGTACAGCTCATATCAGGACCATTTTCCCATACGCTTGTGGAAATGTGTTGCGGATATTACATGCACTTTGCCAGGACTTTTCTCCCTGGTTTCTTTTGCAAATTCATATCATGCTTGCTTAGCTGAGCAGGAGGGTTTAAGTCATTTTCTCTGGAGGCCAAAGCCGAGCCAGTGGAGAAAGGATATGAGACTGGAGCTTCAGAGAGCAGTGGCTACAGGATTTTAAGTGTTGCAGTCCTAGCAGGGAACTTTCTCAGACGCTGTACATGGGAATGGTAGAGAGCCACCGTGTAAGAGCTGTCTCAAGGCACATGAATAAATTCCAGGTTTTTGACACTTTTGCTTGTTTTAAGCCTCCCCCCCCCCAATAAAGGAAGGGAAAAAAAGGCCTTTATATACACCCACTTGGATGTAGGCCCCAGTCCATAGTCTAGTATGCTGGCCCGATGGCTCATGCCACTCTTCTGTCAAGTTATTTAGCACCAGTTCTTAAGGGAATCTGTGAACCATAGCTCGTAGAAATGGGCACAAACTCTGTTTCAGCACTTTGGTGTGGTTTAATGGATCAGGCCCACAGGTGTTGTGTGGGCGGCCCTGATTCCCCTAACCCACCCCTACCCCACGGGCAGCCACTGAAAGCCACTGTTTTATAAATGGGCAACCACAGAAAAAGGACAGTTGAAAACCTAGAGTGTTTGTGAGACCAATCTGCTGAACTGCACTGAAAGGTGGTTCGCACCCATCGGTAGACCTTGAGAAACAGCAGCTTCTAATGCCAACTCCAAGGACTCAGACAGACCTCATCCCTCGGGTGGCTATGTAAAATGTGCAGGATGAAACCTGGAGCCTTATGCATGCAAAGTATGTACCCGATCACCTAGCTCTATACCCACATTATAAGATTAAAAGGGTAGCAATTCAAAAAATAAAAGCATTTTATTAAAAGGCAGTCATGGAATAGAAGTGCCACATCCCTGCTTCTCTCCTATCTAGGTTAGTTTGTTATGCATGTGCATTCTCCGCCAATTTCAGGTGGATAACTCCTCATTTATACCGGCTAAACTGACAGCTGAACTGAATCTCAGTTTCTGGCACAGTTAGGACTAATATGCTCTAATTATGGGGAAAAAGTTTATTTTTCATTCCACCCTCTGAAAGAATACCTCCTCAGTACTTATTATAAATACAGTAGCTGCTTCGTTAGTCGACACTACTCCAGGTTAAAAGTGCTCAGCTGTATGATTTGTCTGTTTCATTTTTTGTCTTTGTTGTCGGAAATTCTTCATTCCCCTTCCCTTTGAAATGCAGAACAGCACACTTTCACTCACCCACCAATTTTTGAAAGCAAAATGTAAATCACTGGAATGTATTTCCTTTGCTAACAAACACTTTCTCCTGGGATTTTTTTTTATCACCTTTAGATATTACTATAGATTTTGGTTCCCCCTACTCCACCCCACTCCTTCCTTGCTTTAAAAGATAAAAATTAAATCCAACTGTTCAGAAATTTCCCAGAGGAAAATCACCATCAAATATAAAGTACTGCCCTGGAAATTTCTATAAATCTTATAATATTTCCTTTCCCACCACCCCATCTCTGAGAAATGGGGAAAGGAACAGCGCCACAGATCTTTTGAGGCACTGACCAGTAGTGGAGGAGGCTAGGATGAATGCTCTTTTATTTCAAGCTAATTCTAAGCAGCACACACATAACCCTTCTTGGCTATGGAATATATCCCTCTATGTCTTATTCCCAAGGATCAAACATAAACAGTGCCTTTCCTTCCCAAGTTTTTGCAATTGCATTCTTAAGAATGTGAGCTTTCCCCTCTCCATCCTCTTGCTGCTTCTTTCTCTTCTTCTTCTTCTTCTTCTTCTTCTTCTTCTTCTTCTTCTTCTTCTTCTTCTTCTTCTTCTTCTTCTTCTTCTTCTTCTTCTTCTTCTTCTTCTTCTTCTTCTTCTTTGCAGAGCTTTGATCAGCAGATTTGATATATCAATTGAGATCAATTTTTTCTTATGGCAAATCTATATGTTATTCTACTTCTTCATTTGGTACTGTTTGCTGAGTAGCTGTTATTTGGGAGCAAAGGTCACTGTCTCGCCGTTGGAGCAGCCCGAGTAATATTTTACTCCTCATAAGGACAGTGAGAGATATTAAATCACACTTGACGTACCTGAAGCAGAGCAACTTCATCCATATTTTATCTGCTGTAAATTTAATACCACAGCACTTTTTAGGGTGATGTATTTATTAACTGGCTGGAGATGAGCACTACAGAAATCCAGTTTGTTCAGGAAAATAAAATGAAGACACTCTGACAAGTTTATGAAGTAAGCACAATAGCTATTTATTACTTTTTAAATACGTAGAGGGTCTAACTGTTTTTAGCAGCATTCACCCAATAAGTAAATAAAAATCCCCAAATCATTTCACTTTCCTTTCCTTTTGAATTTTAATAAAGTTTTCACCTTTATTTTTTAAAACAGTCTTAGCTTCCATCAGTATAAATGGTACTTTTTATGGAAATATGTATCTAAAGGGCACAGATAAAACACTCAGTGGAATTGTGAGGATAGAAAGTAATTTGGGGCCCCTTCTCTATCAGCTGTTAATTTTTTTTTAAAAAAAGTATTATTTTTGGTCTACTTGTTTTAAAGTCAGCATCCATATAAATTAAATCACAAAGTCGCTACATATTATAACAGAAACTTTAGGGTTACTTGAATCCCTTTTCCTTAAATAATAATTCATTTGATTTATTTCATTGAAGTCCTAAATAAGCCATTCTCCTTGTCCTGTTCAAATGAAACTTACGGCTACTAGCCAAAGACCTAATAGGGCAAAGTAAAAATTTGCAGGCTATATCCCATACTAAGTACAGGCAGTAGAAGCAGGTGGCCCAGCATGTGTCAAGAGGACATGATCTGCATTCCACAAAAGATGAGCAGGACCAAGGACAGCTCCAAAACAAGATAAATTTCTGCAAGACACAAAGCTTGACTGAGGTTCAAGCGTGATAAGGTAGTGGCCAATTTTTTTCTAAAAAGCAAGACTAAACATCATTAGGGAGCATATAAAGTGCTATGTGGTCAACCCTCCTCAGAATCTCTGTTTATATTCTTGAACAGCCAGTCTGCACAAGGCAGTTTTCTTCTTGAAAGATTCACTTCCTCTGTTGGATTCTCTTCACTTAGAAGAAACAGCCATTAGAAAGTCTCAAGATTACATCCCATTGTTCACCTATATTTCCCTTTTGCTGTTAAACTAGTTTTCTGCCCCCACTTCAGCAATTGCTGTAGATCTCTAAAAAGTGATCAGACTGCTACCATTGGCATTGACGGTAGTGGCCTCTCGATGATCTGTTCCTGAAATAGGACCTAAGGCCAGAAGAATGATAAAATAACACATCAAACTCATTGCCTGGCATGCCACAAACAAAACAAAACAGGGCAAAATGAACCCCCAATTATGGGATTTGTTAAGTAAAAAGTAAAATGAAACTATGCAAGTTGCCAGGACCCTGCCTGTCACAGAACCTGTCTCTGAGGGGTTAAATGCTGAAGAGCTGCTGGAGGAGCCCTGCAGCTCAAGTCAGCAGGCAGCTGGGTCTGATGACTCAGCTGAAAACATATCTCCTCCCCCTAGAAGGGCTATGAGCAGGATTCTGCAAAGACGTGCTACCAGGAGAGCTAGGGAAAGGGTCTTTGATGCTAGACGGGGAATCAGGTCGGGAAGCCCTGAGTACTAGCAGGAGCCTTTCCAGAAGTAAGGGTGTGTTCCCTGTTTTGGGATAAAGCTGGTAAGCTCACCTTGAGCTCTCTGTGGGAGCAACACGTCATTTGAACTGGCAACCACATTCCTGTCTGTTACCTTGGCTCTGTTTCCTGATTTTGGACTGGCTTCCTGGACAACGGCTTAATCTGTTCCCTTGGGTTTGGCATCTGGTTTCCGTGAGATATTCTGGTTTTGACTTGGACTATTTATTGCTGGGAGTTGGATTCTGTTATTTATCTGGCACATGATTGTTAGCAACGGACTTGAACTTGCCTGGCTTTCCACTAAAGATCTTGGCAAAGAACTGAACCCTGTTTGTGTGTGTGCTCTGTGTGCGGGGCTTGACACAAATAGTGTTTCTCATAATATAAGGGAGATCCAGTTGACATTGTTTATCTTCATGTGAATAAGAGAGATCCAGTTGACATTGTTTATCTGGACTTTCAGAAGGCTTTTGACAAGGTCCCACACCAAAGGCTCTTGAATAAACTTGCCATTTATGGAAGCAAGGGACAGTTCTTGTCTTGGATCAGCAACTGGTTAAGGGACAGGAAACAGAGGGTAGAACAAAATGGACACTTCTCCAAGTGGAGGGAGGTAAAGAGTGGGGTCCCCTGAGGTTCAGTACTGGGACCCCTGCTTTTCAACCTCTTCATAAATGATCTAGAAGTAGGAGTAAATAGCAAGGTAGCCAAATTTGCCAACAACACTAAATTATACAGGGTAGTAAATGCTGAGAGAGACTGTGAAAAGCTCCAGAGGGATATTTTGACACTAGATGAGTGGGAAAACCCCCGGCAAATGAGCTTCAACATTAGCAAGTGCAGAGTGATGCATGTTTGGACAAAAAACCCCAATTACATTTATAAACCGATGGGGCCTGAATCTCTGCAACAAACCAGGAAAGGGACCTTGGTGTCTTGGTAGACAGCTCAGTGAGGGTGTCAAACCAGTGTGCCACAGCAGAAAATATAGAAAATAAGTATAGGTATAGAAAATAAGTCAGCAAGTGTCATTTTGCCTCTTCATAAATCTATGGTGAGGCCCCATCTGGAGTATTGTGTGCAGTTCTGGTCAATATATCTCCAGAAGGATATTATGGAAATGGGAAAAGTGCAGAGGAGGGCAACCAGAATGATTAGGGGATTGGAACACCTTCCTTACCATCTGAGATTGCAACGGCTTGGCTTCTGCACTCTTGAACAACAACACCTAAGATGTGACCTGTTTGAAGTTTATACTATCATACATGGTGTGGACAAAGTAGATAAGGAAAAACTGTTTTCCGTATCGCACAGCACTAGAACTAGGGGGCACTCCATGAAACGTTTGGGTGCTAGATCTCAAACAAATAAGAGAAAGTACTTTTTCACCCAGAGGATCACTGGTCTGTGGAACTCCCTGCCAGAAGAAGTGGTGACAGCTGTCAGCCTGACAGCTTTAAGAAAGGATTAGACAAGTTCTTGGAGAACAAGGTTATGAATGGCTATCATTATGAATGCCTAAGAACAACCTCTGAGTTGGAGAGATAGGTAGGATATCTCTCAATGCCGTTTGCAGAGGATCTTAGGGACATGAAGAAGACCTCTGCTTGGGGATACCCTGAAACAAATGGTGAGCTGGTGTGTGAGACAGAGTTCTGGACTGGATGGGCTGTGGCCTGTTCCAGCAAGGCTGTTCTTATGTTCTTATGTTCTTATGTAAGAGATGATCATCTACAACAGGCCTGCCCAACAGGTTGACCACGGGTGACCAGTCGCCTGCGGCGCCTTCAGGGTCACCCGCCAGGTCCCTGTGTTGGGGGGAATTACCCCCACTCACTCACCTCCTGTAGCAGCGGTGGTGGCTTTGCCGCTGTGACCCCATCCCCACCCTCACAATCACCCCCCCTCCATCAGCACTGCCCATGGCCCTGCCCCCGCTGCTGTCCTTGCCAACGTCCCCGCTGCTACCGTCGCCCCTGCCACAGTCGCTCCTGCCCCCGCTGCCGTCCCCTGCAGCAACCACCAGCATCGCTCCCTTGCCGCTCCTGCCTCTGCCCCCACTGCCGTCCCTGCTGCTGCCGCCAGCATTGCTCCCTGGCTGCTGCTGCCCCCACCCCGCTGCCATCCCTGCCGCCGCTGCCACTACTGTCATTCCCGCCACCATCGCTGCCACCACCCGCTGCCGCCACCACCCCTGCCCCCGCCCCGCTGCTGTCCCTGCCACCACTGTTGCCCTCTGCATTTCCTGCTGCCACCGCCACCCTGTTCCCCCACCACCATCGCTGTCGTCCCCACTGCTGCCGCCGCCGCCGTCACCCCTGCCCCCTGCCCCTACCCCCTGCCACCGCTGACCCCCCGACCACCGCAGCAACTTTTGCGTGCACGCGCACAAACGTGTACACGCACCACGTCAACCTCGGAGGAGCCTACAAAAGCAGCAGGTAGGCTGTGGGCTGTCCAAATGTGGACAGCCCTGATCTGCAAGGTTCCTCTCCACATGAATTCCTTCTGAAAAATACAATTCAAGGACAGTCCCATTAATTCCAACCACATCCTGCTACAGAATTAGTAGGATACCAAAAACTTTAACACAATCAATCAGATGAGAGGTGGAGTTTAAAGTGTCCAGCCCAAGTCCGATTGCTCCCTCCACCTCCAACCTCTGGGCCAGTATTTGAAAATAAAGGTCCTTCTGATCTGTAGTGTCTTTCAGTTCATTTGCTGAAGTAATAAAAAGAGAGAAGAATACTGATGGAGGCTGATCCATTAGAGCAAACAGAAGAGCACACGACTGCAGGCTTAGGCTTAGGCCTAGAGTTTCAATCTTGCCTACTTCAGATATTTGAATGTTTGCTTTCCAAACCCTCTCTCTTTCTGTTGTTGTGAATATCGCTTGTGGAACTTGACTCAATCTGTCATCCCTGCTTTCACCCACCTTTGATTGCTATGGCTTCTACTCCCCAACCATACCTGCCATTGAGTAAGGATATCATAAATACAACCAAATTTGTCTATCATCAGAGCAAAATAATTTGTGTTTTTATTTACTTGGCATTGCCCAGAAGTCAGGGCTGCAACATACGATATATACAAGCACAAAGTGGGATTTTGTAAGTGTTTTGATAATATGTGTGTTGGTTTATATGTGCACATGGACAGTGAAACACACACACACACTCTCACACACACTCCCTGTGGATCCTTACAGGACAAATCTGAGTGAGCAACTCCATAAAAGCAATTCAAACACCATTATTTCTGAATCGTTCTTCTCTTTTCCCTGTGATAGTTCTGAAACAGAAGTACTAAGCAAGGATGAGATGTACTACAATCTTTTCTGTCATTCTCCTGATTGTATTAGTTATTTGTTTCCTCAGGACATTGTGGAACACTAGACAATTATCATCCCCCCTTGTTGTTTTGCCCAGTATATCATTAGGAGACTCAGACTTACAGGTACTGAGGGAAGAAGCTGCAAGATGCGGGAGGGGACAGGGGAACGAATCAAAACATCAGCCGGCTCCTGGGCGATCTGAAGAATCTCATTGCATAATAGATGCATTGTGTAAACAAGATGACAAAAGCAGTGGAAAGGCACTCTAAGAGAGGCTTTGTAGTGGAGAGCTTTCATTTATTTCCTTGGAAAGGATTTTCACAGGTTTCTGTTTCTCAAGGTTCATGAAGAATGTGGTTCAACCTGCACTCTTTTGTGGGGGCAAACATGCTGTTTCCTCTCTTCCTTTCAGTCTCAGATTAGCATTTTCAGGTTCACTCCTTCTCCTTGTCACTACTCATTACCTCGACGACGTGTGAGTTCCATTCCCTGACTTCTCAGAAGTCTAACTTCACCCCCCTTTATTTTGCCCTTACTGTTGGCCCATCAACAACACCTTCTCTTTCCACCTTCATAGACTCCTTCATTTCCCCCTCCCATCACTAACTCTTCAAATCACCATCTTTTCTTCATATTATTTTTCTTCTTCTTTTTAAACATACAGTATCAAAGAAAATGAGTGGCACAATTCATGTTGTGCTGGAAGATGGGCACAAGAAGAATGGCTGAAATGGAACTAAATTGCAATGAATTCAAACGTTTTACTTCCTACGAGATATGCTCCGAATTTGTCAAGATTAATACCTACTCCAGTTATTCCAAAGAATGTCTGAGGGCTGAATGTGGGGGGGGGGCAGGGATGGGAACTGCATACACTGACCTTGCTCTTTTGCTCTATACCGTCTTTCCTCATCTATCTATATTTATTATGGAAGTCTGGTTTAAGGTTTAACTCATTTTCAACCAAGCATGAACAGAAATCTCCCATCATCATCATCATCATCATCATCATCATCATCATCATCATCATCATCATCATCATCATCATCATCATCATCACCACCACCACCACCACCACCACCACCACCACCACCACCACCATCATCATCATCATAGGCATGTGACCTTGTCGTGGTGGTGGGGCTTGCATGCTTTGAGGATGCAGTGGGCTATGCTTTACAGATTCAACCATAATATACAGGCCACTGTCGAGGTGGTCCTGAGCAAAATGGTTTGAAAGATAAATAAGAATCCCAAACTGGATCGGTCGACACCCAGGTCAACAAGGACCCTATTAGATAGTGAAGCCCCTGGCTGTCTGGTGACAAATGGGTTACAGGGCTGAGGTAAACCGGCTGAGCAACAAGGACTAGCCCCTGCAACACTACTGGAAGGAAACCAACATCAACTGGAAGTTCCTAACAATGAAACCCCTATACAAGCAAGGCAGAAACTTGCCAGTCTCCAAATTCCCATGTGAACATTTCAGTCTCTCAAGAAAAAGAAGTCCAGTTGCCATGACTCAACTTCCAGATAAACTCACCTGGATGACTGAGAATCTTCACAGACATAAAAAGATCCAAGATGAGAGTTCTTCTTTCACTTTTGAAGAATGAACATTTTTATTGTATAGACTACAGGGGCATCTCTGCAAGCTATCTAAAAGCTGAATTGTTTTCTTAAGGGCTCCAGAATCAGCAGTTTCTCTCCCTCCCTCCCTCCCTCCTTCTTTTTCAGAGTAAAATAAATCTTGGGGCAGAGGATAGGAAGTCTACTCTCCCCCACACTCCACACTCCACAAAAAACAAAAAAATAACAACCCAACTTGGTGCTTTGCCCAGCCTGATCTTCATCAACTGGCAATGTTTCAGGGATTGAGGCTTGGATTGTTTGTGTGTAAAGCATGTGTTCTACCACTGAACTATCACTTCACCATCTGGCAGGGTAAGATAAATGAAGACCATAGGTTTGGATATAGAATGAATCAAAAAACTGATGAAGAAGAATTAAGCATTTGAAAACTTGTATCTAATTAATGTCAGGCTTCCCCTACTTCTTATCTGAGGCTGGTTTAAGAGAACAACAGTGGCAACTTTTTAAAATTATAGACATGAACTGACTTATTGGACCAAAGATTTCACTTGGGTATTTTAACTATAAAGTACAGTGGTACCTCAGATAACGAATTTAATTTGTTCTCCAAGGCAATGCATTATCCGGAAAAAATTGTTATCCAAAATGCGGTTTACCATTGAAATGGATGGGAAACTGAACAATCCATTCAGGAGGTCTGAAAAAAGGCAAAAATGCTGGGTTTTTCTCCAGACCACTTTATAAAGTGCACTTTTAAGGCATGCAGTGCTGGAACACTGTTTAGTTGGCTGTTTAGTTTCTCCAATGTAGAGATATGCACACATTCCTCACTGCATTGGATCACATATACGATATTGCTTTTTGTTTTGGCATCGGGTACTTTGGGTGGACAAGTCTCTGCCTCTTAGTGTGTCTGTGGGTTTGAAATAAACAGGGATGCAGTGTTTGCCAAAAACCTTTTAGAGTTTCTCAGACACTCCAGTCATGTAGGGAATGACCGGGTTCTTCCGTTGGGTCTGGGTCTCAGGCGGATCCCTTGTTCTTCTGGATCTGCACACTGCTTTTTTGAAGACCTACCTTGGATATCCACAGGCCTTAAATGCTATCTTCAGGTTCCTGTCTTCCTTCTTCTTGGCTTCTGTAGAGGTGTGGATGCTCTATGCTCTGTGGTTTAGGGTCCTGATGACTCCTAATTTGTGTCGTAATGGATGCTAGGATTCAAACAGTAAGTACACTAATCCCCTGCCTATCACGGGGGTTAGGGACCCACCCAACCCGTGATGCCTGAAAATCCGTGATATGCGGAAGCGGGTCAGGGGTCGGGGGTCGGGGGGCAGTCAGACCCCCCTGCCGCCGCTGGCGCATACCAGTCCGAGAAGTCTTGGGGCGGCATACCCTGGCAGCGGCAGGGGGATATGACCTCCCACCGCCGCCCACCGCCCCGCCCCGAGACTTCTCATCCGGGGCCATCTCCATTGAAATGCAATGGCTCAATGCATTCCAAAGGGGAAAATTTCTCTATTGAAATGCATTGGCCCAATGCATTTCAATCAAGATTGTGGGGCAGCACCCAATGCCACCGTCCCATGCTTTTCCGAGAAGCCTTGGGCCATGCAGGAGGGTGGCATGGGTGATTGCATTACCCCACACTGCCCCCCCGTGCACCCCGAGGCTTCTCGGAGGAGCGCAGGGCGGTGGTGTGGAGCGATGCGATCACCCCCTGCTGCCCCCCAGGCTTCTCGGAGGAGTGGGGGTGGTGCGGGGTGATGCAATTGCCCCCCCTTGAGTGGCCCCGAGGCTTCTCGGAGGAGTGCAGGGTGGCAGTGTGGGGCAATGTGATTGCTCCCCGCGTAGCCCCAAGGCTTCCAGGTGAAGCGTGGGGCAGCAGCACGGGGTGATGCGATCGCCCCACCTCCCCCCCACGCTGCCCAAGGCACAGGTACTGTGATCCCGCAATGTAGTGGGACAGCAGTACCTGAACCGCGAAATGGCGGGGGTGACTGTACTGATCTCTGTGGGTGGGTTTGCTGTAAACTTCTAATTCCAGGCCACGGTCGAGTCTGATGATGACTGCACAATCCAGGAAAGCCAGCCTGTTGTCTTGGGTGTCTTCCCTAGTGTCTTCCACCACATTGATGTGGTCTGTAAAGGCCTGTACTTCCTGAGTCTTGATTTTCACCCAGGTATCATCTACATACCTGAACCAGTGGGATGGTGTTGTCCCTGGGAATGTGTTGAGTGCCTTTTTCTCCACTTCTTCCATGTATAGGTTTGTAAAAATTGATGACACTGGGGAACCCATGGCACAACTATGTTCCTGTCTGTAGAAGTCCCCTCTGTTCGTGAAATACGTGGTATTCAGACAGAGGTCGAGGAGCAGTCATATCTGGTCTGGGATGAGGCTGCTTCTGGAGGTGACAGTGCAGTCTTCTCTTAGTCTTCTCTTTACAGTTGTTAGGGCATTGGTGATGGGAATGCTGGTAAAGAAAGATGTAACCTCAAAGGATATCATGGTTTCATCTGTATCTATCCGATTTCAGAGACAAAGTTATATGTAAGCCAAGTTTATCCAAACAGAGGTCCTAGTCAGTTCAATATGTCAATAAGGGTATACAGTATGTTTTGTGGGGCAATGGCTTACTCTACGATATGTTAAACAACTTGGTCATTTGTTATTACTACAGTATATTTAATTTGGGAGAAGACCATTGAATTGTTGTCAAATGGCAAGTCAACTCTTACATAAATCCAGTTGAGTCCATCAGTCTACTCTGGTTGGGACTAGCAACAAGAAACTATCCATTGGTTTAGACTAGATGAGACCCATAGCGTCTATGGGTTTGCTCTAGTTGAAAGTAGCAATCCATTGGGCAACCCTGCCCCCTTTATTCTTTCATTCATAGAGTGTTTAAGGATGTTTTTAATGATAAAAAGGAGGGGGAGGATTTGTACTCATTTTACCTTCCCTCTCATTGAAAATCTGGAGCAGAGCATTGGGGGCTACCTCTGAGCAACCATAGAAGGTGCTGCAAGGAGAAGGAGGAGACAAGGAAAATGGGCTTCTCAATACAGTATCTTTGAAATAATCCTTTTGTAGACTGGGGACTATTAAGTTTTATGTAGACCGTAGTTTTGCATAGATCCCTTCCAGAGTGGGGAAGGAGGGAGGCCACTGGAGCCAACCCATAAATCAATCCAGGAGCAAAATCTTTTGGGATGGCTTTATGAATAAAAATGTACATACTGTAGCGCTATCATAAATATAAAATTTAAAAAAATCTTGGTCATTTTGTAACAGCAATGCTACTCCACCACAACTTATAATATAGGGCCATAGTTAATTAGAATTTGTAGTGAAGCCACCGAAAATTCTGGAGCTGGACTGGGGGGGGGGAATCATCTAAAAATGAAAAGTTGCTGCAAATGCCAGGATTTACTTGATTATATTCAGATCAATCCATTTTCTTTTCTTTTAAAAGAGCTTCAACAGCATATAATAGGGCCTTTGTCACTAGAAAAAAGGTATCCATAAGAGGGGAGGGACATCTTCTTGACTTGTCACTTCTTCATGGAGAATGGAAATTCTGTTCAAAATGTTATAATTTTCTCTTGGGAATTTTGCTGAAGAAGAACAATCCCTGACCTGGATTTGGTTGTACTTATTACCTGTGCATTTTCCCAATCATAGCCAGAGGAGAATGAACCTCGCTCTTAGATAATGGTCAGAGTGCATATTGCATGCTCATTAATACAGCAATTCTATAACACAATGACAGATAAAAGAACTTTCCTTTTATTGAACTAAATGCTGGTTTTACATAAAATAGACCATAATTCAGAGTCTGTAATGTCTGCTGAAAGGTTAGACTCGTTACTACCCAAATAGGCTGAGCTAATGAAAATTATATTTGTTACAATCCAAATAGATTAATCGACCTTAAGGGCTTAGTTATGTATTACATTTTCCAATGTTCTTCTAATTAAATTAAGGTAAAGTAGACATGACAAATAAATGCTTGCATGAAAAACAGTTATGTTTCATTTGCTCAAAAATAACTAGCCTATTTCCTTTTCTGAAACTGGTATGTGTTAAGGCAGCTGAAGGAAAGGAACTACAAAGCCATAGATTTTCAAAATCTCACTTGAACTGTCATCACACAGAACAAATTTAGTTGAAAATGCAGAAGTGGCAATGAGTAACTGAAGCTAATTAGTAAGGTGCCAATCATGTGCCTGGTCACACAATCGGCATGTGACCAGGCATGTAATTAGTACCTATTTAATTACTTACTTCCAATCATCCCACTGCAACTTCTGTATCTCCACTTACATGACCATAAAAATTGAAGAAAATCCTACCTTTGGTTAATTAGTGGTGGGCAATCGTAATGGGTAAAGGTCACATTTATTCCATGAAGCCGAGGATAAATATATAGTTAAATTAGTTTTTGCTCTAGTGTATGTGTTGCTAAAAAGGGGAAATTTTAATAGGAAAGTTTTCTAGTTCCAAAATATTAAAGCTAAGTTCACTCAGCCTTCCATTATTCTGAGGTCAGTAAAATGAGTACCCTGCTTGCTGGGAGGGGGCAATGTGTAGCCTGCATACTGTAATGAAACTGTAAACCGCCCAGAGACTACTTGAAGTAGTATGGAGCGGTATATAAGCAGAACACTTTTTGCTTTATTTTACAATCATTAGCATTTAAATTCCGTTTGTGAGATATCCAACAGTTCCTTCAGTTTCATTAACACACAATTTAGATCTGGGCAATATGCAATTTATCAAAATTTGAGTGTTGACTAATCAGAAAAATTGAAGTGATTCAACCTCATGTTGATCAGACAAGCTGGATTGATATTTTTTTTTAGCTTTCTCATGTGTCCTAAAATGATTCCACATGGTCTAATATATAACTACTTAGTAAGCGCTTAAATGTGAGAAAATTTTACTGGGCATTTCTCTGTCAATGTCTAACTACAAAATTAAATTCCTCAGAAACCTCTGGTTTGTATATGTGGGGTATTGTGCATTTGTATCCACAATTCTAAAAGCTAGGAAATTGCCCAATACTAATGCACAATATTGTGGCCATTTTTACTGCAGGAAAAAATGAGGCCAAGCTTTGCATAGCCAAAGGCAGTTTGGATGTTTACATCAGCAGTGACATCAGTCAAGATGGTCTACAAGATACCTTCTTGTCTTCACTTCTCCCTGAAACCCAGTGCAGTTGTCATAGAACATATTATATGCATTTGCTGATGACAGACATGAAATAGGGTAAACACATTCTTGTGCTCTCCTTGGGAAGCAAGAATTTGGTATAACCTGTGTGTGTGTGTGTGTGTGTGTGTGTGTGTGTGTGTGTGTGTGTGTGTGTGTGTGTGTGTGTGTGTGTGAGAGAGAGAGAGAGAGAGAGAGAGAGAGAGAGAGAGAGAGAGAGAGAGAGAGAGACTATGGAAAGCATGAAATGGCCCTCAAGATAATATCTTATGCTCCTGTTTTGTGAAAGGTAAAGGTAAATGTTTCCACACATGCGTGCTAGTTGCGTCCGACTCCAGGGGCAGTACTCATCTCCGTATTCAAGCCAAAGAACCAGTGTGGTGCAAGTCCATGGCCATGTGGCTGGCATGGCTGCAAGGAAGCACTGTTTCACCTTCCTGCTTTTTATGGTGGTACTTATTTATCTACTTGCATTGATATGTTTTCAAACTGCTAGAGGACATTGCACAAAGTTCTTACCTAGGTAGATCTTCCTGGGAAATGAGCAGTTTCTGAGGCAAAGGTATTGCCTGTGTTTGCATTTGTATTCTGTTTTGTTTGGACCACACAACTACCTTGTACTTCAAGGTTTCAAAGTCACAAAGTTGTGACTCTGAAAAGAATTATGTCTGTATTCCAGATCTCACTGAACTGATAACTGAAAACAAGTCCTCACAGCTTAACCTCTGAGTACCACAATAGAACTAGACCTACAGCAGCATAAACTGATGGACTCTGGATGTCATTTCATCCAGGGGACCCTGGAATTTTCAGTAGCGACAGGATATATAAGATAAATATATTAAATCCCGATCTGAACCCTAGCTCTACTGCTAACCTTCATTTTTCCATGCTAGTGGTTGTCATCTCAAAGTCAAAACAAAAACAACAACAACAACAACAACAACAACAACAACAACGGGGAATATATACTTTAGATTAAATTATTGGTTGATGTCTTTATGCTGGTTGAAGAGATGGATATCTAATTTCATAGTCTGACTACCAAAGGGCTGCGTTTTGGACTTCAAATGGTCCTTTTGTCGGCATTCATTAAAGCTCATGCTTATGAGATCTGTAACAACAACTCAGATTCAGAATCTGCACATTTCAAATATTTCAAGGCTGTGCCTTGCAGATGTTAATGATTCTTCAGACTGTATGACATACATTACATATCTATAGACATGAAGCCCACAGTACACACAACAGAGTAGATTGACTTTCCTGTCAGTCAAATTAATACATGTGCAGATTATAAAGGATGTTACAGTACCAAAGAAACATCTGCTAACCACAGTAAAAATGCTGATAAATAAGGGGAGACAAAGCAAGCCTCTTCTAAGTTTGATTTAGATCCAGCTGCACTATGTTGTGCATACCTTATCAAAGAAAGCTCCTTATTAGCAAGAAATTCTAAACAAGTTCCAAAGGCTGTTTCTTTTCTGTCCAAAAAGCATTTTTCCAAACAATGTGATGCTTTTCAGTGCAATCCTACACATGCCAATAAGCTCCGCTGGGTTCAGCCCTTGAGTGTACACAGAGATGGATACTCAGTTTTTTTTTTTTTTTGCTTTTACTAGACATGTTAACATCTGCTTTGTGCACACTTACCCTTATCTCACCATTTGGACAAAGGGATATTCACAATTGCCGTATGCAAGTGGAAAACCCCAACACTTTGGATGAGGGGATCTCTAATGGCAAGCTGGAGGCCACTTAGACTGCTAGTGCTGAAGAAATGTTTATACTCCATGACCTGATGGGACCGTGGCAATTACTAAACACTAGAAATTAGACAGGATTCTCAGTGTAAGGTTATACAGTAGGACCCCAGTATTCGCTGGGGATTGGTTCCAAGCCTTCCTGTGGCTAATGAAAACCGTGGATAAGAGAGAACACCAAAATGTCCCCAGAACTGCTGTTTTGTGATAGTAACTTGCTTTACAGCTGCTGTAATGCAACAGTAGCTTGCTTTACAGCTGCTGCTTGTGATGGTAGCTTATTTTATGGCTGCTGTTTTATGACAGTAACTTGCTTTACAGCTGCTCTTTGTGACAGTAGCTTCCTTTGCGGCTGCTGAATTATTTATTCATTTAACTCTGCCAGCCGTGGATAACTGAATCAGTGGATAACTGAATCAGTGGATATGGGGGTCCTACTATAGTGTGATGTAGTAGATAGAGTGAAGGAGCAGGACCCTGGAGAATAGGGTTCAAATTCCCACTTGGACATGGAAACTCACTGGGGCAGTAGAACTGGTAAACCTGCTCCTTAAACATCTTCAAAAGCCCTATTAAATTCACTATCACTCAGCGCTGAGAAGGTCCCTAGGAAAGTATGCTGTAGGGTGGGAGAAATCCATTATGATAATGCTCAGGAGGCACAGAGAGTGATATCACAAGAGTTTCTACCTCCTGTGTGAGAATCTGGTGTCCCTTAGAAATGAGGGCTGCACTTTAGGCACAAGGGACATAATTACCATTTTATTTGAACCACACACCTCACCAACATAAGAACATAAGAACATAAGAAGAGCCATGCTGGATCAGGCCAAAGGCCCATCTAGTCCAGCTTCCTGCATCTCACAGTGGCCCCACCAGATGCTTTTGGAAGCGCATGAGACTAGATATCTGTCTCCTGATACCACTCCCCTGCATCTGGCCCTTGAAGTACCCTGGTTTTAAGCCTGGAGATTACACATCTCCATCATGATTTGTAACCTGCGATGGATTTTCCTCCAGGAATCTGTCCAATCCCCTTTTGAAGGCATCCAAGCCAGATGCCATCACCACATCCTGTGGCAGGGAGTTCCATAGACTAACAATGCGCTGGGTGAAAAAATATTTTCTTTTGTCTGTTCTTACTCTCCCAGCCCTCAATTTGAGTGCATGTCCCCTAGTTCTGGTATTTTGTGAGAGGGAAAAGAGCTTCCCTCTATCCACTTTACTCATGCCCTGCATTATTTTGTACGTCTCAATCATATCCCCCCTCAGGCGCCTTTTTTCCAGACTAAAGAGCCCCAAATGTTTTAGCCTTTCCTCATAAGGGAGGTGCCCCAGCCCAGTAATCATTTTGGTCGCTCTCTTCTGCACCTTTTCCGGTTCCACTATGTCTTTCTTGAGATGTGGTGACCAGAAATGTACACAATACTCCAGATGCGGCCTTACTATTGTTTTGTATAATGGCATTATAATGTTGGCTGTTTTATTTTCAATCCCCTTTTTGATAATCCCTAGCATGGAATTGGCCTTCTTCACCGCTGCCACACATTGGGGAGACACCTTCATGGAGCTGTCCACCAACACACCAAGATCTCTTTCCTGATCTGTCATGAATAACTCAGAGCCCATGAGTTGATATATAAAGTTTTGATTTTTCGCCCCAATATGCATTACTTTACATTTGGCTACATTAAAACACATTTGCCGTTTCGTAGCCCATTCCCCCAGTTTGGAGAGATCCTTCTGGAGCTCTTCACAATCTTCTCTGGTTTTTACCACACGGAAAAGTTTTGTGTCATCTGCAAACTTGGCCACCTCACTGCTTATCCCTGTCTCCAGGTCATTTATGAACAGATTGAAAAGCAACGGTCCCAGGACAGAGCCCTGGGGCACACCGCTTTTCACCTCTCTCCATTGTGAAAATTTCCCATTGACACCTACTCTTTGTTTCCTGGATCTCAACCAGTTCTCAATCCATAACAGGACCTGCCCTCTTATCCCCTGACTGTGCAATTTTCTCAGCAGCCTCTGGTGAGGGACTGTGTCAAAAGCCTTTTGAAAATCCAGATAGACTATATCCACTGGTTCACCCAAATCTACATGCCTGTTGACCTTTTCAAAAAATTCTAAAAGATTTGACAGACAAGATTTACCCTTGCAGAAGCCATGCTGATTTTCTCTCAGCAAAGTTTGTTCTTCTATGTGTTTTAAGATTTTCTCTTGGATGAGGCTTTCCACCATCTTCCCTGGGACAGATGTAAGGCTAACTGGCCTGTAGTTTCCTGGGTCCCCCCTCCTTCCTTTTTTAAAAATTGGTGTGACATCTGCTATCCTCCAGTCCCCCGGCACTGTGGCCGTTTTAAGAGACAAGTTGCATATTACCGTTAAGAGATCTGCAATTTCATTTCTCAGTTCCCTAATAACCCTTGGGTGGATGCCATTTGGGCCCGGGGACTTGTTAATCTTCAATTTATCAATTAGTCCTAAAACATCTTCTCTTTTAACCTGTATTTGATTTAATTCTTTAGTCAAGAGGAGCCGTTCAGGCAGCAGAATCTGTTCAAGGTCTTCTGTCGTGAAGACAGATGCAAAGAACTCATTTAATTTCTCTGCAATGTCCAAGTCCTCCTTAATCTCCCCTTTTCCTCCCTCACCATCCAGAGGGCCAACTGGTTCTCTGGCAGCTTTTCTACTTCTAACATATTTAAAGAAGCTTTTATTATTACCCTTTATATTGCTAGCCATGCGTTCCTCAAAATCTTTCTTTGCCTCTCTTATCATCTTCTTACATTTCTTTTGCCAGAGTTTGTGTTCCTTTTTATTTTCCTCATTTGGGGAGGATTTCCATTTACAGAAAGACCTCTCCTTGCGCTTTAGAGCCTCTCTAACTCCACTTGTTAACCATGCTGGTGCCCTCTTGGACTTAAATGAGCTCTTCGTTCTTTGTGGTATGCAGTTGTGCTGGGCCTCTGTTACCGTTGTTTTAAACAGGTTCCATGCACTCTGAAGAGATTGGATTCTTCCAACCTTCCCCTTCAATTTCTTTCTAACTAGTTTCCTCATCTGAGGGAAGTTTGCCCTTCGAAAATCAAGGATTTTTACGTCTGATTTGCTTGACACTCTTCCTCCAACATGCATGGCAAAGGAGATTGCAGCATGGTCACTGTTCCCCAGAGGCTCAGTGACATTCACATCCCTGACCAGGTCCTGAGTATCAGACAGTATTAGATCCAGAGTTGCCTGTTCTCGGGTGGGCTCCATGACAAGTTGCTCTAAGGCACAGTCATTCAGCAAGTCGAGAAACCCAGTTTCTCTTTCTTGCCTGGAGCTCGCATTGGCTCAGTCGATGTGGGGATAATTGAAGTCCCCCACGATAAAACCAACTGGACCTGGACCCAAAAAACCCTCAAGAAAATGGACAAAAAAACCAAAGCACATAAATATTTCCAAAATAATCTGATAAGAAATTCTTAATTAGTACATGGGAGAAAATTAAAATTAGAATTTACATGAAAACTCCAAGATGGGTTCACTTTTCCAAATCTCATAAATTTTGATAAAATTGTAACATATAACTATCGTGTGTGTGTGTGTGTGTGTGTGTGTGTGTGTGTGTGTGTGTGTGTGTGTGTGTCTGTCTGTCTGTCTGTCTGTCTGTGTGTCTGTCTGTCTGTCTATCTATCTATCTATCTATCTATCTATCTATCTATCTATCTATCTATCTATCTATCTATCTATCTAATCTAATTTTAGCATTCTAATCAGTACAAAAAGAACAAGGTGTAAGACCTATTTTATTTAGCAAGAAATATATCTGAATAAGCAGTTCAAAGAGCCATATCGCATATCCAGGACAAATGCACAAAGAATTAGTTCTTTGAAAATAACATTAACACTCCCTTACTGTTGTTTGGAATTTCTTTCCAGAAATGTAATATTCACAACTAGACATGGGCACGACTCAGCGAAATTGTCATTTCCATTTTCGGTTATCATTTCTGTTACGTAACGGAAACGGTAATGATAATTAAGCTGTCAGAACTCGAACTCGAACCGAAAAAAGAAAAATTTGGTCAGGGTTTTCGTTTCTGTTTGTGGCATCGCGGCGATCGCACAATGTGAAGCACAGAAAAAGTTTTAAAAAGTTTTTTAACCCCCCCGACTCCCGGCCAAAAAAGCAGGCTAAAATATGCCTGCCTGAGGCTTTGCCACCTACCAGACGGGTGGTTTCTGGGGGGTCCCCGGCCTTTCCCCCTCTTCTCCTGTCCTGGGCTGCTTGCACCAGGCTGGGGGTGTTTGTCATCCTCGTCGTCTCGCCATGCCATGCGGTGGGGTGGGGTGGATCCAAAATGGCGACCACAAATTTTCTTTTGAAATCGTGGTCAAAAAACACACCATGTGAAATTATTTATTTTAAATGCCTGAATTTTAATAGTAGCAGCAGTGGGTTTTTTATAGCAATAAAACGTTGTATTGATTTTATTTTATTTTTTAATTTTTAATTTTTTTAGACCTGCCCATTTGGGCTGGGCATGGGATGGGACCATGCAAATTGTTTGAACCATTCCACCAATGACATCGCCAGGTTTTTGACTGACACTTCTGGATGTCTCGGAGGGCATAAAAAGCCGAGGCACCTTCCAGAAATCGCAGTCGGGTGTATGGATGTGGTTGAGGGAGGAGGGCTGGCTGCTGGTGCTGGTGTGATCCGACCGAGATTGAGGAGGGAGGCTGGAGGCTTTAGAATTTAAGTTAGGCAGGCAGGGAGGGAATTGAATTTAGAAAATAATTTCTTTGCTTCCCTGCAGCTTTGTCTGCTGAAGGGAATAGCAGTTTATTCTTTATTTCTTCTCTGACAGTTTGTGAGGATTTTTTTCTGATATTGGATAAAGGGGGAGGTTCGACTGGGAGTGGGAGTTGTGGATTTAATTTAAATATATATTATATACTACCATTTATTTTCTATTTTCCCAACTTCAATTTGCATGCACACACACACATTTGGGGTGCAAGCAAAGAACAGAACCTCTATCCTAAGTGATATCCTAACTGCCCACTCGCCCGTCCGCCTGCGCTGCCACCTGCCTGCGGCCCGCGCCGCCACCCGCCCACTCACCCACCCACGGCCGCCGCCCGCCCGCTCGCTCGCCCCTGCGCCCACCCCAACCCCGCCCGCCGCCTAGGTCGCAAAAACACCTAGCGCCAGCCCTGATTGCGGGACGCCCCTATGCTCTGGGAAGGCAAATCACGTTAAATCACGGTGGAAACGAAACGACAAACGACAAATGGAAATGACAAATTTTTGAAAACTTTCGCGACAAACGGAAACGACCCGAAACGGACCCGTTCCAACAAATGAAAACTCGAAATGTCATTTTTTCTGGTCGTGCCCATGTCTATTCACAACTCATCATTGGCATCCTTCAGTCTCATCATGCCTGGAGTAGAGATCCTAAAAACAACACCTAGTGTGACTAAATAGACCAATTTTGGAATGGCAGTCTCTACCGCACTGTGGGCAGATATATTCTGTTTCTTGCCCAGTCCTCTGGTTTCGTTGTTTCTGGAAACCCTCCTGGGAGGCTAGAAACTGTTTCCCCTCAGGCCCTCTGCTAAAAGAGAGCAAAAGGCAGACTACCGGTTTATGATCAACTTAAACAGCAACAAGCGGAATGTAATTCATACTCCCCCCCTCCGGTTTTTGCCAATGCTTCCTTTTTTCTGTCCATCATTTACCTAAACACTTTGCTCAGCTCCTAAAAGTTTGTGGAAGATAAAATAGAACTGGTGTTCCTGGAAAGATATAGTAACAGACTTCTAGAACTACATCATCATAGAACCCTGAGAGTCATTGAGCTCAGCCTTCATGCCAAAGCAGGAAATATAGAAAGAGCCTGAATAAGCTATATCTTTGGATTGCTATTTATTCACCTATTTAAAGTAGTTATACATTGTTCTCCTTGAGAGGATCCCATGTGGCTCTCAATATTAAAACAATATTAAAACATGTGAAAGTGCACACTGAAACAATTTCTTACCCCCTTATCCCTCATAATAAAATAAATAAATAAATAAATAAATAAATAAATAAATAAATAAATAAATAAATAAATAAATAATGTTAACTTAATGATCAGCACAGAAAATTGGCTTTATTTAGTCATTTCTTTGAGGCGTGACTTTCCTTATGATATCCATGTTTTTGGGATAAGACATTCTTCTAACACACCACAGAACACAACTCTTTTGAACTCTCTCTTCAGCCATGGATTCTCAGTAGAAAAATATCAATTTACTGTGTAATTCAAACAGTACAACACATGTGAGCATATGGAAGTGGCATAGCTTCTACCTGTATCTAGTGCAGAAACAGAAATGTTTAGTAAAACAATTTTGACAAGTTGTCGACACTGTACATTGAGCACCAAGAGCTTTCAGTCCTTAGGGTGTTCCATTAATACTCCCCCCTCCTTCTAATAGTGAATTGGCCATTTATTCACATCTTTCGCTTCCCATTCATTTGGCCGTGTTTGAAGGTTTACCTCACTGCTTGGTTTTAAGCTCTCTTAATAGTCTCCAGTGTGTGATTCATTCAAAAGCCCTTTGAAAAATGAAGTAAGCCACTCTTACAGGCTCTTCTTTATCCATTAAGATTTTTCAAAGAATACTAGCATACTAGAGAGCAGCAAGCTGTGGGTTGTATTACTCTTGGAGAAATTAAGATGGTGACTCCAAAACTGCATAGAACTAGAACCCACACTGTAAGTGTTGCATGCATGAGGAACAGAATGTTTCAAAAGCATTTTTAAACACACTCACTTACTGGGGCTCGGTCTTAGGACCTGTAAGGAATACTAAAAGTTCTGGACTAGAGACATAATAATACAATAATACTAAAAATGAAACTTAAGGAAGCATGTCAATTATTGTATTTTCCTGACATTTCTTTTCCCTACATAGGTGGAGGGTTAAAAACAACTTTTTCATTTAACAGTGGAATTTTTTTCAGAAGTCAATGGGATGTCACAAAATGAAGGTTTGGAGCCACAGAAGCCTCTGATTTGAGCCTTTGCTGAGTTGTGATGCTCATTAAATACGCTACTTCATGTGCTGATAATGTTCTGATATCCATGCAGCTTATAGCTCTTGATATTGACCAGAAGGTAGAAAAGCCCTCTGACCAGATTTTTTTGAACTTGAATTCCCAGAAACCTCTCAGCTGGCTTGACCAATAGAAAAGAATTGGAAATGGAATCATTACAAGCTGGTTTTACTCATTTGAGTCCCTCAACCAAACATGGTAGTTGGCCCGTGGGGACAAATATAGGGCAATGGCATTGGTTATTTTAAAGCAAGTACTAATTAAATCAGTATCAATGAACGTGATATCATAGTCTACAGACTATTGTTCAACTCAGGAAAAGCCATGATATGAGACTGTTAAGGGCTAAATAAATGAGGGTATGATGCCCTCTGTGCTAATAGTGGTGTTTACAGGTAAAATGTAACTCTTGCCATTCCCACTGCAGTAGATATCTAAAAGACAATTACATATTATCTTGTGTGTTTTCTACCCTTAGAAACAGTCCATTCTGGAACCTTGAAATCTAGTGATCACCTACAATGCTTAATAATTTAGGAAAAATCCAAATTGTTTCCAATTATTTCTTTTTACAATAACAAGTACCTGACTAACTGCCTGCCTGACTAACTGACTGACATGAGGCAATCTCGGTCTCTGCTGTTAACCATATGTTATAATGGTATGCGTTCTCTGAAGTAAATTTCTCTGTCAGTGTCACTAAGTGCTGCCGAGGCCTAGATGGTAGTGTTCATTGTGCTTGCTCTCTCTCTCTCTGGTGCTGATAGCACCGCAGGCTGTCTGAGGTTGCAATCTTGCTAGGGCACATCTGTCCCTCTTAGGATTTATACAGCTAATGTCTCACTTTCATGACAAATGCAAATGGGGTGGCTTTGTCCAAACATGTCAGACTCATTAGCAGGTGCACACAGATAGGCAAGGCATGTGACATGTAGCAACTCTGTGCCTGTGTTCCCACCTCCAGCCACTGCTGGTCTTATCATGTCCCTGGATCACTACTGATTTAGAAATAATGAAGTGGATATAATCAGAATTCCACAGATGCTAGCCATGGAATTGGGGTTGGGAGGTTGGGGTTGGGGAGTGAAAGATAAATCCATATGCCTTTTGTGATATTCTGATTCACCATATAATAATTCTCCAACCAAAGAAGTGGGCCATAGTCAAGCGTTGCTGTACAATGTCCAAAAGCAGGAATGAATTATCTGCCCTGGAAATGATAGGTTATGTGACAATGAGGCAAATAAACCAGAATATGTTATTTCATGAAAGGGAGAAGGGTGATGGAACAAAGACACTTCCATAGTTCATTCAATCACCTAATATCTTATCTTAAAAGGTTGTACTGTACACTGAATTGGGTAGACAAGTATGGAGATTCTGCTGCCACCTCATCTTTTGATATTCAAAATCAAAAGAGGTCAAATAAGCATACTCACCTGTAAAGTATTGGTTTGTTGATATAATATATGGTAGTAGGTACAAGTGGCCTTCAGGTGAAGCATTGGTTTGGAGTAGAGATGGGCACGACTTGGCGGAATTCCCGTTTCCGTTTCCATTCCTCATTTCCATTACGGAACGGAAACGGTAATGGGAATTACTCCGCCAGAACTCAAACTCGAACCGACTAAAGAATAATTGGGTCTGATTTGTCGTGGTCGTTCCTGGCGGCATTGCAGCGATCCCGCGATGCCAAGCGGCACAGAAAAAAGTTTTAAAAGTTAAAAAAAACACCGATTCCCGGCCAAAAAGCAGGCGGAAATATGCCTGCCTGAGTGAGGGCTCAGGGCACCTACCAGAGGGGTGGTTGACCCCCCCTCCTGTCCTGGGCTGCTCTGGTGGTGGGGGAAATCCTCGTCGTAGTCGCTCGCAACAAGCACCGGACTCACCGCCGGCCGCTGCAATTCAAGCGGAAGCGGCACAGAAAAAAGTTTTAAACTCCCCCCCCCATTCCCGGGCCAAAAAGCAGGCAAAAATATGCCTGCAGTGCAGAGTGCACCTACCAGAGGGGTGGTTTCTGGGGGGGGTCCCGCCCTCCCCCCTCTCCTGTCCTGGGCAGCCGGACTCGAGTCGCCATGCCATGCGGTGCAGGCGGGGGATCCAAAATGGGGCGGCGACCGCAATTTTTTTTTGAAATCATGGTCCAAAAACACACAAGCACCACACAGAAACATGCGAAAATTGCTATTTTAAAACTGCCAGAATTTTTACAGTAGCAGTGGGTTTTTCTTGCAACAAAGTGTCTCCTCTTTCCTCTCTCCATTGATTTTATTTTATTTTATTTTATTTTATTTTATTTTATTTTTTACACCTGCGCGCGCAATGATGGGCTGGCCATGGGAGTGAGTGACCATGCAAATTTTTGGAGCCATTCCACCAATCGCATGGCCACTTGGCCAGGTTGACCACAGAGACTTCTGGGATGTGCCAACCGGGCATAAAAAGCCCACTAACCGTAGCCCGAACCCGAACCCGAACCCTAAGCCTAACCCATACGCCAGTACACTGTCCTTCTAAGTGGGTCAGAGAGGCCCCCAGAGGTGCACCCCAATACTCACCCTAACCTCACCCGTAACTAGCCTAACCCTAGCCCTTGCGCTAACCCTGTTGCCTAAGCCAGATCTGTACTTGCATTGCACTACACGCAACAAGTACAATTCCCTTCTTAGTGAGACACAGTGGGTGCAGAGAGTCTGCCAGTCCGCCACTTGTGGCTCTGGGTTACTCCTGCAGGCTTGGCTCAGCCGGCAGCATGTGTGACATGCAAACCATGCCCCCGAGGCCTGACTGATGCAGGGAAGGCACCCCAAAAAGAGGGGTGCCTCTGCCAGTCTGCTGTGTCTCTGCGTGCAACTTGGTATGCAATCATATCCATATGGCTATGCATGCATGCCATTTTGCAGCAGGTGAGGAGAGGAGACCCCCATGTATGAGGGGTCTCCAGGAGCCTGCTTTCCCTAGTGGGTGAGGATAGGAGGCACCCACCCCCCAAAAAAGAGGGGCCTCCAGGAGCCCGCTCCCCCCCAAACCAGTTTAACGACAGACAAAAAAAATGAAAAACGAAATGACAAATTTTTGCGAAGTTTCACGAAAAACGGAAACGAGACGACACAGGCCGCCTCCGACACACAACCACTTGAAAATGTCATTTTCCCTAGTCGTGCCCATCTCTAGTTTGGAGTGCAGTGTTTGGCAAGGTGGAATGTCTCGGGTGGGTGGGTGGGAGGCCAACAAGATGGTAAATGGTCTAGAAAACCAGCACTGTGATTAAATGGCTGAAGGAGGCAGATAAGTTGAGTCTGAAGAAGCAGACCTCTTAGCTATCTTTGACTAGCTGAAGGGCTTTCATGCACACAGTGGAGCAAGCTTGGCTTCTGTGGGCCCAAACTAATGGATTCAGATTACAAGGAAAGAGATTTGGATTCAACACCAAGAAGAACTTTATGACAGTAAAACAGCTGCTTGATAGTGGAACAGATTTCCTTAAAAATAGCAGATTCCTCTTCTTTGGAGCTTTTTAAACAGAAGTTGGAGGACCATCTGTCAGGGGTGCTTTATTTGTAGGTTTCTTGCACTGGCAGGAATTGGGTGAGAGCATTTTTGAGGTCCCTTCCAACCCTACTAATGGGTTGTGATTTTTAAAATCGTTTTGTTTGGAAACCATACAAGCCTGTCTAACACGTATCTCTTGCTTTCAATGCACAGCAAATGTACAATGCCTTGGTAGTTCTTTTCAGTCTCTGGTGCTCCCTACCAAAGGAGCCCAGGTTGGACATCTCTTTGTTGACCTCCTGGCAACTAGCACTCCCCTTTTTTCATACTGTCCTGGTTTGGGCAGCTCAGCTGGTTGCTGTGGCAGGGGCATAGGACCAGTCAGAAAACAAATGTTCCTTGTGATGAAATGCTGAATAAATGTGATTTAGGAGGGGAAGAAGACAAAAGGAACAGGTGCGTGCCTGACATAGAAATCCAGATGTTCACTTGGGAATGCCCATCAGATCCTGGCACCCTCTGAAGTCATCTGGTTCAGCTCACTGGGGTGCCGAAATATTCTTGCATTATCCTTGTAATGAGAAAGAGACCAAATCCCAATAGTATGCATAGAAGCAATAGTGCAGTGACTCCCCCCGCCCCTGCTGGTTTGTCCTTCATGACATCTGGCTAGTGGCTATGGGTTGAATTTTGCAATCAATGTGTGACTGGTCACATGAAGGAGTGGGGAAAAGATATGTGAGTGATTGGGCTTATGTGACAATATAAACATTGCAGAAATGCACTTGTAAAAATAATTCACATTTTGAAGCATTTTATGCTAAAACAGATTTCTGTATCATTTTAATCTAAAATGTGCATTGTTGCATTTCAATAAAAAGAGGACAAATGCGACCACTGAAGGGTAAATGTAGTACCATGACCTGCGTGTTGGTCCAGGAAATGCAAAATCAGATCAGTTCACTTAAATGAATAAAATGAATAAAATCCTGAAATATTTTTAAAAAAATTCCAGCATGCTATTTAGACTGGAACATATAGAATTACAAGCTGCCTAGATGCACTAAGCACACCTAAGCACACCCAATCTCATCTGATTTCGAAAGCTAAGCAGGGTCGGCCCTGGTTAGTACTTGGATGGGAGACCACCAGGGAATATCAGGTGCTGTAGGCGCCTGGAGTAGGAACTGGCAAACCACTCCAGTATTTCTGCCAAGAAAACTCTATGGACATGGAGTCACAAAGAGTTGGTCATGACTGTAACGACACAACACACACACATACATAGAATTACAGTGGTATCTTGTATAAAGGAATTAATTCGTTCCAAATGAAATTATGTTAAGCAAATTTTCCTTTATACAAATTCCCCATAGGAATGCATTGAAAACAGAGTGATCCCATTTTTATGTTGTATGGATTCTCCCCATAGACGATTCTGTTAAGCAAATTTCCCCTATCTCTGGAATTTTTTATGTTGTACAAATTTTATGTTATACAAGCTGTTTGTTATACAAGGGTCCACTGTACATTTAATCTAGTCTCAATGCTCATTATGCTCTAGTACAACATATTCTCTTTGGAATTTTCTTTTAAATATATCCAGAAAACAGAGTAATGGCTGTTGGGGCTTCCTTTGAAAAGCCGTTGTTACTACTGACCATTGGTGGTGATAGCCATGGTGCTGCCACTGTTTTTAAGCAACTTTGGAGCAGTCACCACTCGAGTCTTCATGTAGATACTAACAAAATATATACAGGATATCCTTGACAGAACACTGGAGTTTTTCATTATTTTGGCCATTGCTTGTCTATTTCTAATGAATGAATGAATGAATGAATGAATGAATGAATGAATGATCTCACCGAAGTGATATGGGGACAGTGCAGTAGTTTAATGGTGGGTAGGATAACAATAATTATCCAAGGTAACAAATGAGAACATGAGTGTGCATTGTTGTAAACTGTATTTTAGGTTTCATTTCCTTTCACCACCCCCTCTGGAATGTTTTTATTTTCCTCTTGCCCTTTGCTGTTGGTATTTTCCAGCAAACCTAAGAGAGGAAGGCAGGCAGCCGATGGCAATTGAAACTGTGCTAGACTTTTACAGAACAAGGTCATTGTGTCAAGCCTTTTAGGAAGACACTGTTAAGTGAAGGCGGGGGAAGAAGAAAGAAAGATGCCAGTGGGGGGTAAAATCATGAGACACATGTCAGGCTCTGTGTGATTGCCATAACAAGACAAAAAACTCTATCTTGGCTATTTAGTCTTTTGGCAGCCCAGGGAGTCCCATTAAAAGCCCACTCATCGATGCCTTGATAAAATAAAGCCATGATCAGCGCTTTAACCCATCCTCCCTCTGCTTTCTGAGACTTTTACAAATGGACAGTTGACTTGATGGTTATCAGATTCCACCCCCTTCCCCTTTTATCTTCTCCAAGTTTTCAGAACTGGGCTTTTCTCCTGCTGCTCTATGGGGCCGTATCTAAAGTTTTACTTTACTTTTACTTTATTTAGCATTTATGTACCGCCAGCTCTATACAAAAACAACTCAAGGTGGTGTCCGTTGCATTCCTTTCTGGCAACAACAAAACACGATTGTGTGCATATCCTTACTGGGACCAATAACTAGTCTCATAATGCTAAATGCCAGTCCCTACTTGCATGGCCCAAGGAGTGTCCAAATATACAGCCAGTCCTGTTGATCTACATAGAACATCTCAAAGTACAGAGCCTTGTAGGACTGGCCCACCCAGAACTCAACCACAGGTAACTTCCATCAATTTTCAGCTTCACCCAAATACGTTTAATTGCAACAAGGATAGCTACCCAGTTTCTGCGAGGCTCCTGCCTCAACTCAAAGGACATCAAGAAAAGCCAGAGGGGAGCTGCAGAAAATACCACTGCCTGTGCTCATCAACGGTCTCAGTCCTTTGAGCTTGCATGCATTGACTCTATGACCTCCACAGGCAGTAACTTCAATAACTTCTCTCACTGGAGGATTTAAAAAAGATGCTAGATGGCCACATGCCTGAGATGCTTTGCCTGAGGATTTCTTGTTTTGGAGGTAGGTTGGACACAAGGCTCCATGGGCCTTTGTCCAGGCCCAGCTTTTTTATTATTGTTGTTATTGAAATTGTGATCGTGATGGCAGTTAATGCTGTAGCACAAAGTTTTATTTATTTATCTTAATGTTGAGTATTTTTACCCCACCTTTCTCCTCTTCTTCCAATGCCCCCCCCCTCTCTCTCTCACTCACTCACTCACTCACTCACACACACACACACATACAGAGAGAGAGAGAGAGAGAGAGAGAGAGAGAGAGAGAGAGAGGAGAGAGAGAGAGAGAGAGAGAGAGAGATGCAGAGCTCAAGTCATCATTCTGATATAACCCCAAATTGTCTACATCACTGTTGGCTCAGGATTTGGGCAGGGGGACAAAACTCCCTGACATTTTGGGGTAAGGAATCCCATCTCAATCCACAAGCCACCCCCAATATAGAGAGGCAAAATATCTTTCATGGAGCCGTATGCCCTGGTTTTGGCTGAGGGGATGCAGTTCTGCCCCACCAAGCCTCCGTGTGAAGAGTCTGGTTCAAAAGTGAAGAGAAAGTGGACTTGGAAGACCCTGTGTGCTTTTTAAAAATCCTCATCTTTAATTGAGCCCCTTCCTTGCCTTCTTCAGTAAGAAGTGCAACTTACATTACCTTTTCTTCACAGTTTGGTATTCATTTTTTTTTATCCCTGAGCCCATGAATTTCTTGGGGAGGGGGAGTATATACTCGGTGGAATACTGTTTTATAAACAGAATGCCATGGTTTCCAAGCCTACTTCCCAATGACACTTCCCCATGGAGTCTCATATGTTTTATATGCTGTGCTGCGCTATGCTGTCCTATGCTATGCTATGCTATGCTATGCTATGCTATGCTATTATATTATATTATATTATATTATATTATATTATATTATATTATATTATATTATATTATATTATAATTTATTTATTTATTATTTATTTTTCACACTTATATATCACTCCTACTTCCCGAGCAGGAACTCAGGGCGGTTCACATAAAATCACAAGACGGCAAAAAAGCAAAGACTGTGGCAGCGGCAGGGACAAACTTACAGCATAAGGGTCAAGAAGAGGGGGGGAAGCCTCTAGTCATTTTTGAAGGCATCCCTAAAAAGGAGGGTCTTCAGACCTTTCCTAAAGGATGCCAACGATGGAGCCTGCCTCAACTTGCTGGGTAGGTTATTCCATAAAGGCGGCACCACCACCGAGAAAGCCCGCCTGTGAGTACTCGTTTTGTGGGCCTCTCTCGGGAGGACCGTCTGAAGCGAGAGGGCCAATGATGACCGGGTGGGTCGGGCCTGATCTAATTGTCGGTGAAGCTGCTCTGCCAGATAGACAGGGGCCAAGCCATGGAGGGTTTTGTAAGCCAAAACCAACACCTTGAACCTTATTCGGGAGGCAACGGGCAACCAGTGGAGGTGGGCCAGGATGGGAGTGATGTGGTCAAAACAACGCGCACCAGCCACCAGCCTGGCCACTGCATTCTGGACCCGCTGCAGTCTCCGAACAAGGCTCAAGGGGAGCCCCATGTAGAGAGCATTGCAATAATCCAGCCTCAACATGACCAATGCCTGTACCACTGTCCTCAGGGAGCTCTCGTCAAGGTACGGGCGAATCTGGGTGATTAACCTTAGATGATAAAAGGCTGACCTGGTCATGGCTGACACCTGGAGATCCAGGGTCAGACCCGGATCCAGGACGACACCCAGATTCCTCACTCTTTGCGCCAGCTGGAGGGTGGACCCATCCAGACTGGGAAGAGGGCCACAGTACCCATCAGGGCCACCCCCGAAGAACATAACCTCGGTCTTTCCAGGGTTGAGCCGGAGTCTGTGGGTCCTGGTCCAGTCCAAAACTGCAGCCAGGCAGCGGTCAAGGGTCTGGACGGCCTCCACTGCACAGGTGGAAAAGGAGAGATAGAGCTGCGTGTCATCAGCGTACTGATGACAGCAGACTCCAAAACTCTGGATGATCTCAGCCAGCAGCTTCATATAGATGTTAAAGAGCATTGGGGGGAGGGATGACCCCTGAGGCACCCCACAAGAGAGTGTCCAGGGAGCCAACAACTCACCCCCCAAGCTCACTCGCTGGGTATAACCCTCAAGGAAGGAACGGAGCCAACCAAAGGCCGAGCCCCCGATCCCCACCCCCGAGAGCCACCCCAGCTGGATACTGTGGTCGACGGAATCAAAAGCAGCTGACAGGTCGAGGAGGACCAGCAGGGTAGAGCAACCCCTGTTGGCCCTCCTCAACAGATCATCATGCAGAGCAACCAGGGCCGTCTCCGTCCCATGACGCGGCCTGAACCCAGACTGGAAAGGATCCAGGACATGGTTCTCCTCCAGGAACGACTGGAGATGCAGGGCGGCGACTCGCTCGACTACCTTGCCCAAGAAGGGAACATTGGCTATGGGACGATAGTTGGACATATCGTCCACAGCCAAGCCAGGTCTTTTAATAATGGGCTTCACCACCGTCTCCTTCAGCAGACTGGGAAAAATCCTGTCCCTGAAGGAGGCTGAGGCAATTAGTGAAGCCCATTTTGGCATGCTCCCCCCTGTGATCTTAATCAACCAGGACGGGCAAGGGTCAAACGGAGAAGCCGCAGGCCTGCAGTGTCCCAGGGCCCTGGAGGCATCCTCAGGTGTAACAGACCCGAACTCAACATATATTATATATTATATTATATTTTTATTTTAATAATTTCATTGTTTTATAGCGTATTATTTTATAACTAATTTCATATATTTTATTTTATATAAAATAGTCTACATTTTACATACTGAGTACATGTTTAATGGTATGCTAATGCTAGAAGAACCTGGAGAAAGACTTCAACCTCCTATATTTAACTATGTTGGCTCTTCAAACATATATTCAGTTTACCGGTGTGTGATTTAAAAATGAAGGGAAGTTCATGAGCCCTCAGGCTAGATGCTGTGATGGAACTGAAGAAAAGAGGTAGTCATAAATGGGATCAAAACAGGATTTGAAGTGCAAGGTGAAAAAAGAAGCGTGAAAACTACCCCTATCTGGTTATAGCTCCTCTGTTTGAACTTTTCCATATATATGGAATATATATATATGCTTGAGCTGCCTCTAAAACAAACATATCAATTTAACTCTTCAAAGTGCAGCTCTATGATAGATTTTGTTCTTTTTATGATAAATTCTTTCTTAGTGCAGATGAAAGCCAGCAGCTGGTATTTGTGTAGACTAAACTTTATGTAGCCACCTCCATGGCCAGTGTTTGCAAACCACATTTTCTAGCCATCTGGGAATAAGTCACCTTTCCACAGAGAATGTTGCCATCTTGCTTTGAATTATTCAGCCTCTTTTACTCTGGAGTTATGAAAACATTCGTGGGAAATCCAGCCAAAAGGTTGGTGGCGTGGGAAGAACATCCTATGCTTGTTTTGCCAAGTGGCTTCTTCTTATAATACCATGTAAAAATCTCAGAGCCTTCTCAGAGCTTGGAATTCCTTCCTTCCTTCCTTCCTTCCTTCCTTCCTTCCTTCCTTCCTTCCTTCCTTCCTTCCTTCCTTCCTTCCTTCCTTCTCACTTCCAGCAGGGCTCAAGGATTTTGGAAGTTGTAGTTTAAAAGATGTGTAAAATATAAATTCTGGTTCCATGTGTGTGGTACACAGACATGTTGATGGTCCATACGTGATACGAAGTTCGGCACTTTGCACACACTCTGTTCCCGGGGGCAGCAAGAGCACCTTAGAAAAATCTCCAGATTTTGGGAATGACAGGGAAATTGGGTCAAAGTACCATCATACCTGGACAGGACACCTATGTGAGAAACAAATGGAAATGAGCCACATTATTCTGATTGCTTATAAATCTGGTATTGCTCTTAAACGTTGCACATAAACGTAAATGAAATGCACTGGCAAAGCAGTGGCATCTACTGAAATTATTCTAAACAATGCCACAAAATAATCCACCCCAAGCTGAGCTGGTGAGAGCTATTATTAACATCAAGGACATGCCATGCTTCTAAACATATCTGTGCCACGGAAAGAGATATGGCATCTTTAAATTACTGGGTGAAAGAGATAAAGAGCTGGAGACCTGCCAAGGTAAAAGTTGTAAAACTGGATTGATTTTTGCTACAGCTTGCTAAGGGCTCCCAAGAGCCAGGATGCAGTGTTCAAATATAATAATTGATAGGCTGAAAAAATATTTCTGATAAGCATGCGGCTGTAACACACAACTCGGCTGGAGATGAAGTGGGTCTTTTGTGTTTCAACTACCCTGACTAACCAAAGTGACCCAGATCTGTTGTTCACCTCCATAATTACAGCTGTATAAATTCTTTCTATGCACAACACACACACACACACACACACACACACACACACACACACACACACACACACACACACACACACACACACACACACACACACACACACACACACACACACACACACACACACACACACACACACACACACTTTTCTCTCTCCTTCAGCTTTTTTTCAGCTGTAGAGAAAATGGGTCTGGCCTTCAAATAAGGGCACTTGTTAAATGTTCTTGCAGAAAAGTAATTATCCCACAATCAGACCTATACTGAGCATGGATGGGAAGGAGTGGACCGAAGGGGCAGGGGAAAATGCTTAAATGAATGGCACCCCCAGAGTTCCCATGACACCAATACTTTGACCTCATCTGCCTTCACTTAGGATTGCTGGCCACCTCGTCCTCTAAACCTGTGCATGTCCAAATTGCTTCAAGACTCATTTGGACACACTGCATTTTGAACAATGATTTCTCTGAACATTTTTCAATAACAGTGGAGAAGAGGTGATTTATTGCCTCAAACTAAATTTAAATCTCAGTCAAGTCTCAGTAATGTGTGGGCATACGTGGGTGGGCGTTCTATGTTTCCACTGCATTTTTTCCAATACTAGTTAGTGCTCAAGGTGGCTTATAGTGTAATCATAAGACCCAGTAACAACAAATTTAGACACGAAATAATCAAATGAAACTGAGTCCAACCGAAAAAAGCATTGAAGTCAATTATGTCTACAGACTATTAAATGCACACACTCACTCATGCGCGCACACGAGTGATGCCTTTGACGTTGTTCTTTCCTTTCCTTTCATACTTTTTAGTAAAATAATTCCAGCTGAATGCCAGCTGAAAGCAGGGGAATGGAAAAGTATGCAAAGGGGAAACAAGACACTTGATGTGCCCATCAACCACAGCATCCCGAGAGCAGGACTGCATCAGCACACCAGTTCACTGGTCACCTATGAGGCAGTGAGATGCACTGTGTTTCTGTCTCATGCATGGCACCAAGATTGCTCAAAGGGTGGCATTTCCTCTCTTCACCAAGTTCTTCTGCCACTATTCTCACCTTTTATCCTGATCTGCTCTTGCAGCTGCTGCAGGTTTCTTTAGCTGCAAAGTGATCACTGGAACCTTTGGTCAGGGACCTGACCAATACCAGCTGGATATTGTATTGCACAGCTGCAGACTCCATACTCACCACTCTGATTCCTAGGCCATGGAATTATTGGTTTAAAATTCTTTCTTTCAACTTCAGCCTGCAATAAAGCTCCAAGTCAGCTAGTGTAAGTGTGATGTGTAAGATGAAGATGGGGGTACATCTCAAGATGTTCCCAGACTACAAGTCCCACCAACTCTGACTACTGCTGTGTTGGTTGGTGGTCTTGAATGCTGGTATGAAGAAACATCTGAAAGGGCACAAGTTCTGTGTTTCTGGCACTCATAAGGATTCTTAAACTCCTAGATCCCCATATCAACAAGGTTAGAACCATAAACATGACAAAGAGGAAGGAACCACACTGATTATTTAGCCTAATTCCCTTCCAGTTCAGGCAATCCACATCTAAATCATCCCCAGAAGATGGTCATCCAGCTTCTAGTTAAACATCCCCAATGAAGAAGTCACCAGCTTCCAAATTAATATAATTCACTGTTGAACAGTTCTGAAATTAACAATTTCTTCCTAATCTTTACTCTAATAGTTATCAGAAAATAACTGAAGCTGGCTGTGTGGGTTCTGTTACTGTTTTCGTAAGTATCCATAACATTGATCCTCTTATACCAGCACTGTGATATTTTAAGAACCACCCAGCCATAGAGGTGCTGCCTTCCCTAATGGTGATTAAGTGTTCTTCCTTAAACATGGATAGGAACAAAATAAAAATCAGATAATATTTTCTGGAAGATATGAACTAGGTTGTATTGTTCTGCTTATATACCGCCCCGTACTACTTCTAGGAGTCTCTGGGCAGTTTACAGTTTTAATTTCAGTAATGCAGGCTATATATCCCCCCAGCAAGATGGGTACTCATTTTACCGACCTCAAAAGGACAGAAGGCTGAGTCAACCATGAGCCTGCTACCTGGGATCGAACCCCAGGTTGTGAACACAATTTTACCTGCAGTACAGGCATTTAACCACTGCGTCATGGGGCTCCAAGCAGCAAAGAAGCAGCAAAGGGGTTTCCTTTTCCATTTCGCAACATCTCTGTTCTCGATATGACTGATAGAGAAGCAACAACCCATTCTTAGAGGAAGCTGCCCTCATAAATCAAGCTGGGTTTCCATCCAGAGTTGATCACCAGGCAAAGGTTGGGGATACTGATGTGAGTTATTTTCAAACCATTAGGAATATAGGAGGCAATCCAGCAAAGAGAGTTTGCATGCATTAATAACTAATTATAATAAACCAAGCCAATAAAATAAAATAAAAATAAAAATAAAAATAAGGGGGACAAAAACATTGTGGCACCTTAAAGACGAATCTCTTTTTTCTTTAAATGTGAGATTTCAGGAGCAAATCCACTTCCCCAAAACCACTCACCCTTCCCTTCTTTTGGGGGGAGGGTGTGTGAGCCTTGGGACTGCACAGTTTGCCCAAAGCTGATCAGACTGGCTGTACTCACAGGAGGCACCGTGGGAAATCAAACTCCCAACCTCTGGCTCATAAGAACATAACATAAGAACAGCCTTCCTGGAACAGGCCACAGCCCATCCAGCCCAGCATTCTGAGATCTAGCATCCAAAAGTTTCATGGAGTGCCCCCTAATTCTAGTGCTGTGCGATAGGGAAAGCAGCTTTTCCTTATCTACTTTGTCCACACTATGTATGATTTTATACACTTCAATCAGGTCACCTCTTAGGCGCCGCCGTTCAAGAGTGAAGAGGCCCAGCCTTTGCAGACTCAGATGGTAAGGAAGGTGCTCCAGTCCCCTAATCATTCTGGTTGCTCTCATCTGCACTTTTTCCATTTCCATAATATCCTTCTGGTGGTATGATGACCAGAACCAAAGCTGTTTTGATGTTGAGTGCCAGCAATCTGGTCCTATCATGGTTTAAGTGCAACCCATCCTTCCTGAAGAGGTTTGGCTTGTCCCAAAATGTTCTCCAGTTCCTGACAAATCCGAAGCCCTCCACTTGACACCATTGCCTCAACCACACATTGAGGCTTCTGAGCTACACCTGTCTGGTGGGTCCTGCATGAGGAACTGGAAGCACTTCTAAAAATGCTACCTTGAAAGTCTGGGACTTCAATCTTCTTCCTAACAACCTGAATTTGGCTTCCAGAACTGACCTCTTTGCCTTCCCAACATCATTGTTACCAAGGTGTACCATGACCACTGTCTTCTTCCCAGTTCTCTCTAACAAACGATCAAGATTTCTCGTGATGTCTGCAGACTTTGCAGCTGGCAGGCAAGTCACCATATGGTTATCATGCACATCACAAATCCATCTCTCTGTATTTCTAATAACTGAATCATCCTCAGCCAAGTACCTAAACCACTGATAGCATTCAAACAGAAGGTAATGTGATAACATTCTTAGAGAATAACCATTTCAAAAATCTCTTCCGTTGAGAAACTGGGAGCATGGCTCTATCTGTAAATCTCCACTGATAGAGATCAGAGCTGAGCTTAGGGAAAACAATTCTTTTCTCGCCAGCATTGCTGGGAGAATCTGAGAGCTGTAATTTCAAAGGGGAACTTTTCCAAGGTCTGGCTATGGGTACTTCCTCAGGCACATCCTGGACCCAATTACAACACTAGCCAGAGAAGTGTTTCACTCAAATGAACCTTCTGTGTATATTTAATTCTATCTTGTTTTCCTTTCAGTTCAGCATAAGTACATATATTGATAAATGCTGTAGGGTGGGCGGGGGGGGGGCAGAAGCAACCTTGAGCCCACAGAGAGATTAATGAATAGAGATTAGTACAAAACAAAAATATAGTGTTTTCTTTTATTTCTTTTTTCTTTAGTAGTTTTGTTTTGTTTGTAACAAATTTTTAAAGTAGTTTTGTTACAAAAAGGAATGAAACAACACAAAATGCTATAAAATGTCTCCCCTGGATCCTAGAGTCACCAATATCATAGGGGATTTTGGTGCCTCTAGGATGACTGGTGTCCCCAACCGCTGCCATTTTGGTTCCTCTAGGATAAATCATTTTGTTCCTAAAGGAAAAGATGGCATTTTGTTTCATTTCCTAACAATACGCGCTCTACCGTTTCATTTCATCACTAAATGTTTTATTTATTTATTTATTTATTTATTTATTTATTTATTTATTTATTTATTTATTTATTTTTCACATTTTTATACCGTGCCTATTTCTCTCAAGGGGACTCAGGGCGGTTTATAGCAAAAGAAAATAAAACAGTTAAAACAATTAAAACATCCAAGAGTCCACAACAGATGATGGCAGAGGCGGTCAAGCGGTCAGGCGAACCAGGCTCAGGGGTGGGGGGGAAACCTGTATCCCTAATCAGTGCCGAAAGCGTCTCAGAAAAGTAAGGTCTTTAAATCTTTCTGAATGACGCCAGCGACGGAGCCTGTCGAAGCTCGCTTGGGAGCTTATTCCAAAGAGTTGGCCCCACCACCGAGAAGGCCCGCCCACGTGTGCTGGTTTTGCGGGCCTCCCTCGGGGGGACCGTCTGCAGTGAGAGGGCCGATGATGATCGGGTGGGTCGGGCCCGGTTTGATTGTCGGGGGAGACGCTCTGCCAAATAAGCAGGGGCCAAGCCATGGAGGGTTTTGTAAACCAAAACCAACACCTTGAACCTTATCCGGGAGGCAACGGGCAACCAGTGTAGGCGAGCCAGGATGGGGGTGGCGCGGTCATAACAACACGCACCCACCACCAGCCTGGCTGCCGCATTCTGGACCCGCTGCAGTTGCCGAACAAGGTTCAAGGGAAGCCCCATGTAGAGAGCATTGCAGTAATCCAGCCTCGACATGACCAGCGCCTGTACCACTGTCCTCAAGGAGCTCTCATCAAGGTACGGGCGAATCTGGGCGATAAGCCTGAGGTGGTAAAAGGCCGACCTGGTCATGGCTGACAACTGAGATTCCAGGGTCAGATCCGAGTCCAGGACGACACCCAGATTCCTCACTCTTTGCGCCAGCTGGAGGGCGGACCCGCCCAGACTGGGAAGAGGGCCACAGTACCCCTCCAAGCCGCCCCCGAAGAACAAAACCTCGGTCTTTCCAGGGCTGAGCCTGAGTCTGTGGGTCCTGGTCCAGTCCAACACCGCAGCCAGGCAACGATCAAGGGTCCGGACGGCCTCCACTGCACTGGTGGAAAAGGAGAGATAGAGCTGCGTGTCATCAGCGTACTGATGACAGCAAACTCCATAACTCCGGATGATCTCTGCCAGCGGCTTCATATAGATGTTAAAGAGCATTGGGGAGAGTGATGCCCCCTGAGGCACTCCACAAGAGAGTGTCCAGGGAGCCGGCAACTCACCCCCAAGCTCACGCGCTGGGTGCGGCCCTCAAGGAAGGAACGGAGCCAGGCCAAATCCAGGCCCCCAATCCCCACCTCCGAAAGCTGCTCCAGCAAGATACCGTGGTCGACAGTATTGAAAGCCGCTGTCAGGTCGAGAAGGACCAGCAGGGTAGAGCAACCCCTGTCAGCCCTCCTCAACAGATCATTGTGCAGAGCGACCAGAGCCATCTCGGTCCCATGACGCGGCCTAAACCTGGATTGGAAGGGATCCAGGACATGGTTCTCCTCCAGGAACGACTGGAGACGCAGGGCGGCGACTCGCTCAATCACCTTGATTGAAACAATGAAACAGCGTTTTGTTTTTGTTTTCTGCCCATCTCTATTAGTGAAGACTACCGATGGGCACTGTTCATTAGTTCTGTGCCTACCAAAATAAGACCCTACTACTACTACTACCACCTGAAGAGGTTAATTCTTCCTAACAACCCTACCATTCTGCTTGATGTGGAAAGCTAACCTCTAGATCCCAACACGAGTGTTCTTGGACTGTAATTCCCAGAAACTCTGGCCAGCACAGCTAGTGGTGAAGGCGCCTTGGATCTGCAATCCAAGAATACCTAGGTGAACCAAGGTTGGGAAACACTGCTTTAGATCATAAGCAAGGGAAATTCTCCCACTTCTAGAGTCATACTCCTTCAGCAATAATTGTTCAAAGGGCTATGTGCTAGCAGCAGATTGGCCAGGAAGGAAAAGGAAGTGAAAGCATTCATTTTTCTTTGCTGTCACCACTTGCTCTTCTCTCTCTTCCACATCGTGCTCTCCCCACCCCTGTCATAATGACTGGTGACCTGAAGTGATTGTTTACAGAAAACGTTTGAAATTAGGCTGAGGGCCATTTATGGATACCAATGGCCCTTACCGACCTAAATTCAGTTGATTTCAGTGTGTCTGCCTACAGTGTGACTACATTGAATGTCAGCCCATTGTGTCCTAAGATGAACAATGAGTCCTGAGTTTTAAAACCCCCCACAGAAGACTAATAGGGTCACATTAGAGTATTTAGTAGTACCAGTACAAGCAGCATTAAATATATGACATCATTGCTGGTGGTTCTTCAGTAGTGCTTGGAAAAGTCACATTTTTGGGGAGACAAGAGGTGTCAAATTGTGAGTATCATAAAGTCTTCTGTGGTCCGTAGAAAGGGGAACTATCTTTCCATGCTCCCTCCAGCCACACCCCAGATGAAGTAATTTATTTCTTTTTTTTTAAACTTCTTCATATCAGGATAGCCACAAGTATCAGTCTGTGAGAGGAAGTGTAATACTGAAATGCCAAAGGGATAAGTGGAATGTTAACATTAAAAATGTATCTTGTCAGAAGTTTTCAGGTGGTTATGAATGAGTAATAAATGTTAAATATGAGGTGGTTCTTCTAACACATGGGCTTCCATCTTCATTTTAATGTCTTCATATTCACAGTTTGATTGCTGAACATTTGGGCACCAGTATGGAAATGTCGTTTTAACCATTATTTCCAGATTTAAATATCTCTAACTGGTGTACCAGAGGTCCCAGTTCTATTTTTAGCATGTTAATGCCCTGCGTAACTGGGAAATATGCAAATATCTAAGTCTTTCACTTTGTATGTTGGCTTTGGGAAGTGCAAATTAAAGATGTTTACATTATGCAATCACAACCTCCTGTCCTGAATAGCTGGTTAGGAAGGGGATAAATTGCAATGAATTGTACTACAGGAAGGAGGGAAAAAGCAAGAGAAAGCATGAGATGCCTCCTTGTGATCTTAGTACACTGCGTGTTCTAAGCACTTATACTATGGGAAGGACAGGAGAGGAGACAGAGGGAAGTGAAGAAAAGTCAAGCCACAAAGCTCTTCCAGCTGTACTAATTGTAGAATTCTGGCCTATAATTAAATAAAACAGAAAGTGCATTAAAAACCCAAAGCATCTGAAGTAACATTCAGAGTGGGTTAGCAACACAGAAGAGGAAAGTATGTGTAGTTCCTAAACTGAATCCTTCAGAAATGCCATCTGCTTTATTTAACATTGACTTTGCTTCTGTGTCCACAAGGCAAAACATCAGGAAATGGTTGAATATCGACTTCTAAGATTGGACCCATGCTGTTGCAAGAAAGAGAATGCCATGCTTTAAACAGCTAAATCCAGCCTGAGTGATGATGACACCAAAGTCAGCAGTCAAGATCGCCTACAGGATTCCCTCTTGTGTTTGCAAACATTCAGAAATAGACACCAATGAAGACAAAACAAAACCTGATTCTTGCAAAGCAAAGTGGTCTTCTTATATACTGCTCCATAGCGCTTCAAACACTCTCTGGGCGGTTTGCAGTTTGGGATTCAACCCCAGGTCGTGAGTACAGTTATATTTGTAGTACAGCAGTTTAACCACTGCACACTTCTTACAAATGGACTGTTGCATAAATCTACCGTTTTCACATTCTGTTGGTCTATCCAATTATTGCCACAACTGCTGACTCATTTTACTTTGTATCAGGTCAACTCTTTCAAGGAAGATGCAAAATTACATGTTCTGCGCAGGGCTTTTGAGCACAGGAGTGAGTGAGTTCAGCTGAATATACTTACAAGCACCTCTGCAGACTTGAACATGCAAAGGCCTGCCTTTCCTTCTAGGTGTTATGACCATGAAGAAGTGGGTTGAGCAGGGCACCTTCCAAATGATTAGAACTAGAGAGAGGCATGAATTTTAAAAAAATGAATAGCAGAATTCATCCAAAAATGCCTAATTTGTCAATTCATATTTGTACAAAGTACTACAAACTGATACCCCGGCGAATACAAATAAATGTGTTTTAACAATGTTTGATTTGTTGATTCATGGGGCTGTAAAATGGACCCAATGCTTTCAGAATCACCTAATTATCTAGTATCCTTCCATGTTTGAAGAAGACTGGATTCATGGTTTCCAAGTTAAGCACCCCCAAAGAAAGCCCACTAGAAATTCCCTCCAGGTATTTAATGACACCAAACTTGCAGAGAAGCTTCTTCTGACTCTCCTCTACAATCCCTCCAAATTTGGTGAAGATTGGGTTTCCTCAAGCCAGTTACTAAAGGGCACTTTCATTTGTGGGTGTATAACTCAGATGTCTAAAACCAATCTTCATCAAACTTAGAGGCATTGTGGAGGAGAGTCAGGGGTGGTTTGCAGCAAATGTGGTGTCTTTAGGCCCCTGAGGGGCACTTTCCTAGGGGGTCCTATTTGGGGATACATAACTCAGACATCTGGAATTCAAACTTCACCAAACTTACGGGGCTTGTTGAGGAGATGCTCAGGAAGCTTTCTTGAAATTCTAGTGCATTGGGGACCGTTTTGTAGGGTTTAAATAAAAAAAAAAGAATTACAGATTAATTTGCAAATTTGTCAGAAAAAATCATAAATTTGTTTTTTTGGTTTTGTGTGTGGCTCATTGACCTTGACCAATCAGGAATAAAAATGAATCACCATTTTTTCTGATTCATCCCCCTCTCTAATTAGAACCCTTTGTGCTTTTAGGTATAATGTTGGAAATGGGCTCCAGTAGTTTATTATTATAATCAGATGGATATATCATGACTTTGTTGTTTTTGCAACTTTATTACATAAATTAGAGACATATATCAGGTGATGGAGAAATAGAGTGGATTTTATTATGTTAGCAAAAAGTATCATGCAGATTTTTTATACTTGTTTTTGGATATGTCTGTGAAGATACTCTGTCATCCAGGAGAGGTTATCTGGAAGTTGAGTCATAGCAGCTGGACTTCTTTTCTTGTGAGACTGATATGTTTTGCTACACATCCAAACAGCTTCATCAGTCTTAGGAAAGCTAGTGGTAAAACTATTTCTATTTCTATTTCCTACAATGTATAGTTCACCTTGATTTCACATCACCCTGGTCCAAATAGGCTCATAAGCTGGACAAGGGCCTGAATAGGCTCATTTGGTGGCCAGTGGCCTCAATAGGCATATTAGATGTACAATGGCCTGGGGTACATGAAAATCCCACCTATGCAACCCTTTCCAATATCCATACTCCTGCCAAGAAAACTCCATGGACATGGAGTCACGAAGAGTCGGTCAGGACTGTAACAACACAACACACACACACACACACACACACACACACACACACACACACACATGGGTCATTAGCTGTGGCCTTGTTGGTGGAAGTGTGAAGTGCTTCTGATTTGTATGGAGATTGATGAAAAGGCAGTTTTTGCATAGGAAAATAATATTCAAGGACCTCATCCTTGTAAATATGAGAAAACATGTGTGTGTGTGTGTGTGTGTGTGTGTGTGTGTGTGTGTGTGTGTGTGTGTGTGTGTGTGTGTGTGTGTGTGTGTGTTGTGTCGTTACAGTCATGACAGACTCTTCGTGACCCCATGTCCATGGAGTTTTCTTGGCAGGAATACTGGAGTGGCTTGCCAGTTCCTACTCCAGGCGCCTACAGCACCTGGTATTCCCTGGTGGTCTCCCATCCAAGTCCTAGCCAGGGCCGACCCTGCTTACCTTCTGAAATCAGGCGAGATCGGATGTGCTCAGTGGTACAGCCCACATATTTGCAGGATGTGCAGTGAACTAAAAGCCTATGTGAGTGATGAGTAGCTAAGCCATGAGGAGCCAGAGTAGCTAATGAGCACTTGGGTGGCTTTGCAAACCCACTTTCTGCCCTGTATCTTCTGTAACACTAGGACAAGTCAGTAAGTCATAAAGATTTCATGGCCACCCAATCTATGTGCGCTCACAGCTCAAGAACCCGATGCAGCTAAGTGTGGGATTCTAGTCAACCCCCCCCCAAACCCCAGTGGATTAATGTACTTCTTGCCTAGGAAAATGCTTCCAAACAACTTCCATGCTTTCAGGATGCTAAATCCCAAGTCGATCTGGAATGCTGAATGTGGTGCACCGTGCTGAGAGCGCTGATCTGAGGAGGAAGGAGAAGTAAAAGCAACAGGAACAACTTCGATCTGATTTGCACGTATCCATTGCTTCCAGCAGGTACTTGAGGACGTGAGATGGCAAGGAGGGAAGGACTGGAGCGGATAAACTTCATTTTGCTGTTGCCAGTGGGAATACTTCATTTTTTATTTTTATTTTTTGCTCTCAACTTAATGTTAATAACGAAGCACTATCCCGGCTCTGGCAATTTGCAGGGAAAGCAGGTTATGTAATTCTTCTACATTAATAGCTGCAGACTGGAAAGAATTGGCCTCAAACTGTCTGAAGGAGGGAATCTTCCATATTAAATGTTCTAATTGCAGGGTAATATTTTCATGCATTGATTTTTTTTTAAAAAAGAAGAAAATCCAGCCCATTTAATTTTATGTATTAACAGCATACATTTGTTCTGTGGTATACTTAATTAGATCAATTTTAAATTTTAATGGCATCATTTTGCAAGTTTAGTTCTGGTAAGAGAAAGTTTTGAAATCCATTATTTTCTCCCAGCCTCAAAGGCTGAGACCACTGGATCTTGACATATTGTACATATATAGATTAAGCTCTATCTCGGTAGATTCCAAAAAGGATCAAAACAGAGAATAGGTAAACTTCTATGTAGAAAGAAGCTTTTCAGGCTGATTGAAATGACCATGATTTAGGCATGGTATGTAACCTTTGATACCAAGCAGTAAATCTATCATAAATTCAGACTTTGCATAGAGCAGTGGATCCCAACCTTGGGTAACCCATGTGTTCTAGGACTTCAACTCCCAGAAATCTTGGCCAACACAGCAGGTGGTACAGATTTCTGGGAACTGCAGTCCAAGAACACCTGGGTTGCCCTCAGTGTTTGGCATTTGATCATATCCTATAGCTTTTCATTTTTAGCTCTTGCAAGAGGTATGGCTGGACTAAGCATACAACAAGAAGGAAATAACCTTAGGGACAGCCTAAAGATATAAGTGAATGGAAGGGGATGAAATTCATAATAAAATTTTATCCAGCAAAAAGGTCACATCAGAAATAAAAGCTGTTTTGGCACTAAATGTACGGAAGCATCTGGTCTTCACTAGCCTTAAGACCTTATAATGGATACAACCATAATGCATGACCTGAATGCTTTGTACAAGCCCCACTTTGAAATGAACTGAAAGTGGTTTCCAACGAATTAGGGAAACTTTTCCAAAATGTATAGGGGGTAACATGGTCCAAGATGCAGATGTTGTTGTATCTCTTCTTCCCCTCAACTGACATGAGTGAAGGCATCAAATTGAGTGCCATGCTTTTGGCATGCCCTTTCCCTTCACTCCACTGCTCGGTTTAGAAGGGCAAAAGGTTTCCAGCTAAGCCATGTCCATGGATTTAACCACAGAAATGGAGGTTTTGTTGCCACCTTTCCCTTATCTACTTGTGTTTTGGCTTATTACATCTTATGCAGTTCCTGTGTTGTGATTCTCTCCCTCCCCTGTGTCTACAAATCTTCATGGTGCAGTGGTTAAATGCCTGTACCTGCAGGTAGCAGGCTCAAGGTTCACTCAGCCTTCCATCCTTCCGAGGTCAGTAAAATGAGTACCCAGCTTGCTGGGGAGGGGGAAATGTGTAGCAATGTGTAGCCTGCATACTGTAATTAAACTGTAATTAAACTGTAAACCACCCAGAGACTACTTGAAGTGGCATGGGGGGTATAGAAGCAGAACACTTTGCTTTCCTTTACTTATTTACCCATATATAGCCCATGATTACTGACATACTACATTCTCCACAAAGCAAACTGAAGCTATGCTGGATCCACATAAAGGTAAGAGTCCATTTATCTGCTGTCAGGGTCCCCCCACCAACCCCCAGACCCATGGAGACTTTCTGTTATCCCATATGGTGGTAACATAAACTTTCTCATGATAATAATAACTGTTAAGAGTGAAATGGGTAGTCTTGGAAAATTGCTCATTCTCCTGTTTTTGAGTCTGCAAAACAGAAATGGTTACAGCCATCTGTTAGGGTTTCATGCAGCAGGAGGGCATTTGGACTGGAAGACCCTTGGGTGCTTTCCAACTGTACAGTCCTATGATTCTATAATTGCATGGACAAGTAGTGGATCACAGCTGAGTGTCCCACCCATGACCACAAGAAGACGATCTTGTAGCAAGCATTAACGAATGGCCAAGCAAAATATATTTCCCACTAAGCTATGAGAACTTAAATGTTGAGGCCGAAGCCTTCCTTTCCACTTTCTGCAAGTGGATTTGCAAAAGCCTTAGCTGTTGTCTTCACTGGATTTGATTTACTACCCAGAATTTCATTTTCAAACCAAACAGATGCCCCTGTTAGAAAGGAAGAATTCAGACGCCTGCTTTGCTGCTGATTGTGTCTGAAGGCTGATGATATCTAAAGGAGTTCAACATCTATACTGCATATGGAAATGAGAGCACTGGGTTTTCGAAGGCTTTCATCGCCGGGATCTGATAGTTGTTCGGGCTGCTTGGCCAAAAATCTCACAAGAACTAGCACTGGGTTTCCTTACTGAGTAGAGATGGGCACGAATCAAAAAATTGCATTTTGTTTGTCGTTTGTCGTTTGGAGGGTCCGTTTCGGTTCATTTCCGTTTTTCGTGAATTTTTGAAAAAATTCATTTTCATTTTCGTTCGTTTCATTACCGTTTTGTTACCATTTATTTCATTTTTTTGTGATTTTAAAAAGGATTTTAAGCAATTCATGCATATTGCAGTAACGGAAACACACGACAAAATTTCCGGTGTTTCTGTTCATTTTGTTACATTTCAGAGACAAAATTCGTTTGTCATTTCAGTTATGTAACGAAACAAAAACACAAAAACGGAAACAAAAAATTGTTTGTTTCGTGCCCATCTTTATTACTGAGTATGCAAAGCTTCAATTATGAGATTATGAAGTACACACTGTATATTGCAGCATAACTCAAAGTAGATGCACCTGGAAGGTGAAAGAAATGTACCCATGCTGTGTGTCACTTCTGTTTGGCTTCTAATGGTTTTAATACTACCCGATTTATCTGAATGTTTGTTTTTCTGCTGGCATTAAGGAACATAATCCCATCCCAAAGTGCCTGCCATAAATTGCTTACCTAAGATGATAAACAATGCATCATTTACAATGTTATTGAAGTTCATTAACAATGGAAAAAGAAACCCACTGTTTGTAAGCTTAGGTCAATGGGACAAGAAAAGGTTAGATGGATGTCATTTTAGCTTTTTTGAGATAGTTCCTCTTCAAAATGCAGTATTTTAATGTGTCTGACTATATTTTGTCTAAAACCATTAGAATAAAAATTGTGGGTACTCTTATAAAAAAATAAGCCAAAGAGAGAACCATGTGGTTGCAAAACTGTAATTTGGGGTTGGAAAAGTGGGGTTATTTTATACTGTACATGGGGGCATCTTGTAGACAGAAAAATACAGGTAATTAAAAAAAAATCAAATCTGTACAAATCCAATACTGCAGCCATTTCATCCACAATATTGAATTATTGTATAGTACTATCAAAATGATAATTGGGGACAATGAAATATTCAAATAAGAAAAAGAATATGAACTTATGAATCCTTAAGAATGCTTATACCAGACAGGGAGCTCCAAATCTTCAGAAGGGCATGGGCAGAAGAGTCCAAAATTCAATTAAATGACCAAATCCTATTTTTGGCTAATTGAAGAGATACCAGGACACATCATGGTTACACAGTCAGGTGCAAGACCAACATGTAACTAGACAAGTTGCAAGAACTCACCAATTGGCGCAATTAGCCATAGCAAATTATGCAAACCTTATGTGAACATGAATAGGATTTTGGCCAATAAATGCCAACATGGAGACTACAGGATTGGAGAGCCAGTTTGAGGAGTAGTATTGCCAAGTTGTAGTTTAATAGGTATAGAATCAATTTCCAGTGTCCTTCAATATAGACAAAGGATCTTCAGGTACTCAACAAACTGCCTACTTGTATATTAACTGTACCATGGTTAGTTTCTTAAACTTTAATTTACCCAAACAAGCCAGGATCAAAAGTAAGATTCTGATCTTGGCTTCATTTGGACAAGCCACAACTGAACTAATCAGAATTCTCAGCTTAGATGTAACTAGTTAATTCAAACACAAAACTGGATCTCCTCTTTGTGGTGATAACTGAATCAAAGAATGGAGGAGAAAGCATGTGAGTTTGAGACTCATTGTGACTTGTGTATGTAGCAGAAAACTGAAATTTAGCAGTATAATCCAATTTAGTTTATATTACTATGTTGCGATTTAACAGAGTTATATTAAAATTATAGCTTAGATGCCCTGGATCATAATGAGAATTCCTCTTACAACACATTATGCTATGCACCTTTTGGAGAAATATCAAAGCTGAAGTGTGTAAAATTCATATCCAAATTTGAATAATCAGTGTCTCTTTCCCTTCCCTTTTCATTTCATTTCACTTTAAAATAAATGTTCATAGGAAGGAGTGTGATTTTTTTTGCAATTCCAGGCATACAACAATGACAAACATGATAGACCACTGGTAGTTCGTAACAAGCCCATAATACAAGGGATGCCTGAAACTATTTTCCTGGTTGCTTTGGGGAACTTTGAATTCTTTCCAGGAAATGAGACAGGGTTGGTTCTTTCACCTTGTAAGTTGTTATTTCCCCAGCTTTTTTTAATAAGTGCCAGAAAATTATTAACAAAAATTATTAGCTTTGGTATGTTTTGGCAGCTCTCTTTAAGACACAAGCCCTAAGGGCTCAGTACTACTAGGGCTGGTGGAGGAACAGAAAGGAGAGTTTTCAGTTTGTGGGTGAAGCCAAAAGGAGCAAATAGGGCCTGAATTATACCTCCTCTGAGGACAGGACAGTCCTGGCTTATATTCCTATGCTTGCAACCCAGGAAAAATGAGTTTAGTAACTGATCGTTTGGCTGTAAAGTTCACAATTCCCATGTTGTTTCTGGAGATTTTAGTAAAAACTGCCCTCTGTGTGTCTCATGCTGTTTCCCATCCTCAAAACAGCCAACGGTGAAGTGAAGGTGCAAGCAAAGGAGTGTGGAGGGAATTATTTCCCAGGCTTCGTAAGAATGCAAGGACGTACCATGGACATTCTTGGCCTCTATAAAACATCCTTGCACTGAAAGTACTGTTAATTATTGGCTATGTTTCAAGCAAAACAACAGCACTGGTTGTGCAGTGGGGTTTAATTGAGTTCACCCTTCATTTTGCAGGAATAATAACTTAAGTACAGTGGAACCTTGACTTACATGCTGCTTGACTTGCAGCATATTTGACTTGCAGCAAGAAGGGGCCTGTTTGACTTGAGTCGCAGGCTTTGACTTACAGCTCGGAGCCCCGGCATAAGGCACTGGAATTGGGCGGCAGTCACGACCCAGTATCGCGGCTGCCGCCTCCAAACTGCTCCTGCCTTCTTTCTCTCCTCTGGCAGCAGCAGCGGCGGCTTCAGTGAGGCCAGCTCCAACCACCTGGAGCTGGTCCTCGGCCTCGCCAAAGCCGCCGCCACTGCCGAAGGAGAAGAAGGGCCGGGAGCTCGGAGCTGGCCTCGCTGGTTAGACAGTCGGCTCAGTCTTGTAAAAAATCTGGCTGCAGAATTCTGGTCCACAATGGAAGCATTTTAGTTGGGGAGCTGTACAGTTGTGGGACTCTAATGGTAAGCACAGAGTTGTTCAGAACTTGGAACGTCAGGTTAAAAATCAGTAAAACTTAAATGTTAGACATTGTTGCTATGAACATTAAAAAGTGGAGGCGTATAACGTGTGGACTATAATTCCACTCTCTCCTCCTCTCTTTGAAGAGACATTTCATTTACATCCCCAGAAGGAATCTCCTATCCCAGTCAAATTTGTGTTAAATTGCTGTTTTGGGGGGTCTCTGGAACGGATTAATCCACTTTCCCATTACTTTCTATGGGAAAAGTTCATTTGACTTAAGCCATGTTTGACTTAAGTCTAGACCTCTGGAACGAATTAATGACGTAAGTCAAGGTTCCACTGTAGTTGAAAAAAGCAGAGCACAGATATAATCAGATGACTTTTACATCAAACGGAAACATATAACAGTGCTGCCAACGGGGGGGGGAGCAAAAGATAAATATGTTCAAAGCGCTTGTGCTTGATGCAATTTGGAAATAATTTTAACTACTGCAACCCTCCCAGTATTATAAAAACATGGCAAGTGGAATAAAAAATATCTCCAAAGTTCCAAACAATCTTTGGTCTTTGGCCGACATATTTCTTAATTTATGTTGTGCTTAAATATAAGGAGAAATATGGCTTTCTGAGCAATGCCGTCCCATTTTCATTCACTCGTTCATTATTCTTTTACTTGCTGCCTTTGTAAGCTGATGGAATTTTTCATGCCTAAATATGTGTTCAGACTGACATCCCCCTAAAATCCACATAAAGTCTTAATGCGTGCAACAAGATCAACAAAGACAACTTCGGTTTTACACTGCATTATTATGTATGCCTCCGTTTCCATATTACTCCAACACACTACATTTAAATGTCAACCAGCCTCTATGGTTTGTCCAATCTGGATCATGGAAAAAGACTAAGGTAATGGATGGATGATTTGAAGAGCCACTGCCTAATTTTGCTATATGTGTCAATGGTAGTATCTGTGAGATAATAATAAAAATTAAAATGGCATCCCTCACAGTGGTGTCACTGCCAACAGGTAGAGTACAAACTCCACAGTGGTGGATACAGATATAGACCAGATTGCTCCATATGAATAGTTCACTACTGTATATCCAAACAAAGACATAGGTACTATTTGTTTTTATTTTGGTTATGTAACAGATTGAGGATCTGGGTTTTAGCCACTGAAAATGTGATAAACAACGTTGTGCATTAATGCAGAAAACAGATTGAGCTCTTTAATGGGACATCAAATAAGACTTTATTAGCATCTATTAGGTTCAACCCAAAGCCCGGGAAATAGCATTAATGAGCATCATATATCAGTCTGTCTGTTATTAGATAACATTATCCCTTAAAACTAGCAAGTCATATAATACTTTATACATTTTTTTTACCTTTATCTTTAGAATTAGTGCCTGACATTCTATCCAGCTACACTGGACTAACGATTAGTAATAGTGAACCAATTTATAAACCCATTAGTGACACTTTTTCCCTGAAGATAAAAACAGTCAAAATTATCTGGCAGCAATTAATCTTAATGGCTGTATGCAGTAAACAGCAATGGGCTAATTCCAGCTCTGTCAGCCCCATCAAACAATCCCACATTAGGCAGCTTTTCACTGATCCATTAAGCATATTCAGAACAACAACAAATTCAACGCTGAAGGCATATGCACTAAACATTACAACAGTGATCTTCTGAAGCCATCATTATCTCTTAAATAGTACTTCCCCCATGTATTATCATTATGCTGTACATTAGAAATACTTTGATTAAACTCCCTTAATTCATAACAGACAGCTGCAGACCATTTATGCAGTTAATCTCAACACAACAGCTATTGAGGAAATATAACAAATGAAGGCTGTAAACTGGAAGTCATTACGACAGAAGATACTGGTTTTTCTAGCCCTCTCAGAGCAAAGAGCATGTAAAGATAATAGTTTAGGTCCATAATAGCACACTGAAACCACTAATGACCTTCTAATTTTCCTGCAACATTAGCTACATAAGTTGTAGCCTTTTTATTTTTTTTTTTACAAAAAGGGCACTGTGTGCAGTTCTGGCCCAGTACATTTTCAAGAACAGTCAGAATAGAACTTAAAAAAATAAAATCAGGCATGAATAAAATCTGGGATGAACATCATCTTTGAGGGATGGCACGGAAATCAACTCTGACTTCAGTCAGCATTTTAAGAATGATGCTGCTTCTGGAATCCTGAAGATTTTTGTTGTTTAGTCATGGAATCATAACCAACTCATCATGACCCCATGGACCAGAGTACACCAGGCCTGCCTGTCTTCCACTGTCTCCCAGAGATTGATCAAGTTCATTTTGGTTGCATTGAAAACACCGGCCAACCATCTCATTCTCTGCTGTCCCCTTTCCTTTTGCCTTCAGTCTTTCCCAACATCAGGGACTTTTCCAAGGAGTCCTCTCTCCTCATGAGGTGGCCAAAGTACTGGAGCCTTAGCTTCAATATCTGTCCTTCCAGTGAACATTCAGGGTAGTCCCTGCTTACTGTCACCAAAAACAATGAAACACAGCATTGGCCAATAAGATAGGTTAATGGTTATAATACAGAACAGTTGTGGGCTTCCCTGACTACACTGTTTCAGGTGACATAACTGTGGAAGAAATTTGCCCAAAGCATTTCAAAGATAAAGAAGAAAGAAACAAATTATTTATCCTTTGAAACAGAAAAGATGGAGAAAGAATTCCTGTCACCCTTTATTCCTCAACAACTAGAGAATGTGGAGTATCCACTTGACAGGAAATGTGTTATGACACTGCACAAAATGTGTGTGCATCTTAAATGTGGAGCTCCACACCCTGGGTTATGAGGCCAATCATCTTCCTCAGCATTGGGGGACCAGTCTTTTCCTATATGGAATTATTTGCACAGAGGTTTCCAGCTGAATGGATGTGACTTTGGAGCATGTCTGTGAAGATTCTCAGTCATCCACGTGAGTTTATCTGGTAGTTGAGCCATAGCAACTGGACTTCTTTTCTTGAGAGACTGAAACGTTTTGCTGCTCATCCAAATAGCTTTGTCAGACTGACGAAGCTGTTTAGAAGAGCAGCGAAACACTTCAGTCTCTCAAGAAAAGAAGTCCAGTTGCCATGGCTCAACTTCTGCATGACTTTGGAGCAGTGTTCTCAAATCTAGTGCTCTCTATCTGTTGAACCTAATCCCTATCATCTAGGTTGTTTGCTCAAGGAGCCATGTTGGGAAAAGCTGATGAGAGTGGGGGGTCACTGGTCAGGGACTTTGGAAGCACCAATGCCCCACAAGTTTCTTAACCCCTGCTCTAGAGGAAAAGGCATTATTCAAAATTCTTGTGGCATTTTCTTGAGTTTACACCAACTTAGTCCAGAGTATTTCTGAAAATGTTCACATCTAAGAAATATGTGTGTGTGTGTGTGTGTGTGTGTGTGTGTGTGTGTGTGTGTGTGTGTGTGTGTGTGTGTGTGTGTGTGTGTGTGTGTGTGTGTGTGTGTGTGTGTGTTGCGTTGTTACAGTTGTGACTGACTCTTCATGACCCCATGTCCCAAGAAACATATTCTGATTCAAAACATCCGAAGACTCTTTCTAGTTAATTGTATACTCTCATATACATCTCCCTTCACACATTACAGTGATTACCCAGAGACACAAGGCCTTCTCTTTACAATAATATAAGTTTCCCCAATGACTGTGTCTTGATCTAGGAGAGGATATGTAGAAGAATTAGCCTCGTTATGATGATTAACCCTGCTGTAATGCTGATTTACAGGGCTGATGATATATAGGCATGTGGACAATTGGATTCATAGCAGAAGTACATATATTCAAATCTCACAATAAACCATGACTTGGTTTTTAAGAGCCTGGTATGGGTTCCTACCTTCTCTCAATGTAAAAAATGGAGTGTGTGTGTGAGAGAGGAGGCACAGCCATGAAACATATGGAATTGAGGTACAGAATACACCTTCACAAATTCTTCGCTTCACAAGTGTAAAGAAACCATAAATGTATTCGTGAATAAGTCCTGTGTCTGGCAGTTCTTTGCCACATATAAATAGTTCATTTGATTTTAGAGATGTAAACCACAGACAGAGCGTCTACTTTTCAGTGAAATGACCAAATAAATAAAACTTCTATCTGGCATTAGCTTAACTGTCAGGGCTGATCTCAGTTTCAGTTTATAAACTCCTGTGTACAGTAATACAGGAATCAGGTCTCCGGCAGTATTTTCCCAGATTTGCAATACGGACGATTAGAGGGCATGAGCAATATAGTTCTGGAATATAAAAAAGCTACCCAGCAATGGTGAAGGCTAAGTTTATCCAATAATAAAAGGACTTTTGTTTCACATCAGTCCTTTGTTGACCCAAAGTATTTTAAAAATCCTGCATATCCAGAGCCCAAGGGGCACCAGCTTTATACTTATTATTATTTTGTAAATAACTTGCATTTTTATAGGTATCTATAAAAGCCATGTATAAGATGGATCACAGAACAACAATAGGAAGCATTTGTGGTCAGGGATGCCAAAGAAAACAACCTCTTTGCAGATGGCTGGTAGACTTTAATTTAAGTGCATGTGCGTGCACAGGTTTTTCATACTGGATTTCAGAAAAGCACTACATTTGGCTGCAGCAGGTTAAACACTTCTTACCACTATGTAAAGAAAAGAAGAACAGTTATAGGTCCTTTCAAGATGCAATTCACAATGACTAGAATGTAGATGCCAGCTCTGGGGAAGGGGAAAAATATTAGCTATCGGATGGTTTGCTGTCTGTTTCTGTTTGTATGCCTGTATCCACATTTTCTGAAGAAGAAAAAAACCCAACAAGATAGATTTTGATATTTCAATCCACTCCAATCCTACTAATTGCATTGGGTGTAAATTATTAATTGCACTCACTTTACTTTAACCTCTGACTACCACTTTTCTAATGTCATACAGAAAAGACTGTGCTACATATACAAGACAGCCAAAAACTACCTGCCTGGTTATATTTTGTTTTAATGGTACATCCATCTGGGAAGCTGAAAATAGTGGCCAGAGTCCAACTGGATATTTATGTCCATGCAACTGCAACAGCATAGTTTGGAGCAATGGACAGCTACTACTGAACAGGATCTGAACTGAATCCATAGCAGTATACAGTACCATTTTGGCAACTTCACATGTGATGAGAAATTGGACAGGGGACTCGTTAATTAGCAGCTATTCTCCACCCTCAGTTTTGCCACTGAAATTGCTATATGCTGTCAATTTGGCATATGTGCTACACACTGTCAAGTTGGAACAGACTTATACTAAATAAGTAAATTCTGAAGTGATCAAAAGCAAGAAAAGCTCATTAAGAAGATGGAAGGCTTGTCCAAATGAGGACAACAGGCAGAAACATAACTTCTGGCAGAACAAATGCAAGGCAACAATCAGGAAAGCAAAGCAGGACTTTGAGGAGCATATAGCTAAAAACACTGAAAGTACATTAGAAGTAAGAACCCAACTAGGAAGACCATTGGACCATTAGACGACAATGGGAGGCAAGAGATCACTAAAGAGAAAACAGATTGCAGAGAGACTCAATGAATTCTTTGCTTCAATATCACTGAAGACGACAGAGACCACATGCCCAAACACAGCCTTTCTTCATAGGGAGGGAAATCGAAGAATTAGGGCAGATAGAAATAACCAGGGAGGAGGCCTTTGCATGTCGTGTTAAACTAAATGCTAACAAATAACCAGGACCAGACGACATCCATCCACAAGTTCTCAAGGAACTTAAAGATGAAATTGCTAATGTCCTAGCCAAAATCTATAATCTTTCTCTCAAATCAGGCATTGGTCCTGTTGACTGGAAGGTAGCGAATGTAACACCCATTTTCAAAAAAGGATCCAGAGGTAATCCAGGAAATTACTGACCGGTCAGTTTGACATATGTCCCAGGTAAAGTGATGGAAACTATCCTAAAAGGTAAAATTAATAGGCACTTAAAAGAGAAGGCGCTGCTGAAGGAAAGCCAACATGGCTTCTGCAGTCTGTTGGAATTTTGACATTGTTTGACATTGTTTATCTGGACTTTCAGAAGGCTTTTGACAAGGTCCCATACCAAAGGCTCTTAAATAAACTTGCCAGTCATGGAATAAAGGGACAGGTCTTGTCTGGATCAGCAACTGGCTCAGCGATTGGAAACAGAGGGTAGTACTAAATGGATACTTCTCCAAGTGGAGGGAGGTAAAGAGTGGGGTCCCCCAAGCTTCAGTACTGGGACCCCTGCTTTTCAACCTCTACATAAATAATCTAGAAGTAGGAGTAAATATCAAGGTAGCCAAATTTGCTGACAACAGGGTAGTAAAAACTGAGAGAGATTGTGAAGAGCTCCAGAGGGATGTCTGGGGGAGTGGGCAAACCACTGGCAAATGAGCTTCAACTTTAGTAAGTGTAGAGTGATGCATGTTGGGACAAAAAATCCAATTATGTTTATAAACTGATGGGGTCTGAAGTCTTTGCAACAAACCAGGAAAGGGACCTTGGTGTCCTGGTGGACAGCTCAATGACGGTGTCAACCCAGTGTGATGCAGCAATGAAAAAAGCAAACTCAATGCTAGGGATCATTAGGGAGGGTATAGAAAATAAGTCAGCAAGTGTCATTTTGCCACTTTATGAATTTATGGTGAGGCCCTATCTAGAGTACTGTGTACAGTTCTGGTCATCATACCTTCAAAAGTATATTATAGAAATGGAAAAAGTGCAGAGGAGGGCAAGCAGGATGATTAGGTGACTGGAAAACCTTCCTTACCATCTGAGGCTGCAATGGCTGGGCCTCTTCACTCTTGAACAATGGTGCCTAAGAAGTGATGTGATTGAAGTTTATAAAATCATACATGGTGTGGACAAAGTAGATAAGAAAAAACTGTTTTACCTGTTGCACAACACTAGAACTCGGGGGCACTCCATGAAACTTTTGAGTGCTGCTAGATCTCAAACAAATAAGAGAAAGTACCTTTCACTGGTCTGTGGAACTCCCTGCCAGAAGAAGTGGTGACAGCTGTCAGCCTTGACAGCTTTAAGAAAGGATTAGACAAGTTCATGGAGAACAAGGCTATCAATGGCTATCATTATGGATGTCTAAGAACAACCTCCAGGTTGGAGAGATAGGCAAGGTATCTCTCAATGCCATTTGCAGGGAATTGTAAGCAGGTGAAGACATCTGCTTGGGAATACCCTGAAGCAAATGGTGAGCCACTGTGTGAGACAGAATGCTGGACTAAATGGGCTGTGGCCTGTTCCAGCAAGACTATTCTTATGTTCTTATGTTCTTATAGTTAACTGGACTAGGAGTTTCAAAGTAAGTGACATATTTAAGGAGTGGTTTTACCACTTCCACTCCACCAGTGAGTTTCCATGTCTGAGTAAGGATTTGAACCCAGGCATCATGAGTCCTAATCCATCCCTATATCCACGATTACACCATATTGGATGTCTCACCACTGCACTTATATGGATGTAAATATCCAGGTGGACTCTGGCAACCGATTTTAATTATTTTTCATATATGTTTGATTATTTGTTTGCTTACTTGCCCAAGTTTCCTCAAAGCTGGACATTGAAACTCATGAAAATTCAGCTCAGTGATGCCTCATATTCTAGTGGACTGACAAGCACAACCAAGTGTTATTCTTGACTAGCTTCAATTTTAAGACAGTGTTCCTGTGACCAGGAGAGCCTTGTCATCTGCTGCTCCCACAGCCTCTGGGTGAGAGCCAGAGGGGCTGCTTTCAGCATCAATCCAAACAAGATGGAAATGCTGTTAGTGGGTGCTTCGCCAGACAGGTTAAAGGGCCATCTCCCTGTTCTGCATGGGGTTGCACTCCCCCTAAGGGACAATGTCTGCAGCTTGGGGGTGCTCCTGGACCCCGGTCTAACTCTGGAACCCCAGGTGGACTCGGTGGCCAGGGATGCCTTTCTACAGCTGCAGAACATATACCAGCTATATAAACTGACCCAGCTGCAAGTTGTGCAGCTTAGAAGCTCGTAGCCAGTAACAATGTCATGCTGAAAGAGAGCAGACCTCTCCATTTCCTTTCTCCTTTGTATTGGCTGCCCAGAGGTTTCCATGCAGTTGTTTTTCTTTTAAAGTGTAATGGCCTGGTATGGCAAGCAACTCACATAAAGTATTATAATATAACCCATAAACTGGGTCTTAAAATAACATGGCTTGTCAACATCTCTTAAACTGTCTTGCAAGCTGACAAGGATCAGATAGCCAAGAAAAAGGTGACAGAGAGAATGCACCTTGTTCCTAAGCCAATCCAAAACTTCTGGGAATTGGGGAGGGGAATGCTTTCCTATCCCCAAGCAAAGAAATCAGCAGTTAGTAAGGAAACCTGTTCTCTTTTTTTCCAGATAATAGAACAGCTGAATTGCTTAGCTCCCTTCACGATTTATCTGCATTATCTTTAGCAATTTTTCATCAGCCGGTCCTTTTCCATCTACTGTGAGATGCCACATTCTTTCATCTAATCAGAAGCAGAAAGGACAGTTACAGTGGTACCTTGTATAAAGGAATTAATTTGTTCCAAATGAAATTCTGTTAAGCAAAATTTCCTTTGTACAAATTTCCCATAGGAATGCATTGAAAACGGATTAATCCCTAATCATGACTGTTTTTCTGTTGTACAGATTTTCCCCATAGGCGATTCTGTTAAGCGGCTCCCCCCTAATTTTGGATTTTTTTTCCCTTTAAGCAGATTTTCTGTTAAACAAACCACTTGTTATACGAGGGTCCACTCTATAAGGTTTGTCATCCAAAAACATTGAAAATGCACATCGCTAACTGCTGCATGCACAAAATGTATGGTTGGTCTCATATGATCTTGGCAGCTAAACAGGGTTGGATCACATTCATTTAAACGTGGTTGGGAAATCACCAGCAAGGAACACCAGAGTTGCCTATGTTTTTCACAAATCCTGAAAAGCAGCTGGCAGAGAGAGTTGATAATATAGGTTAGATGGACCAAGGAGCTTCACACAAGTGAACTTCTCATATTCTTTAATTTGCTAGCACTGCAAACTGAGAATTGTAGCTCTTGTGTTCAAGTGGATACATGAACAACAAAGGTCTGGTCTCCAGAGCAGTTCCAAAAAGTCTTCCAAAGGAAGACTGAAGACTAAATTACTGAATCAGTTCCGATCACACCACATTTAACCATTATCTATTCTACCCTGTTGAGCCATATCATTTTAAAAATTAAAAGCAAAAAACATCATATCTCATTTGACTGTCACCCAGTTGAGACTGCTTAGATTTGCCTGAATCAAACAAGGTCTTTGCCTGCCAGTGGAAAGGCAACTGCTTTCACACAACCACTAAAATGTGCAGCAAACTTTGATCCAGATCACCCCTGTGAGCGGTCACGTGGTTGATGTCATGGATCGGATGTTCTCATGGTTGCATTTTGAAAATCTGCAACCATTCTGATCCCACGGCTGAGAACCACAGCAAAGACACCATAACAGGGGCGAAAAGGTTTTGGTGTGGATTTTCCATGTTCCCATGGACTGGAGTAACCGTTTAAAATCTGCATCGGAACAGGAACAAGGATTTTACCACCCTGAGACTAGATACTTGTAAAATGTGTTGGGTTGTGCTTAAGTGGGTGTGGTCACACTTTTTTTTTAAAGTCTGCTGCTCGTGGAAAAAAATGATTTTATGCTCTGCGTCTGTGAGCACTTTGCAGTGGATTTTAGTGGTCATGCGAAAACAGCGGTGGCAGGGGATTCCAACAGATGGAAGGAGCCCTCTCACTTCCAATGCCCTGTTGCATTCCTCTGAGGGTAGTCTACAAGTTGGCAGTTTCCTGAAGGAGAATACATGTGTGCCTCACACTACTAACATATAACATCCCAAACATATAGCATCCCAAAATTTTAAAAGTCCAGAAATGTTGATGTCCTAAGTATCTGAGAGGCTTGGATAGGAAGCTTGAAAGAGTGACTAATTTGAAACACACTTCCCAGAATCCTCTACCACACTGGCCAATGACTGTCATAGTAAAAAAAAAGTTATAATTCAGAAAGTGATATTTTTGAGCTTTGTTAAAACACTGGACCACAAACAGGGCCTTCATTACAGATCTCAAAATATGATGCGACAACAGGATGCATCTGCTTCTGGGAAAATTCACTGTATAAATCAACATCAAATCACATTTTCATTATAAGGTGATGGATGCCAGAGGTCAGTCAGAAACTCAGTGGAAGCAACAAGACAAACATCACTTTCAAGTTTTACAGCTATTGCAACTTCAAACGTCCCAGTTAGTCAGCTAATTGTGATGAAATTCAGATGGGTTCAGCAGAAATCAAGCACAATTAGGGATGACTGGGGTCTTCATTGCACTTTGTTTCAATCAAAATTTACCAACAGTTGCAAATTGCAAATGGAGAAGAGATAGCAGAGTGGAGTGGTTGGTGCATCCCTCAGCTTAGCTGGCTTTGAGTGGATGAGTATAGCAATGCACAGCAAGAAATGCTTTTTATATAGCAAAAGAAACTTTTAATCACTCTTTTTAACATACAGTGGAACCTTGACTTATGTCATTAATCCGTTCCAGTGGTCTAGACATAAGTCAAACATGACTTAAGTCAAATGAACATTTCCCATAGAAAGTAATGGGAAAGCAGATTAATCCATTCCAGATGATGAAAAAGACCCCCCAAAACAGCAATTTAACACAAATTTGCCTGGGATAGGAGATTCCTTCTGGGGATGTAAATGAAATGTCTCTTCAAAGAGAGGAGGAGGCAGTGGAATTATAGTCCACAAGTTATATGCCTCCACTTTTTAATGTTCATAGCAACAATGTCTAACATTTAAGTTTTACTGATTTTTAACCTGACGTTCCAAATTCTGAACAACTCTATGCTTACATTTAGAGTCCCACAACATTACAGCTCCCCAACTAAAATGCTTCAATTGTGGACCAGACTTCTGCAGCAAGATTTTTTACAAGACTGAGCCGACTGTCTAACCAGCAAGGCCAGCCCCGAGCTCCTGGCCCTTCTTCTCCTCCAGCAGCAGCGGCGGCTTCGGTGAGGCCAAGGATCAGCTCCAGGTGCTCTGAGCTGGCCTCGCCGAAGCCGCCGCTGCCGGAGGAGGGGAAAAAGGCAGGAGCAGTTTGGAGGTGGCAGCCGCGATGCTGGGTTGTGGCTGCCGCCCAATTCCGGTGCCTTGCGCCGGGGCTCCGAGATGTAAGTCAAAGCCTGCGACTCAAGTCAAACAGGCCCTTTCTTGCTGCAAGTCAAATATGATGCAAGTCAAGCAGTATGTAAGTCAAGGTTCCACTGTATCTCTATCTGAAACCCTTTACACTCATGCTTTTGAACTGCAGTTGTGTTTTTCACATACTTTATTAATGAAAATGATAATACTTCAACAAAAAAACCTTGCATGTTAACATTAAATATATTGTACAAGACATTGAATCAGGAATATAACTACCACTATTACCATTTTCACATGTAATTCTGTCAACAATTTATTGCCAGTTTTGTCAATGACCATGCAGCTGCACTGGCTGTAATTCCTTTTAAAACATCTCACTTAATGTTTACATAGTCTTTGAAAGCACAACATTCTGGCAGGGGAACAGGAAACCACTGGAGTAATTAGAAAGGTAGATTGTAGTGCATGTAATAGTAGACGGATGTTTGTATTATAGTCAAACACATCATTAAGGATACAATTGTTATTTAATGTGACACAATAATCTTTCTACTCTTTGTGAAATCCACTCTAGTAATTACTTTTTTTAGTTCATTGGCTCTGTGATCAGAATGCTTAGCAATGTGCTATATCCAAAGAAATATTAAATGTTGGCTTTCAAAAGCTTCCTACATTCCTTCAGTCTGATAGTCACTGTGGAGGTGGAATGAGCCAGTTCTTAGGGCAGTTTTAAAACAAGATTTGTATTTTTTGACACTTTGAGCATGCTGGGATATTAAAAAATGTGTCCAGAATGTGACTTAACACTTTGTTAAACTGTGAAATTTTGTGTGTGTTGAGTGTTACAACAATTAAGGAAGGTATCAAGAAAAGAGTCCTAAAATTGGAAGCACTGCTAAAAATGAGGTTTGAAGAGAAGCTTGCTACAAGTCATTGGATAACAATTAACTCCCTTTCCAGCTAAGCCTGGGAACAAGGGCATTGTATGTAAACAATGCCTAGCAAAATAATTTAAAGCCCAATTGTTCAGTGTGAAAGTAAAACAAAGGAAAAAAATTGAAAGTGTATTGAAATAAATGGAATGTATTTATACTGTAAGGGGACTGGTTCTGAAATGAAACATGCCAGCACAACTGGTGCTCGGAACCCAGTCCCACCCTCCAGAACCAAATCAACTACTGTCTTACCTTGTTGTAGTTTGCACTGGGCGAAACTCCAACCAGGAAGCAGCGTCCGATGCATGATCTTTCCCTCTCCCTGGCGCTGGCCAATCAGGAGCTGTGCAAGGACATGCATCATCCTGCCTCCGTGTCTGATTGGCTAGTGCCAGGGAGAGAAAAAGATGAAGCATCAGAGGCTGCTTCATGATTGGAATTTTGCCCAGCACAAACTACAAAAAGGCAAGACATTGATTTTGTTCTGGAAGGTGGGACTGGGTTCTGAGTGGCAGCTGTGCTGGCATGTTTCATTTCAGAACTAGTGCCTTCTGAAACGAAATGCCCATCTCAACTGCAGTGTATTAAATGTGACCAGAGAAGGCCTACAACTTGCACCCTCTGTAACTAGAGTACTTGTGTTTATAGTACTTTGGGGCATCAAATCTTTATTCCTCCAGACTTTGCAAAATTTTAGTCTTAATAAGAATATTTTTTTGTCATTGGCAACCTGCCAGATTCTGAGTTACAACCCCTTGGAGTTATTGGATATGGAAAAACAATAAAGATCCCTATTAAAAATATTTCTTTTGTGCATCAGACTCATAGAACTTGCAGGCCTTGGAAAAGAGATTGTTTACATTTGAAAGGGAATGATAAATATACGAAGGAATTATAAATGCATGGAGTTGGTAGGCACATAGATTAATACTCTACTTATTTACATTAACAGGATAACAACTATCACATAGCAGCAACAACGGCAGGATATGAGAACATGGGTTATTCATCATAAATTGAAAGTGGCTTAGCTGGGTGAACGTGACTAGATACACTACAAGTTTAAGTTATATATTTTACTTTTAGAGATTTTTATTTTTAAGAACTTGGATATTTTTATTGATATATCCCATGCTTTTTAATGTGCCTTTTTAGGCTATAAGCTTCTGGATATTTAGAACATACCTACAACGTTATTTTTGGTAATTTTATTGTATCTTTTATGCTGCTTTAACTTGGACAATTCTGACTTAAGTATTTGCCTGCAGCTTAATTTAGTTTTCACATTTTAAAAAGAATTTCTGCCTAGGGGTTTACATAGATGTAAGTCTTTTGGAAGTTTCATTGTCTGGGGTTTTATTTTTATGCTTATGCAACATAGAAGCAATATAGACAAGTAAAGCTTACAAAATTATGTTGCCTGGAATTATTACAACACTGAAAAGGCTTATACCTTGATACCTGGATAAGCCCTGAATCTGATTTCATTCTGGATTTAACCCTTTAACTGGGATAAATATCAGGTGTAATTATCAGAGGCTTCTGATCCCCCCCCCAGGTTAATAAATTTACTAGGGAGTCGAGATGGGCATGAATAATAATAAAAAAAACAAATTGCAAAATGCATTCAAAATGGCTAATTTGTCAATCTTATTCATACAAATCAATACCCCCAACAAACATAAATCAATGAATTTTTAGCAATATTTGATTTGTTGATTCATTGGGCTATAAAATAGCCCCCAAGACATGTAGAAACACCAAATTTTCGTGGTACCATCCCCTGCCTCTTGTCTACAGTCCTTCCAAGCCTGGGGAAGATTTGGTGTATAGTGTATAAGTTATCCACCCCCATATGCCCCCCCCCAGGAATCACCCCCCGGTTCCTAGAGATACCATACTTACAGAGAAAGCAAAGTGTTCTGCGTATATACTGCCCCATACCACTTCAAGTAGTCTCTGGGCAGTTTACAGTTTTAATTACAGTAATGTAGGCTACACCCCCCCCAAGTGAGACGGGTACTCATTTTACCAACCTTGGAAGGATGGAAGGCTGAGTCAACCATGTCTTCTAATTCTCCTCTACAATCCCTCCAAGCCAGTTGCTGAACGGCATTTTCCTTTGTGGGTGTATAACTCATGTTTTTAGGATCATTTCTCCCTACTTAGGATCTTATGCCAATGGCCATATAATTAACTGGGAAAGCAGGTTGATTTTGACATTGCTGGTTAGGACAGATGGGAGTTTCCATTCAGCAACTTGTGGAGAACCTCATGCTTCTCCTAATGTTGACTTTATTCCTCTCTTGACACAGGGTGGAATGCATTCATCTTGTTTTATTTCAAACATTTTAACCCTGCTTTTCTCCTGAAAAAGAACCTAAGGAAGATTACATTACTGCAGGACAACTAGCTAAAATGGCACAGACCAAGAGATGGTTTTCTCAATGATAGCCGCAGTGTTGTAGAATACCTTCCTATAGGAAGCCAGCAAAAGTGTCTCTCTGTTCGCCCCTCTTCTCTTTCAGTAAACTTTTCTATGACCTTAAACTTTATTTTGGCATCCTTGTTTTCATTTTCTTTTATTTCTAATACCTTGTTGTTGTTGTTGTTGTTGTTGTTGTTGTTGTTGTTGTTGTTGTTGTTGTTGTTGTTGTTGTTGATGATGATGATGATGATCTTCTTCTTCTTCTTCTTCTTCTTCTTCTTCTTCTTCTTCTTCTTCTTCTTCTTCTTCTAACAAGCAATTTCAATTAAAAATAACTACATTTTAAGCACCTAAGCACCAGCTTAAAAATAAGAGGTCAGTTCCAGACTTAGGCATATTCAGAACAGACCCATTAAAATCAATCAGTGTTACATCAGGCCAGCTCCAAAAGTATCTATCTATCTATCTATCTATCTATCTATCTATCTATCTATCTATCTATCTATCTATCTATCTATCTATCTATAACACAACACACACAGTGTGGGGTGGTGGGGTGGGAATGTAATCTTACTGCCCAATAACTGAGACCTAATTTTTATTATAACATAGAAATATTTCAGTTAATTAATCTAATTAGTTAATTGAACCACAGCATATTACGGATTCTTATTGAAATGATTCCTGCATTCAGTGGGGCTTGATATTCAGTAGATAAACAATAGGAGACAACTGGTGCAACCTATAGTCAAAGGAAAGCCAGGCCGGCTAGATTTCTATTGGAATTGTGCACAAATGAGCAGTCATGCCAGTGACCCTACCCATGGAGCTGTCTGTCAGCTGGGCTTCCCTGCCTCCTCTGGTCAGAGATGTGATCTTGACCCAGGTCACTGTCTGGCTGTGCAACTGACAGTGATGGGGAGGAACAAACGGCTTGTGCGATTGCTCTTATGTGGGCATTTGCAGCCTTCTTCAACGGATTTCACTCACGGGGTTCAAAGCAACTTCCTTTACATAGCTGAGGCTCTACATGCTATCCTAGGAAGAGAGGAAGCTTCCTCATATATTCGTGTCTGTTCTGCATTCTAAGAAGGCGAGTGTTCAAAATCAGAAAAGCAAATAGAGGTGAGCACAAACTGCCGGCTTTGTTTTTTTAGCTGGGCTGGTTTCGGTGCTTCACAGCCCTGCCTCATTTGCTGGGTGCCCCCCTCAGAGGCAGTGCCTGGAGGAAGTGAGACAGGGGAGCTGGGGCACTGCTTCTAAAATGGTGCCTGCCAGACGAGGCAGGGCTGGGATGTGCTAAATGCCTGTTCAGCTGGGGGGGGGGGCAGGAACTGGCACCAACTGCCAATATGGTGGCTTGTGCCTATCTTTGGGAAGGGGAAAATATTGTTTTTAAAAGCCACTGCGAACCCAGAGAAGAGTATGGCATGGTTGTCCAATTGTTCAATGGACTTCAATTCTGATCATTCCTTGACCCTTGGCCAGAATGGATTGGGTTGAACTACAAGACCACAGCTGTACCACTCTAATGTATGCGGTCTGATATAAAATTATCTGGCTTAGTACATAAATCAAATGACAAACAGGGGTGCCAGATTCTGCCTAGTAAGCCAGATATCCATTATTTTACCCACTTGGGTGGCAAAATTACTAAGTGGAGATATTCCTCCACCAACAAAATTTAATGATGAGAAGAATTGAGCAAATTGCTCAATTCTCATTGAAATAAAAGGATAGGTTTATCCTTGAATACTGGATGTTAAGCAAGAGTTTCACAAACATATCCCATCCCAGATCTGAGTCTGTTTTTCCCCCCAGTATTCAAACACAAGCAAATATGTACAAATATTTTTAAATATTTGGATAAAATCTGCTCAAAGCAAATCATTTGCTATTTGCAGGACAAATAATCTGGACTGAAAAGTAATGGGTGGTATTTGTTAATCTTAATTTCTCTTTCTGTCTGTCTCTCTGTCTTTATGTCTATTGTTTAAAGTATTTTTTTCATCACCTTTCTGCTCACCAAAGGCTTTCGAGTTATTTTACAATAAATTAAAAGCAGCAGGCAAATATTAAAGGAATTTAAAATGAATTAAAAGCATTCAAATAATTTTAAAAGCTGAGGTTTATAGCATTTAGAAATAGGCCAATGGTGCTTTGGAAGAATGGAATTTGCCTTCCAGAAGTCTAACAGACAGAGGTGGAACTAGCCTAACTTTCCTGGGAATGCTATTCAACCACCCCTGTGTTTCTGCCAGGAGAATCCTGCTTACATCCCCTGTAGGCTCACCTCTTAGGCCAGGGGTGTCCAAACTTTTGCAAAAAGGGCCAGATTTGGTGAGGTGAAAATGTGTGGGAGCCGACCATTCAGCCGCATTTGGTCCCTGGGATGGACTTTGGACAAGCTTCTAGAATGTGCAAGGAGTTGGGGAGGATGCTGCAGCAATGGAGCCAGAGGTGGGTAGGCTGGGCAGGTGGCTGAGGGGACGGACAGAAGCAGGGAAGGCAGGCAAACCGTAAATCTGCAAGCTGACATCTCCATCTGGTATGGGGAGAGGCCAGCTGGTGGGGATGCATGACAGGCTGAGCCAATGGGGAAAAGAGGCTGTGGGCCGCTCGAAATTTGGAAACGGGCTGCATTTGGCCCCTGGGCCTGACTTTGGACATGCCTATCTTAGGCTCTTGGGAAGGATCAACAATTCCATTCCATATATATTTGACAACATTGCATGTGCAGTCCCTATTTTTAATCCCACATCAATTGTAATCAACATGAAAAATGTACTGGTGTTTTAAAACCTTCTGATTATACCTCCCACCCACCCCCTAGGCTTCAAGCATTAAGCTCAGTTTCAAACGAGAGGATGTTTGGATTTATTCTCATTGCAAATCCCCCCCCCAAACTAAAAACAAACCAACCAAAAAGAGCAAGCCAGAAATACCTTTAACCTGTTGGGCTCTTCTTCTGTTTTCCGTGCTCGTTGCTTAAAGCAAAGTGTCAGCTATATTTTCCTTTATCGTATAAAAAGTTCCAGAATTTAATTAAGGGTCAAGTACCCACAGTAGATAAATGCAACAGCAAAAGCCTATTTCTGATCTCTCTGAAGTCTGCAATCATGAAAATTATTATCATTGAGTAAAACTGGTTTCAGTGATGGTGACTGGGAGATGGAATCGGTGTTAGTCAGCCACAATTTACATAATAATGGGTTCCCAGTTTTCATCAGCACCTTTTGTTTGTACAGTGCTTACTGCTACAGCAAATTGTCAAAATGTCAGTCCTCTCCAATCAGCCAGAAAATATCAACAGTAAACAAGGAGCAAGACAAAAATCCTCTGATTAAAAATATGGCAGAAGGAGAAGCAAAAGTGAAAACTCTGGGGTCTTGTGTGGATTGTTATTCCTGTATCTCCAGTAATACAGGTGGATGGCTTCTGAAATGTGTTATTACTTTTAATAAAGAACAACCCACAGTTAGCAATGTCACTCAGAGCCCCCCCTCTCTCTCTGTGTGTGTGTGTTTGGCCAGGCTTTGCCATTCTCATTTATGTCAACCTATCTTTTGTTCTCTCTAAAGTAGGCACTAAAATCTTGAGGGAGCGAAAAAGTTCAATACATTTCATTCATTGTTGTGCTATAATAAACAAACAACTAAGTGGACAAAGATCTGTGTGTCTGACTCCAAGCTATGCCTTTGTTTACAGAAGAAATGGATCCTCCTCTCAGTGGCTGTTAACGAGAGGCAGATGACACCAGATGACACCTTCCAAGGAGCCCTCTGAACAAGTGTTGTGGTTGCACCACTGCACATCCATTGATCAGCCTGTTTCTTTACTGTGTCACTTTCACGTGCATTCATTAATTGCACCTGTATCCATTTCCGCATTAATCAGCAATTTTGAATATGCAAAAGACATGCATTCAAACTCACATTTGAATAGATATGGTTGAATATGCTTTCTCCAAAATACAAATTTCTATACATATGTCACCATACCTTATAATGTGGAAAGTAACATTTAGAATCTGGAAAGTTGAATATGGGGAAAGGTGGAAGCTGCCCATAAAGTGAGCCCTAGTAGGAAGATGCTATCATGTTTGTATTGTTTCCCTGTTAATAGTTTATTCTGAAACTGGGAGTTCAGTTGGTAATGTCTAAATACATGGGGGGGGGAGCCATGAATATGTTTTTCTTTACACATTTCTTTATGAATGTGTGCACACACTTTCACTGAGCACACTAGTTGGTGGGCAAGATGGGGTTCCACTGCCATCTTGGCTGGATCTCTTTGAACCGTCACCTTCTCAGCCAAGTAAGACAAGGGATTGGTCTCTTTTAGCCTGGAGGGGTCCTGAACGCATGTCTCTGCCATGCGTGGTGCCTCCGGAGGGCAGGCGTCTTCTGGCATCCTTGTAAAGGTAGTGTCCCAGAAAGCTTGCCTTGTCCTTGCAGAAATGAGGGTCTTAGGTGGTTACTTCATGTCCTTCCTTGTTCTGCAACTAGCTCCGCGACAACCATGACAGCGTTGGTTGTGATCACATGGTTTTGTCCCTGTTTCCGTTTTCTCACAGTCATGATAACTTGTCTCATGACAACTGTTACTTCACGGTCTTGTTCCATGACAAATTCTGAATTTCTCTTGCTTTCTTAGCTCTTTTTAAATATCGTAAATAAAACTTTTTCAATATTTCAATTTACTGGTCTTCCGGGATTTACACGTCAATGCTACAGAATTTTCAGTACTTTCTTTAATAAACATTTGCGCTGCATGGTGTTTCCCATAGGGAAACTAATGTCGAATGCCGCTTCAGCCACTGACCACTAGGCGGACACTGGTTGTGGTGTGGCAGTTGTTACCTCACCATCCCTTGTCCCGGAACAGAAACTGTGAACAAACTGTGACAAGGAAATTCCTTGCCCCAGTGCCAGGTACAGATTCAAATTTGTCTCGCTTAGCATCCATTCTGGGGGCATGGTCGAGACAAATTTCAGTTGTTGTGCAACAGACGTGAAATAAGATTTTTTTTGTACCAGTCCGAAGTGCAACACTTACAGAGACAAAATGGATGTGAAGTAACCACCATAGACTTAAGAACACAACTGCTGGAACTGCTGTTTAGGGTGCTATGAACATTATGTATGTCCCAGTGTGTGGCAGCGGTGAAGAAGGCCAATTCCATGCTAGAAATTATCAAAAAGGGGGTTGAAAATAAAACAGCCAACATTATAATGCCATTGTACAAAACTGGAGTATTGTGTACAATTCTGGTCACTGCATCTCAGAAAAGAAATTGTGGAACTGGAAAAGGTGCAGAAGAGAGTGACTAAAATGATGACTGGGCTGGGGCACTTCCCTTATGAGGAAATATTAAAATATTTGGGCTCTTTAGTCTGGAAAAAGGTGCCTGATTTTTGGGGGGGGATATGATTGAGACGTACAAAATTATGCAGGGCATGAGTAAAGTGGATAGAGGAACACTATTCTCCCTTTCAAAAATACCAAAACTAGGGACATCCACTCAAACTGAGGGTTGGGAAGGTGAGAACAGACAAAAGAAGTATTTTTAACCCAGCATGTTGTTAGTCTGTGGAACTCCCTGCCACAGGATGTGGTGATGGCATCTGGCCTGGGTACCTTTAAAAGGGGAGTGGACAGATTACAAACCATGATGGGGATGTGTAATCTCCAGGCTTAAAACCAGGGTACCAGATGCAGGGGAACGGTATCAGGAGATAGATACATAGTCTTGTGCGCTCCCAGACACATTTGGTGGGGCCACTGTGAGATACAGGAAGCTGGACTAGATGGGCCTTTGGCCTGATCCAGCATGGCTCTTCTTATGTCCTTATGTTCTTACTGCTAGCCGAACCTTCTTCACTACCCGTGTGCTGCATGTGATGGACATTTAGCAGGCATTGCAGCTTAATATCCATTGGCCACTGTTTAATGTGAGGGCATCAAGGAGGAGTGCTGAAGCATACTCTTTCTCTTTCTCCAAGAAGGCAAACCTACGCACTTCAGATAAGAAAAAAATTATTTCCCCACTATGATTTCCCCTGCACACACCTAGAATGTCCTCTCATCATGCCGTTCACATCAACCAAACCCTGAAACATTGGATCACCTGGCTAAGGATGCCTGTCTCCCCACTAAGGGCCTGTGTTACAGTCTCAAAGCTTTGTGGGACATAGGCCACTTGACCCGGACCATGATGCCTCACTCTTCTCTGCCCAGAGGAGCAGCTACCACATTGGAAATCTCCAGTGCCAAGCCATGGAGTGCCCTTTGGCACTCCACCACTCTTTCAGTGAGTTGCTACATCCTGGATTAAATGTTGCCATGACAATGCCCAATTTTTCTTGTATCAGCTGCAACAGCTCACTGTCCTGGAAACAGCTCCTCACCTTTCTGGCCCACTCAGGTACGAGTATATTAGGTATGCAGGTTTCTTCTATATCCTGCAAAGCACCCCTAGTGCTGTGGTTGAGAGTGCAGGTCATACCCCTTTCATCTCCCCAGCCAACAGTGCTGCCACCATGTTTGTTCCATAGTCTGCACTTTTCTGTAGCTGCACCCCCACTTATGTTGCATGTCCCTCAGAGCCACCTGAATGTTGTAAGCAGTAGAGATGGGCACGAATCGAAAAAAAATGTGTTTTGGTTTTTCATTTTTCGTTGAGAGTTCCGTTTTGGTTCGTTTTCGTTTTTCATGAATTTTTGAAAAAAACAATTTTCGTTTATTCGTTTTTCATTTTTACTCGCCTTTTACATGATTTTTAAAGTATTTCCGTGCGCTGGCGTCCCCCGACACCCCAGAACAGAGGGAAAATACTAAAAAAATTGATGCTGGCAGAAACACAGTATAGACTAGGTACGCAGGGAGGCTGCAAAGGCAGCGGCGGGCGTTGCCCAGGGTGCAAGGCAGCCGCAGAGTGACTGCACTGCGGGGCAGGGGAGGGTACTCACTGAGAGGTAAGCACGCACGCACACAGGGAGGCTTCAGGACTGAAGCTAGAGAGAAATATCTTCTTTCTCTCCCGTAAGAGCCAGGCTGCAGCCAGCAGGAACACAGAGACACACACCTGCCTGGCAGGCCTAAAGTGAAAATAACGAGTCACAGAGACAGCAATCCCACCCTAACTCCCACCGGAGACTGCAAGGAGGATGGGGGCTGCCAAAGCTTTTTATGCCCTCTGTGGCTGCCAGACCTGCCCAGTCTGCAACCTGGGCATGCTATTGTTTGAACATGATCCCATCACATGGCTTGCCTCCATTTTGTGGCTGGCGACATCCAGTTTGTCATCCTTAAAGGGAAAAGAAAAACACATCGCAATGGGAGAAGACCAAAACAAATGTCTTAAGGACCCCCGGTAGGTATTATCAGACAGTATAAATAATTATCACTGTGTTTTTATGGATGTCCAGGGCATTTTTAAACATTTAAACCAGCTCATTTCATTGTGCGTCGCCATTAACGAAAAGCGAAACGTAACGAACCTAATTTTCATGGTTCTGTTCAGTTCGTTCCAATTTCATCACAATGTTTGTTATTCGTTTCGTTATGTAACAAAATGAATAACAAATAATGGAAACGAAAAAAGTTCATTGTGTGCCCATCTCTAGTAAGCAGCCACATCACAGCCACATTCAACAGGACCCACCTGTATCCTACACTTGTGTGCTGCTAAATGCCCTGTGCATAAGATTTCCACCTCCCATGGTTCTGCCACAAATCTATGACAACTAGTGTTTTCCATCAGAGGGCTATCTTCTTTGCTAGGTAATGAGTAGAGATGGGCTTTTCGTTTCGGAAGTGGTCTGCATCCTGAATGAAACATGGAAGTCCAGCCGCCATTCACAACCCTCCAAAACAAAGCCATCCAATCCCTTACTTTGCTTTGGGGTCACGCCGGGCTAAGCTCCAACGAGGAAGAAGCCTCCAATGCCATTGTTCCTTCTCTCTGGCATTAGCCAATCAGAAGTTGTGCAGGGAAATGCACCGTCCTGCATCCCTGTCTGATTTGCCAGTGTTAGGGAGAAGGAATGATGACATCAGAAGCTTCTTATTTTTATTTTTATTTATTTATTTATTGGATTTCTGTACTGCCCATCTGGCCTCATCAGAGCTTAGCCCTGCATGAATGCAAATTTTATTTATTTATTTATTTATTTATTTTTACAACTTATATGCCGCCCACTACCCAAAGGTCTCTGGGTGGCTTACAATCAAGGAATTAAAACAGTTAAAAACATCAAACAACAATAAATAATTAAAACAACAATAAAAACCTTATACTAAAACATCACACTAAAATTGCCATCAGAAGACCCACAATCTAAATTGTATCAATTAAAAAACTTCTGGAACAGGAAGGTTTTTACCTGGCGCCGAAATGTCATCAGTGTTGGCGCCAGGCGGATCTCACTTGGGAGGGCATTCCATAGCTTGGGGGCAGCTGCCGAAAAGGCCCTGTTCCTACAAGCCATCCCTTTCACCTCCTTGAGGGATGGCTCTTTCAGGAGGGCCCCCTGGCTTGATCTTAATTGCCGGGTAGGTTCATATGGAAGGAGGCGGTCCTTCAGGTATCCAGGCCCTAAGCCATTTAGGGCTTTATATGTCAAAACAAGCACTTTGAATTGGGCTCGGGCAGCAACTGGTAACCAATGTAGGCTACGTAGAATTGGCGTGATGTGATCCCTAGCGGCCCCACCACTTACTAGCCGCGCCGCACGATTCTGAACCAGTTGCAATTGCCGAACCGTCTTCAAAGGCAGCCCCATGTAGAGCGCATTGCAGTAATCAATACGGGATGTTACCAGTGCATGCGTAACTGTTATGAGGCTCCGTTCATCCAGGTAGGGGCGTAGCTGATATATTTTCCGCAGCTGGAGAAAGGCACCCCTGGCCACCGAGTCCACCTGGGCTTCCAGAGTTAGACCGAGGTCCAGGAGCACCCCCAAGCTGCGGACCCTGTCCCTTAGGGGGAGTGCAACCCCGTCCAGAACAGGGAAGTGTCCCTCTAACCTGTCTGGCGAAGCACCCACTAACAGCACTTCCGTCTTGTCTGGATTGAGTTTCAATTTGTTAACCCTCATCCAGTCCATTATCTGGCCCAGACACGAGTTCAGCACAGAAACCGCCTCACCTGGATTGGTGGAAAACGAGAGGTAGAGCTGAGTATCATCAGCATATTGCTGAGTCCTCAGCCCAAACCTCCTGATGACCTCTCCCAGTGGTTCCATGTAAATGTTGAACAGCATGGGAGACAGTATAGAGCCCTGAGGAACCCCATGACATAAATGCCACGGGGCAGAGCAACTGTCCCCCAGCACCACCTTCTGGACACGGTCAGCCAGGAAGGAATGGAACCATCGCAAAGCGGTGCCTCCAACTCCCAACCTGGCCAGCCTATCCAGAAGGACACCATGGTCGATGGTGTTGAAAGCCGCTGAGAGGTCCAGGAGTATCAACAGGGTTGCACTCCCCCTGTCTCTCTCCCGGCAGAGGTCATCATACAGGGCGACCAAGGCAGTCTCTGTACCAAAACCCGGCCTGAAACCAGATTGAAATGGATCCAGAAAATCCATTTCATCCAGCAGTGCCTGGAGTTGCCCGGCCACCACCCACTCCAACACCTTGCCCAAATAAGAGAGGTTCGCTACTGGATGGTAGTTAACCACCAGCCCTGGGTCCAGGTTAGGTTTTTTAAGGAGTGGTCTAATCACTGCCTCTTTCAAGATGGTGGGGACCACTCCCTCTCTTAATGAGGCGTTTACAGCTTCCTGGACCCAGGTGCGAACTCCCCTGGCAGATCTTTCAATTAGCCAAGAAGGGCAAGGGTCAAGTGGCGTAGTGGTAGCACGGACAGATCCAAGCACCCTGTCCACATCCTCGGGTCTCAATAATTGAAACTCATCCAATAATACTGGACCTAAGCACGGCACACTGGACACATCCCTTGATTCTGCACCAATAGTGGAGTCCAATTCCCTGCGAATCTGAGCGATTTTTTCCTCAAAGTGGACAGCAAACTCGTCACAGCGGGCTGCTGAGTGGTCCAGAACCTCCATCGTATTTCTCGGTTGAAGAAGGTCCCGGACCACCCGAAACAGCTCTGCTGGACGGCACTCTGAAGAAGCAATACGGTTTGTGAAATATTGCCTTTTCGCAAACTGTATCGCCACGGAATAGGCCCGATAATGGGCTCTAAGCCGTGTTCGATCGGACTCACAGTGATATTTTCTCCACTTGCGCTCCAGCCGTCTCCCCTCCTGCTTCATTGCCCGCAGCTCAGATGTATACCAAGGAGCTGTCTGGGCTCTGCGTAAGGGGAGAGGGCGCTTAGGTGCAATCGTGTCAACCGCCCGGGACATTTCCCTATTCCACAGGGTGACCTGAGCTTCAACAGGAGCGCCGACCATATCAGATGGATAATCCCCCAGAGCTTTCAGGAAACCATCTGGATCCATTAGTCTCCGAGGGCGGATCATCTGAATAGATCCCCCACCCTTGCAGAGGGTAGAAGAAGCTAATAGCCTAAACTTGACCAGAAAGTGGTCTGACCATGACAATGGAATTAGAACCAACCCCTCCACATCCAGACCACCATCCTCCAATCCCGTTGAGAAGACCAGGTCTAAAGTATGGCCCTTCTCATGCGTTGGGCCGTTGAAATATTGAGACAGCCCCATGGTTGTCATGGCGGCCATGAAGTCCTGAGCTGCCCCATTCAAGGCTGCCTCAGCATGGATGTTGAGGTCCCCAGTACCAACAGCCTGGGGGTCCGCAACACCAGGTCCGAGACAACCTCCGTCAGCTCAGGCAGGGAGACTGTTGGTACGCAGCAGGGTGGGCAGTACACCAGCAGAATCCCCAATCTGTCTCGTGAGCCCAACACACAGTACAGGCCCTCCAGGCCTCCTCCCAAGGGGACAGGAAGTCTTGTCAAGGAGATAGAACTCCGATAGACTATAGCAACTCCCCCTCCCCGACCCTTCAAGCGACACTGGTGCTGGACCGAGTACCCAGGTGGGCATAGCTGGGAGAGGGGAACACCACACTCCTCTCCCACCCAGGTCTCGGTAATACATGCCAAGTCGGCACCCTCATCCAGAATGACATCATGGATGAGGGCGGTCTTATTTTGTACCGACCTGGCATTCAACAACAGCACCGTGTGGCTTGTGGGCTCACTGATATGGTCACCTGATTCCTTCTGGCTAGGGGTGGAACCAGAAGAGGGGATAGATGTGAGGTATCTAAACTCTCTTCTCCTAGGCGGGCATGTTCCACTCCTACCACCATACCTTCCCCTACCCAGCACAATTCCAATGGCTGCCCCATCCATTGCCCTCCCCCCTTCCTGTTCCCTTAGTTCTATTGTGGGTCCTATCTCTTATACTTGATGGCAACAGGGACTCCAAGACCAAACAGCACCCGCAAGGAAAAGCTGCAAGCAGCCCCTTCTGGCTCTCACCCAAAAGGCGTGGGGGTGGCAGATGTTGTTGGAGTCTCCCGGCACAGGAACGCTGGTCTGACAGTCCCTGGCAGCCCAGCCTTTTCAAGCCCTTTCCTCCCTGGGCCAGGTGGCTGGTGTTAAGCAGGGAGGTGTGGGGAGTCCAGGCAGCCAAGTCCCAGGGTCCTGGTCCTGAGGAGACGGCAGGGACTCCAAAGCCAAACAGCACCCACAGGGAAAAGCTGCAAGCAGCCCCTTCTGGCTCTCACCCAAAAGGCGTGGGGGTGGCAGATGTTGTTGGAGTCTCCCGGCACAGGAACGCTGGTCCGACAGTCCCTGGCAGCCCGGCCTTTTCAAGCCCTTTCCTCCCTGAGCCAGGTGGCTGGTGTTAAGCAGGGAGGTGTGGGGAGTCCAGGCAGCCAAGTCCCAGGGTCCTGGTCCTGAGGAGACGGCAGGGACTCCAAAGCCAAACAGCACCCACAGGGAAAAGCTGCAAGCAGCCCCTTCTGGCTCTCACCCAAAAGGCGTGGGGGTCGCAGATGTTGTTGGAGTCTCCCGGCACAGGAACGCTGGTCCGACAGTCCCTGGCAGCCCGGCCTTTTCAAGCCCTTTCCTCCCTGAGCCAGGTGGCTGGTGTTAAGCAGGGAGGTGTGGGGAGTCCAGGCAGCCAAGTCCCAGGGTCCTGGTCCTGAGGAGACGGCAGGGACTCCAAAGCCAAACAGCACCCACAGGGAAAAGCTGCAAGCAGTTCCTTCTGGCTCTCACCCAAAAGGCGTGGGGGTGGCAGATGTTGTTGGAGTCTCCCGGCACAGGAACGCTGGTCCGACAGTCCCTGGCAGCCCGGCCTTTTCAAGCCCTTTCCTCCCTGGGCCAGGTGGCTGGTGTTAAGCAGGGAGGTGTGGGGAGTCCAGGCAGCCAAGTCCCAGGGTCCTGGTCCTGAGGATATGGCAGGGACTCCAAAGCCAAACAGCACCCACAGGGAAAAGCTGCAAGCAGCCCCTTCTGGCTCTCACCCAAAAGGCGTGGGGGTGGCAGATGTTGTTGGAGTCTCCCAGCACAGGAACGCTGGTCCGACAGTCCCTGGCAGCCCGGCCTTTTCAAGCCCTTTCCTCCCTCGGCCAGGTGGCTGGTGTTAAGCAGGGTGGTGTGGGGAGTCCAGGCAGCCAAGTCCCAGGGTCCTGGTCCTGAGGAGACGGCAGGGACTCCAAAGCCAAACAGCACCCACAGGGAAAAGCTGCAAGCAGCCCCTTCTGGCTCTCACCCAAAAGGCATGGGGGTGGCAGATGTTGTTGGAGTCTCCCGGCACAGGAACGCTGGTCCGACAGTCCCTGGCAGCCCAGCCTTTTCAAGCCCTTTCCTCCCTGAGCCAGGTGGCTGGTGTTAAGCAGGGAGGTGTGGGGAGTCCAGGCAGCCAAGTCCCAGGGTCCTGGTCCTGAGGAGACGGCAGGGACTCCAAAGCCAAACAGCACCCACAGGGAAAAGCTGCAAGCAGTTCCTTCTGGCTCTCACCCAAAAGGCATGGGGGTGGCAGATGTTGTTGGAGTCTCCTGGCACAGGAACGCTGGTCCGACAGTCCCTGGCAGCCCGGCCTTTTCAAGCCCTTTCCTCCCTGGGCCAGGTGGCTGGTGTTAAGCAGGGAGGTGTGGGGAGTCCAGGCAGCCAAGTCCCAGGGTCCTGGTCCTGAGGAGACGGCAGGGACTCCAAAGCCAAACAGCACCCACAGGGAAAAGCTGCAAGCAGCCCCTTCTGGCTCTCACCCAAAAGGCGTGGGGTGGCAGATGTTGTTGGAGTCTCCCAGCACAGGAACGCTGGTCCGACAGTCCCTGGCAGCCCGGCCTTTCAAGCCCTTTCCTCCCTCGGCCAGGTGGCTGGTGTTAAGCAGGGTGGTGTGGGGAGTCCAGGCAGCCAAGTCCCAGGGTCCTGGTCCTGAGGAGACGGCAGGGACTCCAAAGCCAAACAGCACCCACAGGGAAAAGCTGCAAGCAGCCCCTTCTGGCTCTCACCCAAAAGGCGTGGGGGTGGCAGATGTTGTTGGAGTCTCCCAGCACAGGAACGCTGGTCCGACAGTCCCTGGCAGCCCGGCCTTTTCAAGCCCTTTCCTCCCTCGGCCAGGTGGCTGGTGTTAAGCAGGGAGGTGTGGGGAGTCCAGGCAGCCAAGTCCCAGGGTCCTGGTCCTGAGGATATGGCAGGGACTCCAAAGCCAAACAGCACCCACAGGGAAAAGCTGCAAGCAGCCCCTTCTGGCTCTCACCCAAAAGGTGTGGGGGTGGCAGATGTTGTTGGAGTCTCCCAGCACAGGAACGCTGGTCCGACAGTCCCTGGCAGCCTGGCCTTTTCAAGCCCTTTCCTCCCTCGGCCAGGTGGCTGGTGTTAAGCAGGGTGGTGTGGGGAGTCCAGGCAGCCAAGTCCCAGGGTCCTGGTCCTGAGGAGACGGCAGGGACTCCAAAGCCAAACAGCACCCACAGGGAAAAGCTGCAAGCAGCCCCTTCTGGCTCTCACCCAAAAGGCATGGGGGTGGCAGATGTTGTTGGAGTCTCCCGGCACAGGAACGCTGGTCCGACAGTCCCTGGCAGCCCAGCCTTTTCAAGCCCTTTCCTCCCTGAGCCAGGTGGCTGGTGTTAAGCAGGGAGGTGTGGGGAGTCCAGGCAGCCAAGTCCCAGGGTCCTGGTCCTGAGGAGACGGCAGGGACTCCAAAGCCAAACAGCACCCACAGGGAAAAGCTGCAAGCAGTTCCTTCTGGCTCTCACCCAAAAGGCATGGGGGTGGCAGATGTTGTTGGAGTCTCCTGGCACAGGAACGCTGGTCCGACAGTCCCTGGCAGCCCAGCCTTTTCAAGCCCTTTCCTCCCTGGGCCAGGTGGCTGGTGTTAAGCAGGGAGGTGTGGGGAGTCCAGGCAGCCAAGTCCCAGGGTCCTGGTCCTGAGGAGACGGCAGGGACTCCAAAGCCAAACAGCACCCACAGGGAAAAGCTGCAAGCAGCCCCTTCTGGCTCTCACCCAAAAGGCGTGGGGTGGCAGATGTTGTTGGAGTCTCCCAGCACAGGAACGCTGGTCCGACAGTCCCTGGCAGCCCGGCCTTTTCAAGCCCTTTCCTCCCTCGGCCAGGTGGCTGGTGTTAAGCAGGGTGGTGTGGGGAGTCCAGGCAGCCAAGTCCCAGGGTCCTGGTCCTGAGGAGACGGCAGGGACTCCAAAGCCAAACAGCACCCACAGGGAAAAGCTGCAAGCAGCCCCTTCTGGCTCTCACCCAAAAGGCATGGGGGTGGCAGATGTTGTTGGAGTCTCCCGGCACAGGAACGCTGGTCCGACAGTCCCTGGCAGCCCAGCCTTTTCAAGCCCTTTCCCCTGAGCCAGGTGGCTGGTGTTAAGCAGGGAGGTGTGGGGAGTCCAGGCAGCCAAGTCCCAGGGTCCTGGTCCTGAGGAGACGGCAGGGACTCCAAAGCCAAACAGCACCCACAGGGAAAAGCTGCAAGCAGCCCCTTCTGGCTCTCACCCAAAAGGCATGGGGGTGGCAGATGTTGTTGGAGTCTCCCGGCACAGGAACGCTGGTCCGACAGTCCCTGGCAGCCCGGCCTTTTCAAGCCCTTTCCTCCCTGGGCCAGGTGGCTGGTGTTAAGCAGGGAGGTGTGGGGAGTCCAGGCAGCCAAGTCCCAGGGTCCTGGTCCTGAGGAGACGGCAGGGACTCCAAAGCCAAACAGCACCCACAGGGAAAAGCTGCAAGCAGCTCCTTCTGGCTCTCACCCAAAAGGCGTGGGGGTGGCAGATGTTGTTGGAGTCTCCCGGCACAGGAAAGTAAGGGTTTGATTATTTTGTTTTGGAGGGTTCTGAATGCCAGCTGGGCTCCCGTGTTTCATTTCGGAAGTGGACCACTTCCGAAATAAAAACCCATCTCTAGTGATGAGTAATCCTGGAAGTTTTATATTTTTTACATCATGGCCAAAACCCTCTCCTGCATCCCTCTAAGCTCCTTGAATTTAGACTGGAACTCCTTCCAACTACAGTGGTACCTCTACTTACAAGATTAATCAGTTCTGAATGCATGCTCATAAGTCGAAAAAGTTGTAAGTAGAACAGCCATATCTTAAAAACATAAATAAATAAATAAATAAATAAATAAATAAATAAATAAATAAATAAATAAATAATGTAAGTAGACCAGACAGCATCTAAAATTTTAAGGCAGCAGTTAAAACACCAACGGTTTTCTACTCTTAAGTTGAATCGATCGTAAATAGAGCCACTCGTAAGCAGAGGTACCACTGTACTGAAGTTTCAGTTTAATGGAAGGAAAGAGGCACAGACTTCCAATCAAGTCCATGCACAAGTTCAGATTTGCTGTTCAGTTCTACCCCATTAATTCATTCCCGGACCTCCTGTTATGTTCAGAGACTCCTCTGTAGGGAAGTAATTGGGTTTTTCTCAGGAAGTCTGATTATCATGCTTCTGACCATCCAGTAACCATTTGGGCCTCCATGTTTACATTCTAAGTCTGTTGTTACAACTCTATCAAATGGAATTAACTTGCCAGGCATCTTAAGAGGTGGGCTGTAGTCCATGAAAGTTTATGTCTCGAGAGATCAGTTAGTCCTTTAGGTGGCACAAGACTCTTTATTCACACCAGCGTATGCTAACTCTCTGAAATAAGTGAATAAATTAGGTAGGTGCCTGGAGTAGGAACTGGCAAACCACTCCAGTATTCCTGCCAAGAAAACTCCATGGACACGGGGTCACAAAGAGTCGGCCATGACTGTAATGACACAACAACAACAAAATGACCACAGCTAGTACCTAAAGGAATATGTTCTCTTGAGAAAGTGGATACCCTTCATTGAAAACATATTTTTGTCATGAAAACATGCGGCACTCTAGGAAATACAGCTAGGGATGCCACTAGTTAGCAGCTGCCACAATGACCTTTATCTGCATCCATGGAAACGGGCCTAAAGATGGAGATCCAGTTTATTATTCGCACACCCACAATGTTAAGCCTATGAATCCTACTGCAATTTAAGGGCTAAAATCAGAAGGCAGATCTGTGTTCATTGGACCAGTGCCGACATCCTCTTAGCTAATGAGCGCTATAAACATTTTCATGCCAGGAAACCAATGCAAGTGGAAATATTATGCCAGCCACTAAACAGACACACACATGCGCGCGCACACACACACTGGTCAATGAAGGCAGTTCTGTGCAATATTTTACAGAGATGATCATTTCCAGGAACACAACTATGTTGTCTTTCAGATAATTTTTTTGAGGAATTATAAAATATTCCATCTAAATATACTTTTTTTTACATCAGAATTTTCCAAAAAGAGGATAACATTGCTTTGTTTTGGTATCATTTTCACTCAAGCAGCTATAAAGGGATTTCATTCTTCTTTCTCCTTCGATTCCCACCTTGTATGTGTCATATGCTGTGAAGTTGCAACTGACTTATATTAACTCTAATAGACCTTTCAAGGTAAGTTAAATATTTAAGGAGTGGGTTTTACTGGTTCTACCCCCTACCGCACAGGTAGTTTCCATGGCCGAGCAGGGATTCAAACTAATTAGTCCATGACTCGCTTCAGACCACACTAGCTATCCAGATTTCCAATTATAAAGTAAGACATATTAATACAGGGAAAAGAAAAATAATTTTCTGTTATTCTACTCTGCTTTGATGTTAACATTTTGCATCATTTTAGAAACACATTTCAGGAAAATAAAATATGAGATAGCAGACGTACACCTCAACTCTCCTGAGGCCCCTGTTTTTGCTTAGAAGTAGCTTTGTGGTGTGTGTCTACATGTGAGCCAAGCAGTCATACTCAGGTGGAGACAAGAGTGGTTAGCATTCTCTCACTGTTTGAATCACACCCTTCCCCAGAGCCTTTCTTAAACAAAGGAACAAAAACACACAATCAAATAAAAATGGCATAAACGGGAGCATTAAACACCAATATCAATATCCATACAGTATTCCTAGATGGCTACTCTTACCTGAAAATGCTGAGGGATTCAGTAGGACCCATGTATCCACTGATTCAGTTATCCACGGTTGGCAGTGGGAAAATTAAATAAATAATTCAGCCACCGCAAAGCAAGCTACTGTCATAAACAGTAGCCATAAAGCAAGCTACTGTCATAAAACAGCAACCATAGAGCAAGCTACTGTCACAAATGGCAGGCATAAAGCAAGCTTCTGTCACAAAACAGCATCCATAAAGCAAGCTACTGTCACAAACAGCTGCTGTAAAGCAAGTTACTATCACAAAACAGCAGTTTTGGAGATTTTTGTGGTTTTCATTATCCACTGGAAGGCCTGGAACCAATCCTCAGAGGACACCGGGGTCCTACTGTAGTTGTTTAGAAGAGCTGCATTCTGACTTAGGGTTTCATACAATCAATTCTTACTGAAGATGGAAAAAATGAATCACATTGTATGGCCTCATAACAAGTTGTAGGGTCTGACTTCCTTGGCCTGACTTTTGTGCCAACCTCTTTGTCTAGGCTAGGAACTGCCGCAGAACTGACTGCTGTCACATCCACAGAACTGTGACTGTGATTCTTTCACAGACAGCTGGGAGAGAATTACTTTTGCAATACTCATGCAGAGGAAAGAAGAGGAAAGGTGATGATGGAACTGATAGCAGCAATGTCTACCTTAGCACTATCCATGGGCATGTAAAAGATGGTGTGCGCAGCAACAGTTCAGTAAACTGTTTGGACATTTCCCCCTTATGAGATACTAGGACTAAACATGCAAGATATACAACAAATGTCCTTGGTGTAGGCCAGCTACTGATGAGTGGGTTATCAAGAACTAGCAGAACAGGGTACACACCACAAGCTACGTAGCTGAGGTCTTCTGCATTTCTGAACCAATACAAAGCAAAATGAGGAAACCAACATGTCCCTCCAGTCAGGGCTCTCTGGAGAAATGAATTTTGCTTCAGCAATGTAAAAGTTAAAACTTCAGAAGAGCAGTTCAGAGGATCCAGGGACTCAGCGAACCATGAGGTACCTTCCAGCTCTGCATTCAAGGTCACTAGTGATTCACTACTACTACTACTACTACTACTACTACTACTACTACTACTACTACTACTACTACTACTACTACTACTACACAATCTTCCCCTCTCAAGAAGAAATTTAACTGCCAATATCTGCCTCTGCAGCCAGACACCTGAGCAATCCCAGGAGAGGTCTTCCAGGAGACTGTAAAACTTGTATCACACTGACGCTGACCACAGAATACCTCACATTAGAAGTGTTTTTTCCTCACATACTTTACTTGAATAGAGATTGATGTTCTGATTTTCCCTTTACTATTATTCTTCTCATTAAAGATGTGATAAATGATTTAATTATATTTTTTTCTCTCTCTCTCTCTCTCTCTCTCTCTCTCTCTCACACACACACACACACACACACACACACACACACACACACACACACACACACACACACACACACACACACACAGTGCTTTTAAATTAGTGGATGCTGAGTAATAGTCATGGTGGAAACAGCAAAGAATTCCCCCACTGGGCTTTTTCAGAGGCATCTCTGTGGAGAAAAATCACAGAACTGCCTATTCATTTAGAAAGGCACTGGTTTTTATCCTTCAGAACTAAAAAACACCTGTTGGTCATCAACAACAAAAACAAAACAACAACAACAACAACAACAACAACAACAACAACAACAACAACAACAACAACAACAACAAAGTATCTCAAGTAAAAATGATTGTCAAACCAACCTTCTATTTTTCTTCTGTTACCTTTTGTCAGTTCAAACCTCCTGTATAATAATATATGCTTTTATTGTAGTTATAATATATGAAAGTCTGTGCAAATGTGCAGCAAAGAGGCTAAAGGTCAGGCAATACATCATCTTCAGACTTTAGGTAAAGCCGTCCTATTTGTTTCAGTATACTGCTGTCAATGACGAAAAATTGTATTAATACATTCATAAAGAGTAATATATGAAGCATTCCTGTCTGTCTTAGTCAGCTTCCTTCTTCATCTTAAAATATCCCAGAATTCTATTTTTGCTACAGTGTTAGTACTGCAGTGGAGAAAAGAAGCCCCAATAACATCTCTTGTCAAAAACTATATATTTCTCTCATCGAATAATGCCAAATATCCTTTATAATAAAAAGCTTGAACTATTTTGCTAATAAAAGATGCCAGTTCTGGCAACTGTAAAGGTCAGGCAGAAAATAATGCTGCTGGTCCTTATCTTTTAAAATAATGTCACATTCTATCATTATCAAAATATTTTTGGACCACAAATTACAGAGAAAAACAAAAGATTCGATGTCTTGGCAACTGGACCAGTGCTCCATTAAAAGCATTAGATTGCAAAAATGGTTATCAGCTTGTTAGAGCCTCCAAATGTCACCAGGGACAATAACATCTGTCTAGTGGCTGGCCCAGATGCATAGAAATCAAAATCACAACATGTATTAAATGACAAAGTGTAATTTTAAATGAAATTTGTCCAAAGTTTTAGTCAGGGTGTTGGTTCTGAAGCAGAAAATTCTGTATTATTCAACAACCTTGAAGTTTGTTGTGAAAAGCAGCTTTGGATATTTTATGAGACACAAGGGTTACTTGTGGCTGTTGCATTTTATTGTTATGAGAACAAAACTACCCATAACTCCTCTCCCAAGACTTACATATTTCCTCATCCAAATTCTCTGATATGGTCACAAAAAGGTGATTGAGGATGTCCGTTCCCTCCTATTCCTTCTATTGGTATACATTGAGCAACTAGTGGGATCTTTCGGAATCCGAATCCAATTAGAATTTTTTTTTCTAGGGGCACCTCCCGGAGCTTAATAACTCAGCCCCCTGACCCCAAAAACTTTCCAAATTTTGAAGGCTTACAGGGAAGAGCTTGAGGAAGCTCCCCTGCCATATTGGTCCATTAAGGACCCAGAGGATCATAGTGTTTCATTTCATTTCATAACAAAACTACTTTAATAATTCATTATAAACAAAAAGAAACGAAACTACTAAAGAAATGAAATGAAACAAAACGAAACACTATTTTTTGCCCATCTCTACCCAGCATTATTGTCTATAGGGGAAGCATGACATTTTTGGCTTTAACAGTCCTGTTTCTTTCCTTCCTCTAGTTGGAACACTTTCTAACGCAGGGCACGGATGGTCCACACAACCCACATGTAACCCATGCCAAATCCTTCTCTTTTGCATGCCTCTCCTTGAAGTTCATAGATGAGGAAGGAAGGAAGGAAGGAAGGAAGGAAGGAAGGAAGGAAGGAAGGAAGGAAGGAAGGAAGTTCTCCAGGAATTTCAGCAATGTGAATCTTCCTCCTTATACTGCATTCCCAATTCCACCATATCCTCTTTCAACTGCCTCCCTCCTCAACTTCACCACAGCTCCTTCCCCTCCTTTAAAAATGTGGCTCCTTTCCCCCTTCTTCTACCTCAAATGAAGATGCAACATATCTCTTTCTTTCCCCCACCTGTCCCTTCTTCTTCTTCCTCCTCCCATGGCCAAGTGGATATTTGCACTCAAACCTCCTGACCCATGGTCCAACACTCTATCCACTGCCCCATAATAACTCTTTTCATGGATGAATGTTAAATTTAACACATGTAATATGTTACCTTGTCCATCAATGGAGGAGCGAGGGACTTGGAGGTCTCCTGTGTTCCCCACTGTGTCTCTTGAGGGTTTTCTAAAGCACAAAACACAACTGGGTAGCCATCACAGCACAATTCCTGCACACCAGTGCAGAGCCCAGATGCCATTCTTGCCAAAGAAATGCACCCCATTTGGGAATGCTGATTCCAGGAGAACTGATGTCAGAAAGAAGATTGCCTTATTACCTATGCTTCTGTTCTCATGTTCCTCTTGAAGGCCAGAAAATACACCTCACTTGACAGGCAGCCCATGTGCATTGGTGTCTGCCCCGTGGGAGCCAACTGGAATGGAGGGACAAGGTAGGATGGCAACTGGTGCAGTGGAAAGCTGGTGGGGTTGGAGGCAGGCTATATGTGCTTAGGTGGGATGAAACAGGAAGTTGGTTAAATTGGCAAAAAGTCTGTTGGTTTGGGAAAGTTCAGGTTCTCTGGCTTGAATGAACCCAAACTGACCCAAATCAACTTAGTGATTTTTTAAAAATGAACTTCCTGGTTCATTTTTGTTTTTGTGCTCATCTCTAGTGACCAACACTCTAATGACCACCACCATTCATATCTATGGGCCTTGTCTAAACATAAACCCGATACCTACTAGAGGTCTTTATAGTATCATCTGAGCATTTTCTAATCGCTGCTCTGATTCATGCAATGTCACAGTGACACTGGCATATTCCGACCCATATTTTGATTTGCGGTAAACTACTATATAATTGCATTCAGACACCTACTACTTACTACAATTTCAGCCAAAATCATTTTGGTGTTGCATGGTATGGAGATTTCATGTCCCAAGTGGATGTCTGGTTTCTGCTGCCTGGAAGCAAATAGCTTTCCAAAGAGCACTTGAAACAACAGTTGCAAGAAGCCTGTGACATCCAGTAATTATTCCCTTTCAGATTAGAAAATGGTTAGTTCCATAGGAAGGGATGGTGTTAGGATTTGTTTGTAGGTAGCTAAAAACAAAACAGAAACACTTGGCTATTAAAGATCCTCTTTTACAGAAGCAGATAGTATGCTAAATCCCAGGGCTTGTTTGTTTATGTTTGTTGCACATATGTGTAGGAATGGTAATGGTGCAGTAAATTGTGTTCTGTGACCAGGGGGAGGAGGGAAGCAGATATCTGCAACATACATAAACTGTGAGAAACTAAGCAGCTAAATTTAAATCTATGAAAATTCTCAGTCTTCCAGGTGAGTTTACCTCTAAAAATGGTGCACCTGGCTGCGGGGAAGGAAGCTTGAGAGGTGCTGGCACCAAGCCAGCACCTCTCAGCTCTGAAAAAATAAACTCTCCCATGGGGAGGGGGGAAAGGGGGCTCTTTAAACATTTTTCCCGCTCCCGATGACAGCACCCAGCGCCCACTCGGCTATCATCGGGAGGCGGGGAGGAGATAAGTTTAAAGAGCCCCCCCTCTTCCCCCCTCACCCCCAGGTATATGCTCCATACTAGGCATGGCTTGTGTTGACATAGGATAGGTTATCAGTACTACCAGGATCTCCATTTCCTAAACTCCAGACAGAAGCATTTCTATTTCTCCAGTAGCTGAAGGGCAGAGCAAGGAAAGGCAATATGAACTTCCAACGTTTCAGCAGCCAAGTGCTCTGTACCTTTCCCGTTCATCATAACATATTTCTAATTGCATAGCTTCCAATTACCACAGATCTCAAATGTGCTTGATAGAGAACTTGGTCACCCTATAAAAATACAATTCCATTTAAAAAATACATATGTACCTCTGCACGTAAGCTGTCACTCATTCACCTATTTAATTAAACACGGTTCTCTTGGTAGGGCAGTTTCACACAGATGCCGGTGCTGCATTTTGGAAATAGGAGGAGAGCCAAATCTCTCTCTCTCTCTCTCTCTCTCTCTCTCTCTCTCTCTCTCTCTCTTCTCTTCAGACAGTAAAATGATACTCCCAGTTTAATACAAATAAATACATTTAACAAAGAAGTCAAAGTATTATGACTGCTGGTACGTTTTCAGCTCTGGCTGGAAGTCTCAGTGCGAAACTCTGGGTGGTAAGTGAACTTTTAGGGAAACTGGCTTCACTAGAGAACTTCTGAAGGTCTGTAGATCTTTGTCTAAGTGTCTCTCAAGGCAGCCTGCTGGGACCCCATGCTTTGAAGTCCACTACCTACTATAAATACACACCGGGGCACGTGCATGCATGTGGCGCGTGCACACACTCACACACGCTTTTTCTTCTTTCTCTTTTCTTCCTTTTTGATCAGATGCAGTTGTAAAGAATAAGCTCCATAACCCACAACATATTTTTACCAGACTGTAAAGTAAATGGTCTCTCTCTCTCTCTCTCTCTCTCTCTCTCTCTCTCTCTCTCTCTCTCTCTCACACACACACACACACACACACACACACACACACACACACACACACACACACACACACACACACACACACACACACACAGGGGGGGGAGGGAGGGGGGCTATATTGCTGCTTTTGTAAGAAAATGAAATCCACAGCAGAAAAGGGGCAAGCCAAAGCTTCTCAACCCCTGTACTTGATTTCATTGTGTAGCATCAACAAACACACGAAGGTTATAATTAACTGTGGAGAACAGTAATCATGGAGTGCAGTGCCTTTGCACTCACACACAATGATTTAAAAGGAATTAAAGAAAGAGTTTAGTACACAGTTGACAACCACAGGAATAGGACAATGTTTGATCAAGTCTCCTCTGCCATTGTTAGTCAATGCCATGAAAACAGATGCTGGGCAAGAGCGGTGGTGTGTGTCCACATGTAAGAAAGTATCAAAGATGTCTTCATGGAAATTAGTTCACAGCAGTATTGCGTAGATTTGGTATAAGGTATTGTTATGTTCTTAAAAAAAAAAAAAAACCATCAGAGCGCCTTCTCCCAACGAAAGCTGCCCATAATACTTGATCTTCCCAGGCTAGGTGTTTGAGGCAATTAACACCACAAGAGGCCCAAAAGGAAACAAAAACACACAGAAAGAGGGCCTTTTCCTCCATTGCCCCTTGCCTGTGGAATAATCCTCCACTGGACATCTGCCTGGCCCCCTCTTTGGCTATTTTAATAACCATTGAAGCAGACATTCCTTCAAATATAATGTAAATCCATTATTTTAGTTGTTCTTCCCACCAATAACATCATAGGTTCAAAATTATATGCTATTTTGTGTCATTTTAATTTTATTTTCATTAAATTTATTGCATGGATTATATGGGTTTATGTTATGGTATTAATTTTTGTTAATCGCCCAGAATGGCCTTGCTGCCAGATGGATGCTATAAAAATCCAATAAATAAAATAAACAAATAAATTTAAAAACTATTTTTAAAAACTAGGCTTTACAGGATGCCATACATGCATTTAGGCTTTGCAATATAGTAATCTCCCACCTATTGAGGGGGTTAGGGACCCCACCTGACCTGCAATAATGGAAAACCAGTGATATGCAGATGCTGGGTTGGGTCAGGACTTGGGGGTCTATATGGGGCCTCCTATAATTACCTGAGGCCTGGTTCTGCTCCGGATGGGTCTCTGGATGTCACTTCTGGTTCACCAGAAACCACTTCTGGGGCTTCCGACAGGGCCTAGAAGCCTGTTGGAGGCCTGTTCAGGGCAGCGCCAGACCTGGGGTAAGTGCAGGAGGCCTCAAACAGGCCCATGCAGCTTACCCAGGGGGGTGCCCTTTATATACTGTGGTCTCACAATATATCAGGATTGCAGTATATGAACCGTGAAATGGTGGGGGACCAGTGTACAATATTTTTTATGCAACATGCTTACCAGAACAGAGGAACCCACCTCACAAAAATAATTAGTCTAGGGCAGCTTATGATATGACATTCATATTTGTAGGTTCAAGGCAGCTGAGGCTGGTGATCCTGATTTCATAGGGGTGGCAAATCAGGTTTTTAGTTTGGAACTATATTTGGAAGCTAGAGTTCAAATCAGCACCATGAATAGGTCCTGTGGGAACACACTACCTGCTCACAACAGACATCAGTTTTCGTTGGTCCAAGGGGCAGTAATGAGCTTCAGCTCCCTTTAGAGTTGTTGTATCATAGCAGGGGAAGAAATGGAGGTAATGACAGTTTATTTTCTTGGACTCCTTGTTCACTGCAGAAGGCGACTGCAGCAATGCAATTAAAAGACACCTGCTTCTTGGAAGGAAAGCGATAGCAACCCTAATCAGCATCTTAAAGAGCAGAGACATCACTTTGCCAACAAGGGTCTGGATAGTCAAAGCTATGGTTTTTCCAGTAGTGATGTATGGAAATGAGAGCTGGACTCTAAAGAAGGGTGAACGCCACGGAATTGACGCTTTTGAGCTGTGGTGCTGGAGGAGAGTCTTGAGAGTCCCGTGGACTGCAAGGAGATCAAACCTATCCATCCTGAAAGAAATGATCCCTGAATGTTCAATTAAAGGACAGATTTTGAAGCTGAGGCTCCAGTACTTTGGCCACTTCATAAGGAGAGAGGATTCCTTGGGAAAGTCCCTCCCTGATGTTGGGAAAGATGGAAGGCAAAAGGAAAAGGGGATGGCAGAGAATGAGAAGGTTGGACAATGTCATCAATGCAACCAATATGGATTTGACCAAACTCCGGGAGGCAGTGGAAGAAAGGAAGGCCTTCCGAGCTCTGGTCCAAGGGGTCACAAAGAGTCAGACATGACCGAATGACTGAACAACAACAATAATCATAGCATACACTGTTACCTCAGTGTAATATGTGGAATGGCCCTTTCTTGAGGATGATGTACATAGGAAGCTGCCTTGTGCCAAGTCAGACAATTAGTTCCACATATCTAATACATTTCTGCATGAAATTACTGGCAAGGACTCCACAAGATTTAAGAGAGTGGCCTTTTCCACCTGTTGCTGGATATGGTTTGGACTGAACTTGTGTGCAAGATGTACTTTGCAATGGAGTTGCAGCCCTTCTTCTATATGTAATAGAGCATGATAGAAGATGAAGATCTACAATTTCAGAGACTAATTGGGAAAGCAGGAAAAGGTCTTTAGTAATGACAGCATTATATTTGCTGAACCTCAGACCCCTCCCACCCCCCAGTTTGGGATGTGTATCTGGGACAACAAATAAAAGCATCTGGGAAGACATATTTTATGGTGCAGAATTGGCAAGCAAACAATGTGGTAGTGAGGTCCTGTCCTCGTATCTCACACTGAAGGGAAAAAGGTGTTGAAAATATTAAATATGTTTCAGCTTTATTTTTTTCATGAGAGGAAAACCATGGCAGACAGAGAAATGATGTACAGGGAAATTATTCACCACATAATGCAAGTAACATTTAGTCACTTCCTAGTCATGGTTTGTAGTCAGTCAGTCATCTGTCCTAACCATCTGTTCAATACTACAGGTTTCCCTCCCCTGCAATCGAGATGAACTATATCAACAGACACTGTTTATTCAAGCAAAGAAAATGCATCACTTTGTACATGGTAATGCAATACCGACTCTCTCTGTTCCTGGAAACTAAGTTTTGCTTTTTAAAGTGTCACTAGCACTTTTATGAGCCAAAGCAAAAATTTTTTTAAAGAAGAGAGATAATAGGATATAGAAAAAAATTATGTGATCCAATGGAAAACATATTCATTTTGTCTTATCCAGAGAAAGTTAGTGAATATGCAGGTCTCATGGTCATTAATATATCTAGGTATTCTATATTTATGTATCTGTCTACAAGGCACACTGAGATGAATTTGCAGCAATGCCTTCTTCTCACTGCTTTTTTTGTCTGCAGCAGTTTCCTCTCAGGAAATATTAGACCAGGAACTGAGGCCTCAGTGTCATCCAGCCTCCAGGGATGGTTCCATGCACTGGAGCACCCAGAATCCAATCACGAGGAATTCTAGAAGAGTTCTGGGATTTGAAGTCCAAAAAGGAGAGATAAGTCCCCAATTTAAAAAGAAAAAAACAACTTATTTGGTTGAGTCCATTGCATGTTGCCTATGGTTTGAGTGACTGGGAGGACCTTTCTAGGCTGGGATGACTGTATCCATCACTAATCAATGGTTCCTTTCTGCCTCTGAATTCAAAGAGACATTGCCTCTCTGCTGAGTGTGTCTTTCTCTTGTCAGTCTGTTGGAAATTGTTTGCTGTTGATCTGTTCGTAATTGTAAGTAAAATGTGTTTTTAAATTCTCTCTCCTATAAACATGTCAGACTGAGTTATTGAGACTAGGTGCCAGTTAATGAGAAAAGGTGGACTCTGGGGAATTTAAAGCTACTGTTCATTGTTGATTTCTGAATAGCAAAAAGGGATATGATCAGAAATCCAACACTCTGCAACAGAGTCGGTGCCTTAGGGCACCAAAATATAGACAGCACCAAAATCTAGAGAGGTATCTGATGAGTGTAATGAAGACACACCACTGTCAGCCCTATTCACTTTCCTTTTCTGGAGATGGGGTGAAACATAAATAATTCTTTTGGAAGACACTGCATCCTCATTTTCCAATTTTTGTGGGGGGGCAGGGGGCAAATGGCACCCACGCCTCAGAGCAAAATGGGTGGGAGATAGCGCCTTTTGCTCCAGCTCCTAAAATTGCTGACTATTTCTGAGTTGAATTGGTCCGTGAATTCCAACTCCTATTCCATGTCTCAGTTACTGTAGGGTACCCAAATGAAAAAGAGCACAGCGCTCCTGTATATTGAATAGATGCTGAGGAGAGAAGATTTGAATAGGTGCAGCTTTTAATGAAAGCTGCACCTGCTGAAATTTCCTCTGGCACCCAATGATTAAGCACACTGGAACCTTTTCCTCTTTTTCACTGTGTCCTTCTAATGTAGACCCATATTGGGAGCAGGCTATTTAACTAAAAGCCAAGCACAGAGGTGTTCACATTAAATGCCCACTGAGTCATTCAGAACCTTCTTCCCAATAAAGGGTAGGGCTGTGTAGAGTTTTAAATTTAGACTTACCAGGAATGACCGTGGAACTAGAAGCTTAGCAAGAGGCCCATTTCATTCCAGGTGCAGCCAGTTACAGTCTGACTTTTCAGTGGGTTTTCAATAAAGAAAACTTTATTGACAGCCACATTGGCTTCTTCCTATTATGTCCCTCTTCTGGTATAAGATTTCATATGGTTGGCTAAGATTTTTTTAAAAGAAACTTAGAGTCCCTCATGACCTGAGGGACAAAGCTTAAGCACAGTTCTCTTTGTCCCATGATGATGTTTTCTCATTAGGTTTAAAAGCACCTGAATTTGAGGAAATATTTTGCCTCTCAGAGCTGGTTGATAAAGTTTTCTTTCCATGTATCTGTTGCAAAACAGCAGACACACTTGGGGAGACTTTAATCTCTGGGAGCCAGCAAAATGATTCAACCCCCCCTTCCCCATTTTGTTTCCTGAGGAGACTTTTTAAGCATGCCCTGAGTCCTTTAGACCTTCACTGCTTCCATTTCCTGTGGATTTCCCTGGCCCTGCACCTGGAGGGAGGCTGAGTCACTGGCTAGTAGCCAATTTATCGTTGCTTTCTCTAAAGTTACACTTGAACATGTTCAAATGGTCGGTTTCTTGACCAGAGTTTGTGTTCACTCTCGTAAGCTTTCCTGCACTCAGGTGTAGAGATGGGCACGGAACGAACATTTTTTCGTTTCCGTTACCATTTGTCGTTTCCGTTACATAACGAAACGACAAATGAAAATTGCGATGAAAATGCAACAAAACGAACAGAACCACAAAAATTGTGGTCATTACGTTTCGTTTCCGTTAATGGCGACGTGCAATGAAATGAGCTGTTTTAAATGTTAAAAACACCCTGGACATCCGTAAAAACACAGCAATAATTATATGTCACCACCAGCCACAAAATGGAGGCAAGCCATGTGATGGGATTATGTTCAACCAATAGCATGCCCAGGTTGCAGACTGGGCGGGCAGGTCTGGCAGCCACAGAGGGCATAAAAAGCTCTGGCAGTCCCCGTCCTCCTTGCAGTCTCAGGTGGGAGTTAGGGTGGGATTGCTGTCTCTGTGACTCTAGCTTCAGTCCTGCAGCCTCCCTGCGTGCGTGCGTGCGTGCGTACCTCTCGGTGAGTACCCTCCCCTGCCTTGCAGTGCAGTCACTCTGTGGCTGCCTTGCACCCTGGGCAACGCCCGCCGCTGCCTTTGCAGCCTCCCTGCATACCTAGTCTATACTGTGTCTCTGCCAGCATCCATTTTTTTTAGTGTTTTCCCTCTGGTCTGGGGCGTTGGAGGATGCCTGCGCACGGAAATGCTTTAAAAATCACACCAAAGGTGGGTAGAAACGACAAACAAAAAAATGAAAAACGGTAATGAAATTTTTTCAAAAAATTCCCGACAAACGGAAATGAACCAAAACAAACCTCTCAATGACAAACAAAAAACCGAAACACAATTTTTCTGTTTCATGCCCATCTCTACTCAGATGCTTTGTACTGCAATATCAAAGGCCCATTCTAAAGAAGACTTAGAAGCAAAACCAATTGAACAATTTGCATTTCCATTATCTGAAGTAGCTACCAAATTAAATTCCTTCTTAGAATTTTTTAATCACACCCCTTTCCCACACTAAGCAGTTTTCCAAACAGACAAAAATATATTGGAAGTGGTGTTTTGGAGCATGTGTAATTGCATGTTTCCATTTCTTTCTCCAAATGAAACAAACATCTTGAGCTGTTTGTGAATTTGAAATGTAATGTAAAAAAGAAGAAAAGAAATGTACAGCAGCTTAACAAGCAATTTAATACCCTAAGAACTTAAAATGTTCTAATTCTTGTGAGCCAAACATTGGTCAACATCCAGTTGTAGGTCACAACTAGAGTAAGCCCATTGAATCAATGGGGGTGTTGATTCACCATATCCCATGGGCTGACTCTAGAATATAGGTTCCTGACCTTGGTAAACTCGGATCTTCTTGGACTACAACCTTCAGAAATCCTGTCTGACACTGCTATTAGTGAAGCTTCTGGGATTTTTAGGGGACCAAGGTTGGGAAACATTCAAATACTGCCCTTCTCCTTCCTTCCTCTGTGCTGATTGGGTGTGTGCAGAGGCACAACACAACAATTTGACCATTAGGCAGGGTACAGAATTGCAGTGTTTAATTTAAGATTTTACAGATTCATTTTTGCACTCTTTACATATTACTTAGTATAATATAAACCTGTAATTTATTGCAATACGTTAAAAAGCATCACATGGAAATAATCAGGAAATATCAGGAAATAAAAAGCCACACAATAATTTTGGAGGGTTGGATGAAATAATCACCAGTAAACAGGCAGTTGGAATATAATGGAATATATTAGAATATATTCTGCTGCTATATGTCTGAAGAAGTGGACGTGTCCACGAAATATTAGATTAAAATATGAAAGTTAGTCTTTACGGTGCCACATGTTTTTCTCTTTTGTTTTGTTTTGTTTTGTTTCTCTGATTTTTGCCTGGAATATATTTGAATCCTAAGTGGCTTGAACTGACTTTCACTGTCATGTGATGACTCCAAGATCTCCATTCAGCAGAGGAAATGTCTTAAGCAAAACAAGGCTGAATGAACATAGTCTTACAAAATAATCCACCCTCTTCAAAGAGGTCAAATTTGTGAGGGGACCATGTTGCTAGATACTAATCAGAGTGCGTGGAGTTTTCAAACCATGTGGAGTCACAGGGAACGGGGAGAGAAAGACTTTTAAAGGAATTCTTTTCCAATAGAGGTGGCACAAAACAGAAAACCGATGGTTCAGTTCATTCTGCCTCGGGCCCACCCTTGTTTTGGTTCGGTTCGGCTTCATATGAGTTTTTTTTTTTAAATTGTACGAATCCAAACCACGCTGAACTGGTTTGAATCTGATTACTGGTGTTGGCGGCATTGGGGGTGGAAGCAGCAGGGGCTTTTTGAGGTGCTGGCTTGGGGCCCAGTGCCTCGGATGTTTTTGTTTTGTTTTGTTTTTGGTTGGCACTCATTTTTTAATTTTATTTTTAATTTTTGAGCGCTGACCACATAGCCCCTAGGGCCGGGTCAGCGCTTAAAATTTTTTGTTTGTTTGTTTGTTTTAAAGTGCCGAACACGTGGCTCTTGGGGCTGGGTGGGCACTCATTTTATTTTTTTATTTTTTAAATTTTAGAGTGCCGACCACGCAGCCCCTGGGGCCGGGTCGGCACTCTTGTTTTAATTAAAATTTTTATTTTAAAAAGCCCTCAGTCACTATGTCATGGTTTGGGAACTGAACCTGGAATGTACATGATGCAAAGACTGTACTACTACGTTATGGACTGTTCACTGAAGCAGCAAATGAGCTTCAATCTAGTCCTCTGAGATGGTTTATCCTAAATAGAGGAACGAAAAAGCCCAGTGAAATTAGTACTTAGGATCTAGTCTGGAGATGAGCATTAGAAAGCCATTTTCTCACATGCTCCGCCCCCTGACCACATCGATTTTGCAGAATCTGCTGTCCCCAGCAAAACCCTTCTGCTTTCTCTTTCTATGGGGGAAAATGTTTAAATCGAAACCAAGAGATGTGAAATGGAAATGGACCGAAAAACCACACACTACTACCTAAAGGCAGTTCTGATGATAAAAGGCACTGTACTAAATGGACACGAGTGTCAAGAAAAGGTGACAGATTTGCTATTGGCTCACGTTAATGGGCGTTTCTTATGTAGAGTGAAAGAAGCCATTTTCCTTGCTCTATTTTATGCTGGCTAAACTTGACTCAGAGTGCTGCATTCATTTTAGGGCAACCATGCTCCTCTCCAGATGTAGATAAATTAGAAGGAATTAAAAGGCCATCATCTGAACTGATGGAAAGATATTGAGAATAAGACCCAGGAGGAAAGATTAGGAGAAGTGGACATTCCAGACTGGACAAAAGAAGGCAAAGGGGAGACCTAATGAATATCCACAAACACATACAAGGCCATCTCAAAGGTAATGGGGAACCATTAATCTCAGCAGTCACAAGAGACAAAACGTGAAGCCAAGTGATTGTCAGAAGCTGCAATAATGGCTATATACAGTAGTTCTGTAAAATATGAGAGGAAGTGTTGCATCTTTTAACAGATCCTGGCCCCAGGGCCATAAAACCACCCTTTGCAGCTTTACAGCTTTATAGGGCAGGTACTGTGTTATTCCAGGTAGGAGATAGATGTTTGGCCCTAAGTGGAAGATAAATAGCTCAGTGCCCCTTTGGAATGTGGCAGATCTAAACGTGAAGCTGACTAGGCAATGGGGAACAGCTTAATTTCCTACTCGTATTCTGAACTTTTAAAAATGTTTCCCTTGCCTAGTCAAATTTTGCTTCTTTTTTAAAAAAGCAAGGGGGTGGGGATGGAACAGAACTTTTGGAATGATTACATGCAGATTTACCAGAATAAATATTGCCTTCAATAAGCTGTCAGTAGTAACCCACTGTAACATCTGGTGTATATATCTATATATAAAATTACAGTCTGGCAATATGAATCCACATCTGTAAGTTATAACTGTTATTACCAAGTACTCTGATATCTTGCATACAGTGCTGTAAAACTTGCCCGGTAAGGATGTTTTTTTTAGGAATTACTAAAACAAATCAAATTAGTACCTAGTTAGATTCTGAATCAACAAGATATGTGGCATAATCGATTCAGTTCAAGTGATTGAAATACTAGCTGTTGACTCTGAATCTCATTTACATACATGTGTGCATGTAAACACAGTTTCAGCGAATGCATCAATCTATCTATCTATCTATCTATCTATCTATCTATCTATCTATCTATCTATCTATCTATCTATCTATCTATCTATCTATCTATCTATCTGGTGCTAGTCTTTTTACCAAATATACTCAAACTACTACTTATGCATTTGGAGAAATGAGCTTGAAATAAATAAGCTCCATGAGATCGCATATCTCTGTCTTCTCCAATCAGCTAGCTATAACATTGTCTTTCATAATCTCAGTGTATGCTATACTCATGACTGTTTTTCTTTTCTTTTCCAAATCTATAGGGTTCAAGCAAAGTGTTTATTAAACTGGCATAAATTTGGATGTTAACCGTATATCTATAGAATGCAGCTCTTCTAAACAACTACAGTAGGATGCCAGTATCCACTAGGGATTGGTTCCAGACCTTCCCATGGATAATAAAAACCGTGGTCAGAAGAAGGCAAAAGCTTGGTTTGTTTGTATGTTTTTATTTATCTGATAAACGAGTACCCACCATTGGATTTTGGAGTGAGGAGACTCATATCCCCAGAGCCCCGAACACATCCTGGAGAGTCACTGCCAAGCTATAGTCTCTCAGCCTTCAATTCCTTTTATAAAAACCACAGCCACATTTTTGAATATCGTAATATTTCCAGTCCTAGGGTGCCCCAAGAAGAAAAAAGTGTTCTGCTTATATACTGCCCTATACCACTTCAAGTAGTCTCTGGGCGGTTTACAGTTTTTAATTACAATATGCAGGCTACACATCCCCCCCCCAGCAAGCTGGGTACTCGTTTTACTGACCTCGAAAGGATGGAAGGCTGAGTCAACCATGAGCCTGCTACCTGGGATTGAACCCCAGGTCATGAGCACAGCTTTACCAGCAGTACAGGCATTTAACCACTGTGACACAGAATGTTCACCCACTTCTCAGTCTTCTCCAACTAGAAGACCTTGAACAGAGTCATCTTAAGCCAGAGCTGTACCGCATGGCTTCCTTGCACCCTCATAGAAAGCCTGATGCCCTTGAGTAATTGTGGTAGCTGTTGCTTGTGCTGAAGTAGAATTTAGAATTCAGCAACATGATGCAGATAGAACATTGTCAGCAGTGGCAGTCTACTGAGTGCTGAAAGATGCATGAGCAGGGCGCATCTCCTATATTTGGCAAATTAACGTGCTTTATTTTGGGATTTGGTATTGGGAGATAAACATTGGCTTCATTTGCATGTATGAGTGCTCAGACATGTTTCTCTCAAGGAAAAGTACCACCAGAGGACAAAATACTATCAGTTCCAAAATGGCGTCTCCTGTAGTTTGACTCTGGATTTAACAGTCTGGATAACTTTTGCCCAGTGTCTGTGTGTGTGCCATTTGGTCCCTCACTTCAGGCAGGAGATGCCTTGAATTGGCTCCATAGGAAGGACCATTCACATATGTTAGCCTCCTCAGCCCCCATATGGCTATTATATAGCTTATTGACAGGTAGATGGTCAAATTTATTATTCTAGCCAAAGAGTGACAAGAGAACCAAAATAGGAAGCAATCCTTCTCAATTGAGACTGATTATCTCTGTTTATTTTATTTCGCCTTTCAAAAAACAAGGTTACCAGCTTGAGAAGCACCCCTGCCTTCCCATAGCAAATAGCCGCTTCAGTTTAATTTGGAAATTGTCTCAGGATTGGCGTACATTGCTTGACTAATAGCTAAGATATTCGGGAAATGAAAAGTGGGGAAGATGAAGGTTTAAAAATGGACTGTGAAACAAAACAAACACACGCACACACAAAGGCTACAGCAGGCATTTTAAAATGTGGCTTTAATATGTATGTGTAGCAGCTGGACCAACACAATGGCCCCTAACGGCTCCTTCAGGTTTCTTTCATACTGTATTATTCCCTCTTCAGCGACAGTAGGGAAAAACGTTTTAAGAAGGGGTGGGGTGCAGTGGGAGGGAGAGAGACCCTCTCATATTTCCCTCCAACAGCTGCACAAGGCAACAATGGCAGGGGCAATTTCATCATGCAAGTGTCCCAATGAAAATGTTAAGTCGTTTGATTGAAGGGCTTGGAACAAGAGAGGAAAAAATAGCCCATACAGTAGCCAAGCCAACAAGGCCTGGTAGGCTTATTGTCTGCAGCCCATGGCATGGCCCTCTGTTGTAGACAGCATGCGGCTGAGCCGCCGCCTGGCTCTTTCCCCACAAGAACGAACTGCCCTTCTGCCTCCAAACCTTTCTAAACTGGTAGGTGGGGTGGCAGCTTGCAAGATGGTGATTTGAGATTGCCACTAACACTGCCTGACAAACAGCTTTTTTTTTAAAAAAAAAAAGCCACAACAGAAAGTAGAAGTTTTTTTTTTTAAAGGTCAGAGAAGAAAGCACCAAACCATGTTCACAATTGATGTCATAATGGGTATGGACTCTGAATATTATGCGGCCTGCCTCTTGACAAAGCTGTTGAAAAGAAGCACCAAGATCATCAAAGTAATAAACTTTTGCCTTTGTTGTCTTCATTTGCCAGCTTCTACAACCTGCTTCTTACGGCACTTGAAGAAGAAGAAGAAGAAGAAGAAGAAGAAGAAGAAGAAGAAGAAGAAGAAGAAGAAGAAGAAGAAGAAGAAGAAGAAGAAGAAGAAGAAGAAGAAGGGGAAAGGCACAATTCAGGTACAGTTTGTCTAAATTAGGCTTTTCTCTTTTAAAATAGAACAGCAGAAGGTAAGTTTGTGAGCCCTGTGGGTGGTTATTTTTTTAAAAAAAGTTTGCTATTTTTGTATTATTTAAAAAGAAATTCATATTTAATGACTCCCATAGGTGTTCTTGATAACACATGTGGTATTTTATTTTTATTTATTTTTATTATAGTATTAGTACTCTGAAACTGTTGACTGCAAAGTCGGCAGCTCGGCGGTTCGAATCCCAGGTGCCACGCAGCGGAGTGAGCTCCCGCTGATAACCCCAGCTCCTGCCAACCAGGCAGTTTGAAAGCATGTCAATGCAAGTAGATAAATAGGTACTGCCATAAAAAGCACGAAGGTAAAACAGTGTTTCCTTGCAGCCATGTTGGCCACGTGGCCATGGACATGCACAACACTGGCTCTTCGGGTTGAATACAGAGATGAGTACTGCTCCTAGAGTCAGACATGACTAGAACACATATGCGGGAACCTTTACCTTTGCCTTTTACAAAAAAGGAGCATAAGATATTATCTTGAGGTCCATTTCATGCTTTCCATACTCTCTCTCTCTCTGTCTCTCTGTCTCTCTCTCTCTCTCTCTGTGTCTCTCTCTCTCACACACACACACACACGGGGGAGGATTATACCAAATTCTTGCTTCCCAGAGCACAAGAATCTTTTTACCCTATTTCAAGTCTGTCATCAGCAAATGCATATAATATCTTCTATGGTATGATGAAAAATCGTTCTTATAGAAAAACAAATCCAAAATCTTTCTCTGTACATGTCAATATGTATACTGCAGCAGTGTTGCCATTAATCTTGCCTAATGAACGCAACATGTTTTTATATATGCTGAAGTAATGTACTTGGGGAAGACTTAATTATGAATATGAAGAAGTGACTCTCCCTGGGCAGGGCCTCTAACTGAGGGCAAAGGGTGATAAAAATAAGCCACTTGATGGCAGCTCTCTGTGTACCCAGCTTCCTAGAATGTCTGTGGATCAGAAATGTGAAGATAGTGATTTGGATGATGGAAAGCAGCATGGCCACTGCTAGGCAAGAGCTCCTCTGCTGCTTTCCAGCTGCCATCCCTGAGGCCACCAGAGAGACAGCAGGAACACCAGCCCTTCCATTGCACTTCGATTCAGTCCCATGACCTTCTAAGTACACTTAGTACACTGTTACTAAGGCCTGTTCATATTCAGTATTTATCTGGAAGTTGAGTCATGGCAACTGGACTTCTTTTAATTGAGAGACAGAAACATTTCATTGCTCATCCAAACAGCTTCATCAGTCTGAATAAAGTTATGCGAGTCCTCCATCTTATAGTCCGCTGTGACCTCTTGTCACCCTGGTCTGAGATAGGCTCATAAGATGAACAAAGGCCTGAATAGACTTCTTAGGTAGACAACCGTATCCATAGCCTTAAGGTGAACAATGGCCTAAGGTGCTGAAACCCATAAAGTATGGGTCATTATCTATGCCCTTGGTGGTGAAGGCTTTTTTATTTGTCTGGGTATTGTTGAAATCACAGCCTGCTAAGTAGCAGATAGACTGTGTTTGAGGCCCGCCAACTCTGCTAAGAGAGGGGTTTTCAATTCTCACATGAATGGCTTCCCTGACCCCTTTCTCAAATCACCTATCTGCTCTCTCTAATACTGTACGTGTATATCCTCATCTTTGAATGAGTGCTGTCTGTCCTTCAAGTGGAGGTGTACAGCTGATTCTGGTCCTGAGTTGTTACCCTTCCTATGTTGGGCCATCCTCCTGTTTAATGGCTGTTTAGTTTCTCCAGTAAAGAGGTCTTCACACTCCTCACTGCAGTGGACCGCATATACTATATTGCTTTTTTTTGTATTGGGTCCTTTGGGTGGACTAGTCTCTGTCTTAGTGTGTTTGTGTGTTTGATATAAACATCAGACTGATGAAGCTGTTTGGATGAGCAGCGAAACATTTCTCTCAAGAAAAAGAAGTCCAGTTGCCATGACTCAACTTCCAGATAAACTCACCTGAATCTTCAAAGACATTCAGTATTCATGCACAAGGCACCCCACCTGTGGGAGATGCTGCAGCATTCTAACAAAACTCAGGTCATGCATGGTCATGCACCTAATTGTGTGACTCAGTTCAATGACCGTTAGAACAAGACACTGGCCAGAGCTCATTGGGGAACACCATAAAAATGTGTACAATAAATGGAGAAATAATCAAGAAAGCATCAACGATTGGCCAGCATCATACTGGACTCAATGCATTATGCACGTAGGCTAGAATCGCATTGTTTCGGCATCTCCTTCTTCCCTGACACTCACGTGCTTCCCGCATACATAGGCAAACTTGTGTTGCTGCATATTCCATAAAACTAAAACTCATGTACATGTGGAATCAATCAAGGGTGTTCTGATTTCAAAACACAATAATATCCCCCTCTTACCATATGCATGCTGCATGTCATCATAAGATTACAGATATGACATTGTAAAACATAAAGTTTACCCTGTTGTACATTTATTGAGGGGGAAGGATTATATTTTAAAATTAGACCCCCAAATTTCATCTTATCCAATATTTTGTTGCCAACTTTGGATAAACTCAGAAGCAGAATCCCCCAAAGTAATCCTGAAAGGGATTCTGCTTACCATAAGTTTCTACCATGTTTATCTTGCCTTCTCTCCAGGTAGGCTAGTTGTTTAGATGCTTGCTTTTCTCAGATGCCTTGCAAATTAAACTTGTCATTTCCTTACCTACTCAGGTGATTAAAAACTTGATGCCAACATATTCCTTTTATCTAAGCGATATGATCAGTGACATCTGTATACACCACTCAGCTTGCTCCTAATGATGCAGGTGGAGTTTCCTCCAGTTTCTCCACCCCAACCCTGCATAACTAGTGCATAGATATAGGGCTTGGAGGATGCTTCCTGTGCTCCCATGATATAGCTAAGTCTTGATTTCATTGTAAATGGAACAATGGGCAGAACCATTTGGTAGGTGCTTATTTATCAAGTTTTCCTTTCAAAATACATACTTGCATATGTGTTTTGAAAAAGGTCATATGTCTTGGTGGTATAAATTAGTAGTAATAATTGTTGAAGAGTCTTTAAGTCTTTCCTTCCAGCTCAAATAAACAATAGCCAGAATCCTATTGACGTTAGTATAAGGTTTGTCTCGCTTGCAGTGGCTAATTGCAGTTAGCTGATGATAAGTGCCGGAACGTGTAAGAGTTTTGCAGTTGAACATGTGGCCATGAACATGACCAAGACATGCTCCAATACTCCAAATAGCTGCAATTAGCCACAACAAGTTATTTAAATAGAGGAATTGGCAGACCACTCCAGTATTCCTGCCAAGAAAACTCTATGGACATGGGGTCACAAAGAGTCGGTCACAAGTGTAACGACACAACATTCACTTACTCACTCACTCACTCACTCACTCACACACACACACACACACACACACACACACACACACACACACACACACACACACACACACAAGCCACAGTAGAATTCTGGCCTGTGTAAAAATATGAAATCATTTTTAAATCACTAAAATTAGCAACACATTAAAGTTAAGGGTGTGGTTAGAAAGTGAAACAGCTTACATTTTGGACTTCTTGTGTCAAAGTCCAGTGGGAGCTATTTCCCCTCAATTACATGAGTTTTTGAACCATCCTGACCCTGATCTGTGTGCAAGTCATGCCTTTTGCTTCCGGTGGCAGGGCTAGGGTGGATCTAGGGTAGATCAATTCTTCTACACAGAGAAAGGTCACTGGAAGGAAGATCTCTTCCAGGAAAGCAACCTTTTCTAGCACAGGCAAACATGATCCTTTCTCATCCTCTGAACATGCCCTAAGAGTAACACAAATGTGGAAGATCAGAAAAGAAAAGAAAAATCACTGAAAGAGGCAATTTTTAAAAAGGACTTCATCTAGTGCTGATAAAAGAGTGCAAGAGAGGAGCCAAGGGAAGCGCTGTGGAAGGGCATCTCATATTGTTCAAATTTCTTTTTAGGACAGGGAAAAATTACCATTTATTTATGATTCTACAGTATGTAGACTGTATAAACAAAAAGCTTTTTGCATTCAATTTTTATTTTTGCACCAGCCTGAAGGGAGTGCCATCATGTACAAATGCAAGCTGTGGAAATCCTGAGCATGCATAACCCCGTTCTAATGCCTACTTGCACCATTCTTCTAAAATTTCAAAAACCCACAGCATGCTTTTTTTAACATTATGCTCCCACAGAAACACATGCATTAGTTATATATGCATGAATACATAATAGAATAGCACATACTGGTCCAGACGTTTGCTGGGCTGCCCTTTAGTCAGCGTACCATATTGTGGCCCTGCTGGGCAGTATGGCTCTTCAGAGGCCTTCTTCAGACCTCTGCTTTGAAGACGTGGAGGTCTATGTGACTTTGGGGATGGAGGAGACACTGAATGTGTATGACTTATAGGTGCTCTTTTTATGCCTAGAACTCTTGATGCTCTAGATCAGTGGTGGCGAACCTTCGGCACTCCAGGTGTTTTGGACCACAACTCCTAGGATTCCAAGCCCTTATTGCCAATGACAAAGGACTGTGGGAGTTGTGGTCCTAAACATCTGGAGTGCTGAAGGTTTGCCACCACTGCTCTAGATTGCTGTAGCTATAAACTCTGGATATACCTGTACCTGGAGGGTCTGAGATGATTCTAAGGAGAAGGTGAGATAGGGTAGGAATGAAGGCAGAAAATACAATAAGTGCAGAGCCCATGGGAAGGAACCTGGGAAAACAGATAAGAGGCCAAGAAAAAGAAACAAGGAAATGAAGAAAGAGTAAGGGAACAGAGGAAACAATACACAATAGGCAGGAGGGGGTATTGTGAAGAAGGCAAATACATTTTCTATGGTGGGCCTAAACAGCTGGAGATGGTGAGGAAATAAAATAAATAGTCTTGAATTTGTTTAGGAGCCTGGATTACTCTGCTAAGGAGAGCAGGGAGACCAGATGAGTTTGATCTTGGGCATACAAATATAGATAACTGTATTTGTTTTTCTCTGTTTACAAAGCTTGATGTCTAGAGATGGCATGAATTTAAAAATGAATCTCAAAATTCATTCAAAAATCATAATTCGTCAATTTGTATTCATATGAAAGGATAACCCCCTAGGAATACAAACTGAGGAATTTTCTAATTGATTTTGGAATCATTGATTTGTTAGGCTATAAAATGGCCCCCACAGCACCTAGAGACATCAACTGCAGGATTGCTTCCTTTCCCCTACAACCCCACCAAGCTGGTTGCTAAGGAGCACTTTCCTAGGGGGACCCACAATTGTGTCTCCGGATTCTAAGGGAGCTACTTTTACACGAGTGTTTAGCTGTAGTAATGAACTGGATGAGGATCAATAAAATGAAACTAAACCCAGACAAGACAGAGGTGCTCCTGGTTAGTTAAAAGGGAGAACAAGGGATAGGGCTGCAACCTGTATTAGATGGGGTCACCATCAATTAAAAAATCAGGTACGCAGTTTGGGGGTGCTGTTGAACTCATCCTTGAGATTGGATGCCCAGGTCACAGCTGTGGCCAGGAGTGCATTTGCACAATTAAGGCTAGTACACAAGTTATGCCCCTTTCTTAAGAAACCAGCTCTGGTCATGGTGACACATGCCTTAGTGATGTCCCGGCTGGACTGCTGTAATGCGCTCTATGTGGAGCTACCAATGAAAAGTCTCAGGAAACTTCACTGGGTCCAAAATGCAGCAGCCAGACTTTTGACTGGGGCGCGGTACATCCCTATTGAAACAGCTCCAATGTCTGCCAATCAGCTATTGAGCTCAATTCAGGGTGCTGACCTTGACCTACAAAGCACTGTACAACCTGGATCCTAGCTACCACAAAGATCGAATCTCACAATATGAACTGAGTCAAGTGTTAAGGTCATCAGGAGAGGCCCTTTTCTCCATCCTGCCACCCTCACACGTATGTCTCATGGGAACCCATGAAAGGCCTTCTCAAATTCTGTTCCCAGACTCTGGAACTCCCTCCCACTAGAGGCCAGGACTGCCTCATCTCTGTTGTCCTTCTGAAAACAGGCAAAGACCTTTCTATTTATTTATTTATTTATTTATTTATTTATTTATTTATTTATTTATTTAGCTTGTATGCCATCCACTACCCAAAGATCTCTGGGCGGCTCACAATCAAAATAAACAATTAAAACATCAAAATTACAATAAAATTAGAACAATAAAACATATGAATAATACAATAAATGGCAATACATTAAAACACAGCACTAAAATTGCCATCAATTTTAGACAAGCTTTCCCTGAATGATGGACTACCATGTGTATTTTATATGAATCTATGGGTTCACATAGACTTTGTGTTTATAACTACTTATAACCGTGTTGCTTTAATGCCATGTTTGTCTATTAATGCTGTAAGAAGCCCTTCACTTCCTTGTTCTCAAATACTTGAACATGTCTTAATTGTACTGGACTGAATATTATCCCTCATTACTGTAAGCCGTCTTGGGTCCTTTTCCAAGGAGAAAGGCGGGGTAAAAATACTCTAAAATAAAATAAATAAATAAGTGTTCCGTAATTTAATTAACTTACATTGTTTGAATTATAAGCTTATTGGGCTTCTATTATTTTCTTTTGCAGTACTGAAAAAAAGCAAAATAAAAATAGGAGCTATTCTCTAGAAGAACACATAAAAGGAGAAAACAAACCAGGAAGTAAAGTGGAACTAGGACACTGCCTGTGGATGACCTACAAAAACAAATCCAGGTTACCCTCCTTGGGCTCATTAAAACATTTCTTGCATATAGATAAATAAATAAATAAATAAATAAATAAATAAATAAATAAATGGAGAAGAGACTACCATTTCCAGAATCCCCAGAAAACAAGAAGAAACCCAAACAGTACCTTGCCAGGATTAAAATTTTCTGGAATTGGTCCCGCTCCAGTGTTTCTTATATTCTTCCAAATACAACTTCAAGTGAGAACAGAAAGCCATCGAAAAAGAGGGTAGTTGGGAGCAGGCTGTTCTTAAGTATCTACTAGTAAACAAAGAGTTCAGAATAGTAATAAATAATAAACTTTATTTTTATGCTGCCTTTCTCCCCGAATACCCTTGTTGTACCTTGATTCTCCTAAGTGTCCTCCAGTTGAGAACCAAACTGGATTCCAGCCGGATTATAAAGGGAAGAGATCCAGTGCTGCCATTTTCATGGTAGTGGGATTACCTCTGTTGTGCAAAGTCTAAATAAAAAACAAAAGAAAACAAAAGAAAACAAAAGAAAACAAAAGAAAACAAAAAGAAAACAAAAAACCTGGGGGGGGGACAACACCCCCAACTATATGTTTATAAGATTCCTGGTTCTAAACATGTTAGATAGAAATAAATAGGGCATTTGAGAGTGGAAGGAGACAAAGGGAACAATTTACAATTCATAAGTAAGAACATAATCCAGCCAAAGTTAAATGTGGTTCAGTCCTAAGAATTTGTGTAAGGGAGATCAAGGAAGCAACATTATACACATTATGATCCAGTAGATTCAGCAAGGTTACCTCTGAGTAAGCACTCCTAATGTTGTGAAATCAAATATGAGCTTAGGTGAAAATAGTAGGGAATCATAAATGGTTACTACTGGGTTGATACATCATATTATTTTGTATGAAGCCAGTTACTCCACACACAGTTTAATGCAACAGGGATTCCAGCAGATACAGCAGAATCAGAAGCTTCTGTACAAAGGTTCACTTCCATTAAGACAACAATATGGCCATTTTCTCAAGACTATCTGAAATGCACCTATTTTTCCAGAAGTAACACCTACTTTGGACTCCTCATAAGAAGGGAAGAGACAATACTGCTGGGAAAGGCTAGAAGCAACAGGAAAATAGGAGACCAAATGGGAGATGGATTGACTACTCAAAGGAAGTCACAGGGACGAGTTTACAAAGACTTGTCAAAGCTGTTGAGGACATGAGATTTTGGACCTCAATCATAAGGACACCATATGTCAGAGGCATGTAACAACAATAATCCTCACTTAATGTAGTAAGATATATTACTGGAGTAAATCTGCATACTCAGCTACTGTGTTTTAGCTAAATTCCTCTAGTAGTATGCCAGCTATAATTTTTTAATTGTACGAACTCATTATATGAGTGAATTAAGCTACTTAGGCACATGTTTATTTGAGCTATGTAAAGCATATACTACCATTTTTTCTTAAAAATATATATAGAAACAGAAGAAAGTGAAAGTCACATAGTAATAAAAAGAGCCAAAATGGCAATTTTTAAAAGCATATGTTTGAAAACTATTAAAAGACTAAGACATCAGTAGAAAAAAGAATAGGGGCATAGCAGCAGTAGACGTCATCCCGAAACCAAAACAGTGCATCAACCAAATACTAACCAAATGGAATGCTTCTTCTGACCTCCAGAAGCTCATTAATAATGATGAGGATTGTGATATCCAGTGTAGGTGCAGCTGGGTAAAAGGCCATCTCCCTCCTCTGAAGCCAACTTATTTGTACACAGGGATGTCAATGAAGACGCAAGACACAGAACTCTAGCTGAACCACATCTACACCCTTCCATTGAGTGCAGGTCCTTGGTTGACTGACCACCCAAAAGATGCCTCTGGGATTGTCCCCCCATGGTTCCAACCTGCACATCCCTTTTAAAAATAGGGAACAAATTTCAACACCAATAAATCTAAATCAAGCAAATGAGCATATGGTGCCCCCCAATGCATCCCTCAATCCAAGCAAACAAACCTCTGCAGAATAGGCAAAAATCCCATGTCAAATGAAACAAAAAAGAAATCCTCTTGGGTTCCCCACTGGGAGACCAGATGAACCTGCACAGTTGAGGAGGGAGAGAAGGAAGCAGGACTGAGAGAAGCCCCATACACTAATATCATCTGGACACAACCCCATCTATTCACAAAATCTGTCCTTAATCAGAGCCTGCCAGACCCATGAAGAATGCTGTTCTGAGATACTAGAATACTGAGAGGCTTCCGAGACTTGTAGGAAGACTTGTGGAGTCCAAAAACGGTCTAGATATTGGAAGATCATTATTGCCAGCTTTTGCTTGAGAAATAATCAGAAACCAGTGCAGCTGTTACAGCGACCGAGTGATGTGCTTCCTAATTCCTATTAAAAGTCTTCCTGTTGCATTCTTCAACAGCTGTATTTTCTCCGTACTCTTGAAGGACAACCCTGTTACGGAGTGCATTGGAACAATCCACTTATCAATGTGATTTGTATCCTTTTGCATGATTTGCAGTCTCCTAAGGGTGTAGTTAGTAGTATTTTAGTCTCAGCTGGACTCAGGCATGCTATGCTATCTTCATAAGAATGCCCTAACTATGCATCTGCATTTTCAAGGGTATTGCAACTTGACCAAGCATTACTGAATCATAATGACTACTTTGCTGACCACGAGACCTTCTATCTTGGATGAAGTTTCAGTTTGTTTGCCCTCGTTCAGTTTGTAAGTCTTGCAGCATCAGTTATAGACCTTTCATCCTTCGTAGAATGAGATGAAAAGGAAAGGAAGATTTAGATGCCATCTGCATATTTATCACACCCAACTCCCAATGCTTGGATAACTGCATGCCAAGCAGTGTGAGGGGGTAGGATACACCATGTGGAACAGCACCACAAGCTAAAAAGAAAAAAACTAAGTTAGAATCATACTTCCTAGGAAGGATGGACACCACTGTAACAAGCCCTAATCTTGCAAGCCACTCTAATAGTGCAATGTTGATGGTTAATGAAGCCAATGCAGAGATTTAATCCTCCTGTCTAGCTCATGGCATAAGTCAACCATAAAGGTGATTAATGATGTGTTGGGGCCCTAAAGGCAGACTTAAGTAGATCTAAATCAGTCTTCCCAAACCTGATGGCCTCTAATATCATATGGTGGATATTTGTTGCAGATTATCTTAAGCTAAGCAGGGTCGGCCCTGGTTAGTACTTGGATGGGAGACCACCAGGGAATACCAGGTGCTGTAGGCACCTGGAGTAGGAACTGGCAAGCCACTCCAGTATTCCTGCTAAGAAAACTCCATGGACATGGGGTCACGAAGAGTCAGTCACGACTTGCGTTGAAAGACACTGTGCCCCCCTCAAATTAGAGTATTGCAGTTTGTCCAGAAATTCTCCAACAAGGGAGAGAGCCCAATAAAAGTCTCCCTACCACCTAAGGAGCAAGCAGGTGGGAACAACTCATGAGTTCAATTTGACCCATGAGGTGGGATTACACAGTTGCACATTGTAGAACAGCTCCATGGGGAACATGGCTTCATGGGTTCCCCAGTTTTCAATTTGGTAGATCTTTGTGGAAAACAGCAATAAATTTACAACTAGAAATCTAAGATTTTAAAATTTTAAAACATGGTTCGGGTCATAACATTTTGGTTGACGCTTTTCTAGTCAGAAAATCCGAATATTATTGATCAGTCAGAGTAGCATAAGCAGATCAAACAGGTCAAACTCAGATACTTTGTATAGACTTCTCCTTGGATTCATTCAGACTTCATGATCATGTCTGGTCACACTGAAGAAAAGGAGGAATACCAAGCAAAGTAGCCATTAGACAACCAGAAGACTTTTTTTTATCAGCTGCATCATTTGAAACCATCACCACCAGCTTTGTCAATGAAAAACTGCTTAGCTTTTTTCTACTTCTGCTTCCTGAAATCATCATATTTTACCCAAGGACTGAGACATTCTGAAGAAACAGCTTAATTGTCTATTTTCAAAAATGAGTGATTTCCCCCCCCCTTATATTTTCCTTTCCCCAGAAGTTATTTAGAGGATCCCAGATGTAATCTGAAACCATCTCAGGATATGGCAGTGCCTAATTTGCAGCCCTCTCCCCTTACTTTTCATCACACACCCGTACACAAATCTGATGTCATGGCTTTGACTTCAGCCTTCTATCTCCTCCCTGTTTTCTCCCTGCATCTTTTCCCCCATTTTATCAAATGAAGAGTTCTTCAAAAGTTGAAAGCTTGCACAATGCCATTTGAGTAGGCATAATAAAAGTACAGTATTGCACCAATAAGGATTTTAGCATTTCCTTTTAGAAATCTGTAGCATTCAACCATCTCGTAAAGACTGAACTGGCTGAAAGTAAACATGGATCAGCTGCAAACAGAAGGAGAAATGGTCATTTGTTCCCCATCACAGCCTTCTTTTCCAGAAGGACCCCCATGTTAATCACAGCTAGAAAGAGGGCTGTGGCATCTGGTCTGATCTTTTTTTTTAAATAAAATAAAATAAAAATAAAAATACATGCTTTCAATTGCAACAGCCTACTTCATCAGATGAAAAATAAGGAAAATCCCTGCCGAACACAGCTGGCCCAGTGCCCTCTGTTTTATAACACTCTTTTCCTTTTGAAACAGAGATCCTTTAGTCCCGGTTTTCTATAACTTCAAGTTGCAGAGGACGATCTTGCAGCTGGTGTTTACTATGAGATTTCCAAATCATGTTTAAATAGCCCTTTCATAGCAGTTTGCAGCACAAACAAAGACGATCCTGCAACCGGGGCAGTGGGGAAGCGGGGGAGAGCCCATCATATATTTTTTAAAATGTCACCCTGAAAATAAGCTTGTGCTGGAGGGGTAGCTTTCAGTTTTTTAAAAATACAATAATCCAGTTTAAATTGTTTGGTTGAGGAGATGAATATGCATGTAGCATTCTAGGAAACTAGGATCGTATCACACGATGATTATGTTTTATTAACAAAATACTGCTGCAGCTGATCACATCATGAGGCTTATGTGGTGCAACTTTATATTACCGGATTCCAGAAATGGAGGTGTTCTCCAGCTTCTAGATAGGCAGTAATGAGGAACAGAGAATTAAGTCCCCAAGCATAGGCCACCCTGCCTAAATCCGATCTTCTTTAAATGTCTCAGCCTACAACTTCCATCACCTGAAGCCCAATTACTGAAAAGCTGGTGAAGAGAACTGAGCTCAACCGGTCTTCCCCTTGGCTCATTGGCCTGAGGGTTATTTTTGTTTGTTTGTATTGATCTCATTAATAGTTTTACCATAGGTCTTCCCGGTTCACCTGTTAGAAGGCCACACTGATCCCAAATTAATCCCTTTAAAACCAGTTATAGATCTGCTCCAATCAATCCACTGTTTTGCTGATTTGGTTACTTCTGATAGCAGACATCAATAGTCCAGGATCCAAATGAGAATTCAAATGATACCAGCCTCCCTCCCTCAGAAAGTGTTCAAGCCAAAACAATATTATATGGGGTACGCTAGGAAGGTTATGTTAGTTAGGGAAAAGAAAAGAAAGAAAAGACAAATTGTAATGACATTCATATTGAAAACTCAACACCCCCTCAACTCTGGATTCAGGAAAAAACTGCAGCTGGAAGAAGTGTGTGAGAGGAAATGAATCATTCCCTTCAATGAGAACAAAAGTATTGTAGGCCCTGTTTATGCACCACATTGACGTCAGTGGGGCTGTCTTGAAAATTTGGGTCTTTAAATTATAATAGCTGAATCTATAACAAGGCTAGGGATTAACTGCATCTCAGTAGACTTTCAGTGAAATCTGACAGTAGGGATGGATTATGTTTCTGCAAAAATTTTAGCTATGTTTTGTTTTTTAAAATATATATATAGCTATTAAAATCAAATGTTAATGGAAGGAGCTACATCCCACAAGATGTTGATGTAGGGTAACATGGATACTCTAGAATATTGATTTCAAATGTAGCATTTAATGCTTTGCTGATAACAAGAGCACATTCACCTATGCATTTATTTTAACTTTTATTACGAAAATGTTTAAAAAATGTAGGAAGGGATCACAATATTTTAAATGTTGTCTTGATATATGTGGAGCAACAAGCATTTAAAAAAAGGAAAACAGTTTTAACTGTATTGTGTACCTGTTGCACCACACTGAAATCCTTTTTACCTCAATTAATGTCACATGTCATCGTAGTACCATACTGTGTCACTCATGAAAACAGAGAAGAGATGAAAAACAACATGACAAGATCCATAATAATAGCAATGAATTCCATATCTTTTATTTGCTAATTGACATGTGGTTATATGCATATAAATACCCTTATGGTGACTGCTCCAATATTGCTATTTGAACTGAGCAAATAACACATTACAAATATTTTATGCGATAAACTTTCATTTCACTCTTTGCTAATCACAGTTGTCCCTAATTTACTTGTTATTCAAGCTTACTTGACAAACATTTTGTCTATTTTTTTAATTCCATGGCCTGATCACAAGTACTTAGGATTCAAGCTGTATTTTTGTGCTGATTGGCTACAGAAGTCACATGGCGTTGCCTGACTTTGTAAATAAATTTGCTGTAAGACATGTTAAGAATGGAAATCTCTGCATGTGACTTTTTCTTTCTTGTAAACAATAGCACAGAATTCAAAAATGGGAACAAGCATGGGCAAAGACAATCACACAGTGAGATCTGAATGTTATTGGCAATGATTGCTTTCTTTTGCTAACTATAGTTACATTATTTGTAGCAGCATTTTTTTAAATTTTAAAAATATACCCTTAGCTAGTTTCCTGGAAAACTTCTCTCTGGGGCCAAACGGGGATAAACTTTCAGATTTTCTACCAGAGATCCTCCCCTCTCGCCAATGAAGTGCACATTTATCTGTTTTGGCAATAAATACATTTTTACTGTATTATCAGCAAGTTTCTTAAAATTTGCCTAACATTTTGCTTTAGGTTTGAATACTGTTTGTTGATGCTAGCTATCATGTGGTAATATCATTGTTGACATGATATTGGGGTGTTCTTATTTTTAAAAATATACAAAAAGTATTGACAGATATACAATTGTATGCCGCCAAAAGCTGAAGCAGTCTACAGTTTCTGTCAGGATAATTGTCAGGCATGGTGCTTCCGAAACCATTGTTGTGTTCTGGAAGCAAATAAACATTCTGGGAATGATTGATATTTTCTTATTTAAATGATTTTTAAAACTGTAATTCATTTAATTTCCTGTGTATTTATGTTGTGTATTTACAATATAATGTAATACGATACAATAAAATATAATACAGTACTGTGTATTTACAATATAAGAAAGAGATTTCAGTCAGCTTTTTGAGAGACTGCTGCTGTGGGAGAGGGCTTGTAGGTGGGTCAGGGGGATGGACTTTGTGACTCTGCCAGTATGCCACTGAGTTGTGTGAATGTGATAAAAAGTAGCATTTATGTGATGATGGTTTTCCTTCCTGTTGCATGCTTTTGGAGTAGATTGATTCTCTGTTGCCTTGTCTGTGCTTTTCACCACTGTTTCAGAATTCCATAGCCAGCCAAGTTACAGACAAGACTGGCTGAGGAATTCTGGGAATTGTCTTCCAAAAAGAAACATTAACAATCTCAGGACAGTTACATACTAGATCCCATTTGAAGGTCTACCTCAGAAATCATACTTGTCTGTTGACAGAACAACCAAAGGATATTTGTGGCATCACAAGAATGGGCCCAAATGACATGACATAGGCCGGGCAGGCAAGGTTTGGGACACAACACAACTGCTTTTGGCCCAGCTGATTGGGTATATATGGCATGAAGGAAATATGGAAATTTGGTGCAGAATGTTTGAAAATCCAGTTAATCAACTAATGTGGCAACTCAGCTTGGTGGTGGTAGGGAGGACGAGGGCATAGTCAGCAGTTGGCCAAGTGGCAAAATCCACTATGGACTCTTTTCTCTTAAGGTTTGTATTCCATGTGACCTTAACAATAGCATATATAACATGCCTGAGTTTTACCAGGCCTTGCAGAAAGCTCACAATGAGATTGTTCCCTCTACATCCTGTACATATTCTGACACAATATGTAGAACAAGAAGGCACATGACTCACAGTGCTGGTGCTGCACCCTCAGTGTACCAGATGGCTTGACCAATTCAAGTATATAGACCCACAATCTCTCTCTCCCCACATCATGCCCCATTTTTTTGGTTCTGTTCCCTTTTGGCTCTTTGATGCACATGCACAATACAAATGCTGCACATGCACAATCCAAATACAAACAAGTTTGCACTGGCCCACTGTGCCCCAAGACCAAAGGGAAATGGGTGGAGACGGGTGCAGATTCTTAAAAGCCACTACATATAAAGTATAAAAATCATTCCATCTCCTTTCCTTTCTCACTTGCCCTGAGATTTGCTTCCTGATCTGGAGACTGTACAGCCCTTCTGTGGCCCAATGTGATCTGTTTGCCCTTGCACTTTGCAAACCCATGGTCTGCCTTTTGTTATGGTAAAAAGGAAATCAGATCTAAAAATGTTTAGCTGGTCAACTGTATGAATATCAATATACAAATAAAACCTAAAGTGCCTCTCATCAAATATTCTTGCTGTGTGACCTCTATTCATGTTGGCCTCTGTTTCTGCTGTGCAAATCCCATTGAACTGAATAAACATATGCTTGTGGAAATAGCACCTGATGCAGAGCAACACTTGGGAATTGTGACTGATGCTCTTTAAACAAAACAGAGTTCTAGTCTCCCCCCACCAGCTTTTTTCTGCTTGTGTGTGCATCTATATCTATATTTTGGCAATGGTGCCACTCAAATCTCTTCACCACGTTCATGCCGTATTTCCCAAGAGTAGTCCTTCAGTTTGGAGACTTAAGGCGTCCTCGTACTGTTCAACAATCACTTTTCTCTTTCTGTACCTTATGTACTTTAATCCTTCCACAGACACATGCACATACTTAATAGGATTATCGTCACTCCCAGGGAAAAATAAAACAAACACTGTTCATTTGCATATGCTAATACAAAGATGCACATAAGAAGGAACACGGTCTAGTTGACCATTGCCAAAGGCAGAGAGAACACAGAACACAGTTTGAGGCTGCTAATAGGGATGGGCACCTTATGAAAAATGAGATACTGTTCTGTCATTTTTTTAAAGCTTACAAATAGTTTCATAACAAAACGAAACAACAGGCAGCATTTCGTTACGAAATGAAACACTATGTTTTCAATTTTAAAATGAACAGTTTCGTTACTCTACAAAAATGATTCCAGCCCATTTTATAGAGTAACAAATTGTTTCATTACCGTTTCATTTTGTTGTGATATTTTTACAATAAATTCTTTTATAAAACAATATGAAATTAAACCCAGGGAAACAAAACAAAACAAAACAAAACACTATTTTTCTGTTCTGTGCCCATCCCAAGCTGCTAATCATGTTCATAGTCACCTGGAAATAAACCATGGAACAATTTTCTACCTAAGAAGAAGAAGCAAATAGCACCCCGGCTCAACTACTACTCACCAACCCAAATACTGACCTTAGCCGATTTGCATAGTACCCCATTACTGAAGATATTTTGGCACTTACATTGGAAAAAAACCATTATTTGATTTTGATTTTTTAAAATCCAATAACAACAAACTAGTATTTCTGGATAGCTTAGTGCAGGGGTGTCCAAACTTTTTGCAAGGAGGGCCTGATTTGGTGAAGTTCAAAGGTGTGGGTGCCGACCATTCAGTCACATTTGGCCCCTGGGCCGGACTTTGGACAAGTCTCTATAACATGCAAGGAGGCAGGGAGGATGCTGCAGCAACAGAACTGGGGGTGGGTAGGCTGGGCAATTATTGGAATATATTGAATGTTGTCCTTCACTGCAGCCTAGTTGGAATTCACAAAAACAGAAAGAGACTTGAAATCTTATAAAATGCATTGAAATGAATCTAGTTTCTTTAAAAAATACAGGAATAATTTTGGAAAACTAAAATAATTTAATACATTTCATTGGCATGTCTTTAGGATGAGATATAAAATTTGGATCTTAGCTTAAGTTTTTAAAATGTGTCTATTTTTAATAGCATCACCAGGGGGTCAGAGGTGATTCAATGGGACATAAAAATATCAACAAAAATGACAGCTCACAACAAGACTTAAAAGCCAGATAAACATACAAACCCGAGAAGTTCTACTATAAAAATCTAAATTTAGCAGCTTATTGTATTAAAGCAGAGTTGAATTAAAAGCATTTTAAAAGGACATCAGTACAAAGTATTTAGAAACTACCTGTCACAATCTGTTTCCTTTGGCCACTAGTGAGCTACCAAAAGCCCATCTGATCAAAAAGGTCTTTGGGTCTCATGAAAAAAAAATAGAAAAATGTCTAATTACAATTGCAGTTGATGAATTCAATAAATAAATCTGCACAGTATTTACAATGTGCAACAAAAGTGTCACAAGATAGATAGAAGGATCAGGTTCAAGGTGATGGTTTTAACTTATAAAACCATACTCCATGGCTTGGGACCTGAATATATGATAGAGCGCCTGTCCCTTAGATTCATGAATGTCCATCCAATTAGATCTTCTTTAGCGTTGGCCCTTAGGGTGGCTAGCCCTAGGAACACCCCCCAAAAAAAAAACCTGTTACGAGAAACCAGGCTTTCTCAGTGGCTGCCCCTGCTCTTTGAAACAAATTCCCAGTTTACATCCATTTAGCTCCATCTATGGCAATGTTTAAGAGGTCTTTAAAGACCTGGCTCTAACATGAGGCTTTTGGCAGTGCTGTGCATTACTCGCCACTAGAGATGGGCACAAAATGCCAAAATGGCGGTCATTTCCGTTATTTGGCCCCCAGGCCCCTGCTTTGTTCCATTACTGTTATTCAGGCCCCTGGGACCCACTTTGTTTCCATTAATTCAGTTTTTGGAACTGCTGCGGGGAGCCCTCCTGGGGCCAGGTGCCACTGGAGTGCCACGGAGATCGCTGGAGAGGGGAGTGCGTGAGGCCGGATTGCAGCCCCCTCTCGCTGCCCCCCTGCCTCAGTGCATGCATGGCATACAAAAAAAGCCCATGCGGGGCCAAACCCGGAAGTGAACTCGAACTTCCGGGTTACGCGGGGTGTTTAGTTTGTTTGTTTTTCTTACTTTCAGGGTAATTCTTCCTCTAGCCGGCAGTGTCTTTGAGCAGACAGCCTAAGCAGGGGTCACCGGCACCTTGCCTGCACCGGCAAGGAGGAACCCGGAAGTCCGGGACAGCCACTGCCTCCCAAGGCTCAGCCCGCACCTGGCCAGCAACTTGCCTTGACCGGTCCCACTCACCCTACAAAGCCTCTGAGATGCCCCGAGGAGGACGGTCCCGGCAGTGGCGACGGTGGCGTTTTCAGGAAAGCTGGCCTTTCTCCATTTTCCCCTCTTCCTGGTTGCTGACTCGCCGCCATCCCTGAAGGACTTCCAGACCAGCACCAGGTAGGAGACATCTCCGCCCCCAACATTACTGAACCGAACCCAACCGAACCCAATTTTCTCAGTTCTGTTCGGTTCGTGTAAAATTTGCCCTTAGGGTCGTTATTCGCTCCATCACATAATGGAACGAATAATGGATAACAGTAATGGAAAATTGGTCATTTTGTGCCCATCTCTACTCGCCACCTACCTGACTCCCTATTATGATTTGTTTGCTCTATGTGTTTATTATGTTTATTTGACATATGTAAAATGTTGTTTTTATGTTGTTTTAATTTTCCTTGTACACCACCTGGAGTTGTTTTTTGAATTAAGCTTGGCGGTTTCTAAATCCCTACATCCCTAAATAAATAAATAAATAAATAAATAAATAAATAAATAAAAAAAAAAAAGAAAGAAAGAAAGAAAGAAAGAAAGAAAGAAAGAAAGAAAGAAAGAAAGAAAGAAAGAAGCAAGCATATTTTGTGCAGTGGTCCAAAGCAAATCTATGATAGGAATATTGACACTGGGATCTCTTGACGCTGAATAAGGCAGTGACTCAAGATTCCAAATTTCAGTTCTTGTGATGCACTGATAAGAAATCCAGCCTTTCTTCTGATTTCTCTTATTTCATTTCCTCTTGTTTCTCTGGGAGGTATGGTAGAAATTCCTGTTACAATGGACTAAGATCCCTTTCTTGTTTTATCTCCCTGGTATGAATTCTGTCTCACAGCAACTCCTGCTCAGACTGCAACACCATCAGAAATGCCAGGCGACTAAGGGCGGAGATCATCCAGCAGTTCCTTCCCATCCTAGTATTATACATCTCAGATCCAGTTCACATGTTATGCGGGAGCTTAAAGAGGCCCGTGGTCTTCTTTCTTCCTGTTTTATCTTTGCAACAAGCTTATGAGGTGGGTCAAGCTGAGAGAGAGTAGCTGGCCCAAGGTCACTTTAAGCTCTATACAGTGCAGCTAAACGATGAATTTATTTTCTCTCTTCCTCGCCCCTTATTCCTCCTGGGTCATATCTTACATTTTAGATTGTAAGTCAGAGTACTGCCTGAGTCTTATTTCTTGCATAGTAAGTCTCAGTGGGAGCCTTTTTGACTGAATGGCAGGGTGTAGATGCAGTAAACAAAACAAAACAAAACAAAACAAACAATACTGGAACCTGGATATATCAGGTTCCTAAGCAGCTCTTTAACCACTAGTCTTCGCAGTCTTTTGGAGTGCTATTCTTCCTGAATTTAGAGTCTTGACACTGTTTTAGTAAAGAGTTGCCACATCTTTGCCACACAATGTGTTTTTTTTTAATTTAAAGGAGCAGTGTGAAATAATGGTTGTTTGACAGGGAAAGTGCATTAAGTGCCCCCCACCCTGAGATGGAAGACTTGAAGCAGTTCTTCCAAAATTCTGAAAGTGGCTGCCAAAGTTAGCTGCAGAATTTACAGATGACTAGTTTATGGCACCATAAATATCTCCATCCTTCTGTTTTTCTTCTTAAATAATGTTTGCTTTCTGTTATGCTCCCTTTTTGTTTACGTTTGCTCAAGGTGATGTTTCCCTTGTGGGGGGAAGGCACATTTTGCTGTACTCAGGAGCTGCAATATTTTGTCCCTGGGAATAGAGATGCTTGAACAATCCACATCACAGAAAACTCTTTTTGAACACTATGAATCTCCATTATATGGCCTGATCAATAGACTGGACTCTCTTCTCCTGCCAGGGGTATAAATCCTTGTTTGCTTCTTTTAAGGGGGAATTTCCCCCCTCATTCTCAGTGAGGGGGTTCTCATGGGTGATAATGGTGTGTGTGTGTGTGTGTGTGTGTGTGTGTGTGTGTGTGTGTGTGTGTGTGTGTGTGTGTGTGTGTGTGTGTGTGTGTGTGTGTGTGTGTGTGTGTGTGTAAATAATGTAAATTACCAAAGCTGTACAAAAACTACAGAGACTGCTAGCTTGCTGCTTTGTTTCATGGACATTGCTTGTTATCTGCATATTTTGGAACTATGTTTAGACATCGTTTGTGTATTTGTTAAGCTTCACAAAGGAAAAGGACAAATGTTTTCCACCAAAACATCATGCATGTGTGCCGCCATTTTGAATCCCTAAATTCTATTCACCCTGTTTGGAAGCACACCATAATGTGGAGAATGAGATTGGATATGTTAGTGAAGCTGAGAGTAATGCTGTCAGGTGGCACGACTCCATTATGAGCCTGGATGTCTGCTGTGGCCACAACTTAACAGCTGAGGCACCAAACTAAGATGCATCCACCCTCTTCAGGAATAATGGCTCCATCAGAAGAAAAGAATGGACAGCTCCAATAGTGATGAGGTCAGAGAAACTTCTGGAGGCAGCTAATAGGCTGCAGTATTAGCGGAAGGTGATTCTGGCAATAGTGGCGACTTTCAAGTTAATAGGAAAATGCAATGGTAACCACTCCTCAACCACTCTTGAAAACCCTGTCCAAACTGAAACAAGAGATAGTGTTGTAAGATGTCATTCCAAGTTTTGAAAGCACTCAAGTAGCTATTGGAGAAGAGCAAAGGACAAGTGTAAAGGCACTATAATGCATGACACAACTAAATTAAAACTGAAAGGAAGTCTAGTGGCTGGCACGCACAAAGGTGAAACTCCAGTACTGCACACCTGAGAAGTAGGAATCAAGTAACCAGAAATTGGAGAGCAAGAACTGAAATGTTTAAAATTTGTAGTGCTTGGTGCCAGTGAGCTCAAAGTGGGTTACAATAAGAATATTCAGTAGGGCAACTACAGAGTGTTTTACTCTGGAAATGACAAACTCAGGAATAATGGAGTGGCTCCAATACTGAGGAAAAATATAGCATAGACAGTTAGAAGCTATAATATAAGTTCTGACCAAATTATATCCATCAGACTCCATGGGGAACCTATCAACATAGCTCTCATTCAAGTCTATGCTCCAGCAACAGATACTGAAAAAGATGAAATTGAAAGCTTTTATGTGAGCATTCAGGAGGAAATCGATCACATACCAAAACAAGGCCTGCTTATAAAAAGAGGTGACTGGAACACACCTATGATTATAAGTAGAAAACAAAACAGAACAAACTCTTGCAGGAAAATTCAGAATCAGGAGAATGCCTCGTAGAGTTATTTGAAGCCAGCAATCTGTTTCTTGCAAATACACATTTCAAGCAGGCAAACAGAAGAGTTTACTCATGGACTTTATCAAATGGGCAATAGAGAAATCAAATAGACTAGGCAATGAACAACAGGAGAAAGAGAAGCAGGTTTCTCTTAGCCAAAGTAAGACCAGGAGCAGATTGTAGTACTGAATGTGAGTTGTTAATGTCCAACATTAGAGTAAATTTGGAGGGTTGGGAGGGGACCACTTAAAGAATGATAGTGGCAAAACATAATTTAAACATGCATCTTGTTTAGAATATTGTGTTTATCATTCAACACTGACTTTTAAAATTTGAAATATGGAGTAATAACTACTAGATGCCACCAGAGGGTGTTCATTTTACACTATTCTTTGATGCTAAAGTATACAGAGAATTTCCCCCTTAGCATCTTAAAATCCTAGGGTTTTAAAATCATCATTTTAATTAACAGAAGTCATGTGGCATCTTTAGAACTAACAAATTTATTACAGTGTGAGCTTTGTGAATTTTGCCTTGCATCTTTATGTCCCAGATTTATATACATATTTCTGTGGGAAGGATCAGAGTGATACAGAAGATAATCACTTTATTAACCCTGGCAATGAATTTTCAAAGTGTTGATTACATAACTACACAAACAATAGCTAGAGTAATCAGCTGATTAGTGGCAGAATTTAGTTTAAGCGAGCATTACAGCTGCAGTCCATGTTGATCCAACAAATGCATAAATGGGAAAAACTAGTTGCCAAATCAGAAGAGGAAGATTTAAGGAAAAACTGATAATTTTTTTAAAAAAGAAGTGTTTCCTCACATTGCTGGTTAAGAAACAGACATTCAACACTTTTTCAATCACTTTTTCACCATTAGTCCTTTTCTCAGTTATGTGTTCTATACATAGTAAATGTGCAATGGAGAGTCAGCATGTTCATATAAGCCCTATATAGATGCCCAATGTTTGCCTATAGTTATAGACTGTTCAGACTTTCTAATTAACACATATAGGACCAGATGTATGCCTGCTCTGTCATTCCCTATATTAGCAGAGAATAAACTTTAACAAACCACTATTATTTTTAAAAAGGCATGGATAATGTGTGCTCCCATAGTATACTATTTGAGTGCAGAATTACTAGTCTATTAATTAATTTAAATGTTGAAAAACAGCAAATTTAATTCTATAAATGCTTTAGTTGAGTTTTATTTATTTTTCAGGATATTCAACATATTCTGCTGTTATGCTGCAGCCTGTTTCTTTCTCTCTTACACACACACACACACACACACACACACACACACACACACACACACACACACACACACACACACACACACACACACACACACACACACACACACACACACACATTGTTGTTTGTATTCGTTATTTTTTAAAATGTTAAAAGTTCACATGTCCAGTGTCAGCATTTAATACCTAGTCTTTTTTAAGAACAACAAAATTAATACTTCTGTCTGGAGATGGAGGGACTTGATTTTCATTTCCTTCTGCCAAAATCTTTTCTGGGTTGTAAATTTCTTTTCCTCTTTGAACCTCACACAAACTCTGTTTAATGAAAAAAAATATCCCTGGGTGTGACTTTGTTCTGATAAAGTCATCCCAAGAGTGGATTTTCCACAGAAGTGTATGGTATAAATAACAGGATTTTCTGGTCACTCTTTCCCCGCTGATTCCAAATTTCCTTTTCTGCTTCCTTCTCAGGAAATATTAGATTTCCAAAGTAGCTTCTGGGCTAAGCTGTTTGGTTCTGCTTCTATAATGAAACAATGTAGGTGCCTGCTGGTTAACTCCAGTTCTTCAGCTACGGTGCAAAGCTTGTTTAATGTGTATCTTTGGCCGTTCTACAAGCTGAAGAGATCATTGGGGAAGACTTTTCAAAAGTTAAAAAGCAGCATAATCCTGAACGTGTTCATCAGAGGTGGGTCCCACTTACTTAAGTGGGGCTTAACTGCTGGGTAAATTGCAGCTGCAAGATTGTAGCAAGGAAAGGGCTGTAGAAGCTATTAATTTTCCTCTCACACATCCAAATTGTAATGTTACTCCCAGAGAATGATATATGTCTCCTGAAAATAGGAAAACTGATAAATGAGGAAGGGAGTTTTAAAATAGTAGTGATTTTAATTGCGTGAATAAAACCCAACAGATCAACAGGTGCTAGGAAACAGGAAAGAAGACAAGCAGAAATCCAGCATGCTTGAAGTTAAAACTTGTATCCAGGGGAAAATCAAAGTATTTGCATCCAATATTTTATCTCTGTTTGAGGAAGAGCTTTTCATCTAGTGGAGCTCTCTGCTAGTGGAACACATTTTCTGGAAGATGTACAAAGAGGAAATGAGCAAAAATAGCCTCTCCCACTTCTTTTAGTGGAAACCTCTCTATAAAGAAACATTCTGCAAGTGTATTCATCAGCTTTTGAAGTCCCCCACCTTTAACACAAGTCTGGATTTTAGGGCTCTCTTTAATTATTTTTTGCCTTGTAGCTTCACCTGGTTTGTGTGTTTTCTCTGCCTCATCTAAAAAAAAACCCACCAACCAACCAAAAACTGGTATTACTTAAACACTTGGCCTATAGGTGAGTCTAGGCTAGAACAAAACAAAGACTCAACCTGATGTCCAAATCTTATGGACTTCTGTTTCCATTACCTCAAACCCAAGGACCATACATCATGGGGGTTACCATGTTTCTCTGTGTATAGGATGCCCTCATGTATAAGATGACCCCCAATTTTCCCAGTCAAAATTACAGTTTCACAACTATACTGTTATCTCCTTGGCTTACCTCCATGTGTAAGATGGCCCTAATTTTTAATCTAACTATTTTAGACAAAGATACAGGAAAAATAGTGTATACTTGAAAACACTTGATCCATAATGAAGAGGGCAGAAACTAGTAATAAAAATGTATGCTTTCACCAATATGATCTTTTCCTACACCAGGCATGTCCAAAGTCTGGCCCGGGGCCCAAAAGTGGCCTGATTTAAAATTTTGAGTGGCCCTCAGCCTCTTCTCCCTGCAAGCTCAGCTTGTCATTCATCCCCTCCAGCCAGCCCTTCCCTATGCTGGCTAGAGATGTCAGCTTGCACTTTTATGTTTTGCCTGCCCTCCCTGCCTCCGTCCATCCCCTCAGCCACTCGCCCTGCCTACCCGCTCCTGGCTCTGTTGCTGCAGTGCCTTCCCCAACTCCTCTTGTGAGGGAGAGCAACATATGTAAGCAGTGGTGCATCTTGGGTGCACGTGGGCCAATTCCCGGGCTGTGCAACAGCTGTTGGGCTCTTGGGCGCCTTGAAACCGGAGCATTTGCAGCTGTTGCAGATGCGCACGGACCACGCCCTTTCTCCTCCTTTCAGGCTGAATGGTTGGCCCCCACACATTTTCATCTCACCATCCTTGCAAAAATTTTGGACACTCCTGTCCTACACTACGTTAATAAGAGAGTGGCATAGGTGAGATTCTAAATTAGACAGGACAGACTTGGCATGGTAAAACAGTCTTAAGGATTCCCAACTCTCCTTGCAAGATCTTGTGTCCAGTCAACAACAAAGATCTCAGTTGGATAGCTCCGTGGTTTAGATATCTGGCTGCTGAGCCAGAGGTTAGAAGTTCAGTCTCCCACTCTGCCTCCTTGACAGGGTCTGGACTCAATAATCCATAGGGTGCAGCAGTTTCTGTAATTTGTTCAAAACATCTTGTACTAAACTCCTATGTCTCTGTACAATATGAAGACCTTTCTATCTTTGAACGCAAAGGGGGGGAAGCATCAAGTGCAGACAGAAAATATGAGGAACAGTAAAGATTCAAACAACTCACCAAGGCTGCTTTTTTCTTGGTCCAGATACCAAATCAACTTTTACTGAATAGTCATTTGAGAAAGACACAAAGGCCAATCTCAGAAATGCGCAACATATCTAAAACTGCCATAGCTCTTTTCTCTTCAAAAATCACACCTTCCTCCAGATGAACCTTCATCTAACCACATGCAACATTTTTGTACCCCAGAATCATGTTTTCATGGATAATTAACGAAGAATTGAAACTACACTGTACATGGTAAACATTTTATCCCGAAGTTGTAAACACTGTCCCAAAGTAAAAGCTGCTTCTAACTCACTTTTCTTCCCCCCGTATTACCTTCTGCCACTTATTACAGTGTATTGTGATGAAAATTAGGAACATGATGTTGGAAGTTTTCTCAAAATCACGTCATCCATTGGAGGTGTGATGCCGTGAGTTGGAAGTGGCATTTCTGTTTGTCCGTAGATTGGCCCTATTCACTGAAATGCTCTGTGGGTTCAGGATGGATAAGACACACTCAAATTTAGCCACAATCCTAAATTTTAGTCTTTTGCTAACTCTCAGTACTTGGATCTCAAGAGGGTCAAAATACCCCAGAAATTGGTCAATGCTAGAGATGAGCACCGTATGAAAAATGACACAATTCAAAAATGATGTTATTTTGTCATTTTGTAAGCTTTTGAAACATTAAGAAATGAAACAAACTGAGAAACAGTGTTTTGTTACAAAACAAAATGAAACACTTCTTTTTTTTTCCTTTTGAAAATGAAAAGTTTAGATGCTCTGTAAAATGGCTCCCTTGTAAAAAGCTACCCACCAAATTTGGTGCCTCTAGGACCCAGGGGAGCTACTTTATAGAGTAATGCATTGTTTCGTTATTGTTTCATTTCATTACAATTTTTTTACAAAATTCATTTTAAAATGAAATGAAATGAACCGCTAGTAGAAACAAAATGAAACTCTATTTTTTCTGTTTTTCGTGCCCATCCTTAGTCGATGCATGTTTCATAATCTGCTTCAGAGAGTAAGCTCATGACAATTTTTCTGATGGAGAATTTCATGAACAGAGCTCAAAGAAAAGGCCTTTTTCAAATCCTGGCTCCCACTTTCCCTGCACTCTTGATATACAACCTGAAATGCTGGTAGTCTTTTTATGACAACTTTGGAAATGATGCAGGGTGCTTCAGGGGGAAAGTCTGTGGGGCCCAGACCAGAGCCCTGTCTTCTTCTACCAGTGAAAATTCCTACAACAAATCTACATAAATTCCTTACCCTCCTACAGGAGGATCTTGGGATCCAACCCTGCACAAGGCCTGATCAGATTGAGAGCCAAAACATGGTAGGCAGATGTGCATGTAAGGGTACTGAACTCTGCCTGATGGCCTCACCCTTTATATACTGATAGTCATGAAGACACTTCCGCTTGTATTCAGGCAGATATGAGTAGAACCCTTCTTTAAACCTTGGTATTCAATGTAACATGGCCAGAACTGATGTGAAGTATGCACGGTCAGGCACTGGCAGATATTAAATTCATTAAAATGGGAGAGTTTTTCCATGTATCATAATCAAATAAGAAAGCCAGACACTTTCATTGGAAACACAGAGATGAATGGACCAAACAGAACTATGATGGTTGAGGGCTGGCTGCACTGATGTTTGGCCACTTGAAGTTTGGAGAATGGCTACAGAATCTGGACAGGAGTCCAGATTTTAAAGCTATTAATTATTACACCCTATTTATATTTTCTTTATTCAGATTAATATTTTGTGTATCATCACCAGCATAAAAATTTTCTCCTCAGAATTCATACATATTTTCATAGTATTGTAATGTATAAGTTCATTTCAAATTTTACACGTGGTTTTACCATACAATAAATCAAAATGTACTTTCTTGTTAAGTGATTAACAACTCTCAATGCCAGCTTCTTCACTTTTGACTGATCCACCTTACATGACCAAAGTAACCCAGTTTTGTGTGAGAACATGTAAGACAGGGGTCCTCAACCTACGGCCCGTGGGCCGTATCCGGCCCCCAGGGACCCTGCATCCGGCCCCCAGGAGCAACAGCAAACCCCCGCCCGCCCGCCCGCCCGCCCGCCCTGGGGAGAGCGCGGGCTTGGACGGCCGCCGCCACCGTTGCTGCTGCTGGTGGTGGTGTTGCTGCTGCTGCCTCTGCGTTCCCGGGGCGGCCGCTCCCTGCACTCCTCTCCTGCTCCTCCCGCCGCCGCCGCCCCGTCCACCGAGGTGCCGCGGGGGAGGGTGACTCCTGCCGCCCCCATCCCTGCAGAACCCTGCGCGGAGGAGCCGCCCCGCCCCGCCCCCGTGCCGGGCTCGATCCCCCCCACCACCGGAGTTAGAGCGCTGCCGCTTTGTTGCCGCCACCGCCAGGCTACCAGGGCAAGAAGAGCATCCCGCACATCACGGTGAGCGCAGCCAGCACTGGCACGGGAGGCGCCGGTGAATGGCGTGGGGCGAGGAGCCCAGACCCGCATGGCTGCGCCACCGCCTCTCCCCGGGGGAAGGATGCCAAGACCGGGCGGCGCGGCAAGACCGGGCGGTGGGATTGGGGCGAGGGGGGGGTGCGGCACGATGGCGGACGCCTTGCAAGGCGCGAGTCTCGTGGGGACGCAGCCACACACCCTCGCTGCTGCCTCCTCGGGAAGCCAGTCCTGGCGCCTTTCCGCCACCCGCCGCAGGAGCCCTGCCTTCAAAGAGCGGGGGGGGCGTCCGGGTCCGGGCGGGGGGGCGGAAGGTGGTGCTGAAAGCCCCAGCACGAAGCGTGCCAACCAGAACAAAAGAGGGAGGGGACCGGCGGGAGCGCGCGCGGCGCCCCCTTCAAAGACAGGGCAGGGCCGCCCAAAGGGATGGAAGGAAGGAAAGAGAGGGAGGGAAAGTGAGAGAAATAAAGAAAAAAGAAAGGGAGTGGGAGGGAGGGAGAGAAAGAAAGAAAGAGGGAGGGAGGGAGAGAGAGAAAGAAAAAAAGAAAGAAGGGAGAGGGGGAGTGAGGAGAAAACTAAAAAAGCACCCTTATTTTTAACCTTATTTTTCATGTAATAGCCCTCAGGCACTTTGGGACAGAAAAAGTAGACCTCGACCTGTTCAAAGTTGGGCAGCCCTGTTTTAATGTAACCTTTTGTGGACACATCCACTTCTTCAGACATATAGCAGGGGAAGACACCTGCTTGGGAATAACCTGAAGCTAACGGTGAGCTGCTGTGTGAGACAGAATGCTCGACTGGAGGGGCTGTGGCCTGTTCCAGTAAGGCTGTTCTTTAGTACATAAGAACATAAGAAGAGCCATTCTGGTTCAGGCCAGAGGCCCATCTAGTCCAGCTTCCTGTATCTCACAGTGGCCCCACCAGATGCATCTGGGATGTTCTTATATTCTTATAATTGTTCTTCCAAATATTTTTGAGGTACTGGAGGAGCCTCAGTTATTTCCACTGTATTATTATTATTATTATTATTATTATTATTATTATTATTATTATTATTATTATTATTATTATTATTATTATTATTATTATTGCATTCTTTTTCCTGTTTTTGTGCACTACAAATAAAATATGTTCAGTGTGCATAGGTATTTCTTCATATTTTTTTCAAAATCTAGTCCGGCCCCCAACAGTGTCTGAGGGACAGTGAACCGGCCCCCTGTTTAAAAAGGTTGAGGACCCCTGATGTAAGAGAACAAAGCTGTTTTTTGTAACAGTCAACGAATAAAAGGCCTATGAACTTTGAAGCTCAACAGTACAGATTGTAAGAAGAAATCTGTTTTTCCTTACTAGCAGCCTGGGAGCTTAATTTGTCTTTACTTCAACAGAATATATGTCAACTCAGAAGAGTAGAAGAAGCAACAAATATCCCATATAAAGCAAAAATCAATCACAATAAGATGTTATGAACAAATCTAAATCTTGCACATTACTGGCACCAAAATAATCTATATATACATGTGTCTATGCCTTTACAGCTTCTGAAATGCTAAAATATGTTTTACCAAAAGCGAAGAAATGAATTTCCAATGAATTTCAACACAAAATAATTATGTACAAAACATGACTAATTTATTTGGATATTTAACAAACCCTGTCTCAAGGGCTCAGTGTGAGTAACATATATCTGCCAATCTTTGGCTAGGTTCAATGTGAACTCTCACTAGAGCAGAACCACTGAAATGAATGGAACTTCTTAATCAACACCAAATTAAGTTCCATTGGTTTTAATGAGTCTACTATTTGGGGAAAACAAATTGCACTTATCCCTGAAACTTGGTGTGCTCAATTAGTTTAAATTCCATTGATCAACTTTAAGATTGCATCCTTATGGCACAATCCATTAAGGGGTTCTCGGGCACCTTCTCCTTTCACAGTGGAAATTGAACCCCTAGGAATTGTGCTATTAAAATATTAACAGTTGCAGCTATGCTAAAATACTTATCTCTAGTTTTCCAGTGGAACCTAAGTTGTGATGAACTTTTCTGACTGATTTGAACAGCATTCAAATGCAAGTGACTTTGGCCTTTCTGCAATCCATCTTCTTCCCTAGAAAGGACTATTCCATGCTTGTTTAATCCCAGCTAGTAAAATCCACCATGAATAAACTACTGTATATTGTGTGCAACCTACTGAGAAGGGAGTTGAATTTTGGTGACTTTTCAAGCAACTAGAGTTCAACAGCTTTGTGCATTAAAAATTTGGTCCCAATATGAGGAAGAATATGATGAAGAAATGGAAAACTTGAATATTGTGGGTTTTTTTTTAAAAAAACAACACTTATGGATAAAATCATTAGGTTTGAATCACATCTATTCAGAACCTGAATCTGACTTGAGCTAATCTGTAGCTAAGTGTGAAAATGCCCCCACACATACATCAGTATTGAATTAGATGGCCACAGCAGTATTCACCACTTAAAGGAGCAAGAGAGATAAGTGGATTCAATGCTTAAAAATGTATGGCATTGTGCTCCTGTACCCACAATTCAAAAAGCCAGGAAATTATTTATTTATTTGTTTGTTTATTTGTTTGTTTCATTTTTATACCATCCATCTTCCAATCTGGAACTCTGGGTGGTTTGCAAGTTAAAATAATATGATGCAGTACAAAAAATAAATAGGGAAAACCCTGGCAAGAAGGATCAAAAGGTGGGAGACCAAAAAAAAAATTAAATTAACGGTCACCAAATGCCTCCCTGAAAAGCAAGGTTTTTAAAGCCTTTCTGAAGGCGGGCAGGGACTGTGCAAGGCGCAGCTCACTCGGGAGGTTATTCCATAAAGAGGGGCCCACAACAGAGAAGGCACGGTTGTACATATCCCTCCTCCACACCTCCCTGGGAGTGGGCACCCTGAGTGAGCGTGCCTGGGACATTCGGGTAGGCCTGGCCTCAGTTGACCTCTGGGAGATACGCTCTGACAGGTATTCAGGGCCCAAGCCGTGGAGGGTTTTGAAAACCAAAACCAGGACCTTGAACTTATCCGGAGAGCCACGGACAACCAATGCAGGCGGGCCAGTACTGGGGTGATGCAATCGTATCTACGAGCATCCACCACCAGTTTGGCCACTGCATTCTGTACCCGTTGGAGTCTCCGGAGAAAGGTCAAGGGCAACCCCATGTAGACATCATGCCTACAATACTGGCAGGAAAAAAAGATGCCAAACTTTACAGAGTAAGGGAGTAGTAGGGGATGTGGTGTTCCTGTCAAAGGGGCAATAAAACCATCAAACACCGGAAGTCCCGCCCCTTACCAGAAGTCCTGCCCCCTTGCTGGAAGTCCCTACCTTCCCCCGCCCCCTTACCTGGAACCGGAACCTTCCTGGGCCCATTGACCTGGAAGTGACGTCCTCTTCTGCTGTGACCCAGATGGGGAGACTTGCTCCCTCCCCCTGACACGTCATGGGGTCCCCCTAACCCATCCCATGGCATGCCCGGGCATGCCTGCCCCTAGGTTGCTGCCGCTGCCTATGTGTTGCCTGGGCCTGTCTTGCTGTGTGTGCGTATGCCTGAGAGGTTTTATAAGAAGAGGGGAGTGTTCTGCGGTGCCCACTGCCACCTTTTCCACTGTTCCTGAAACCGACTGGCCCATGGTCCCCGCTGTTCCATCTATGGGGAGAAAGATGGAGTCTTCAAGTAAGATCGGGTTTTCCTCCAGCTTGCCGAAGGACACCCTGGACTCCCCGCTGAAAGCAGAGAGTGTGGACTCCCCTCCAAAGGCCGAGAGCCCGGACTCCCCACCAAAAACCTGGAGCAAAAAGCCGCCCAAGCCTACCCTTCACACTGAGGAGCCCCTGTTTTCATCCGATTCAGATGAGGATTATGACCATGGAATTCCACCACCAAAGAGAAGGGCCTTAAGGCATTATGTTAGCTCAGATTCTGACAGCAACCTCACAAGTGGCTCTAACAAGGAGAATGCTGCCCCTGATACGGAGGAATTTCTAAACACAGTAAGGCCCTGTTTTAAATCTAAGTTCATATAGTGATACTGTGTCTTGTGGCAAGGCTGCAGGTGTTGTGCGGTTTTAGAGTTTGGGATGTGCTAGGTATCTAATTACATTGAAGTTTCCTTTTATAATTAAAACCAGCCAATATTTATGTTTTACAGGCCAAAGATGTGCCCCAAAGGTAACCCCGAAATCCCCGCAACGCAAGAGAAGGGCTTTAAGGCGTTATGTTAGCTCAGATTCTGACAGCAACCTCTCAAGCGGCTCTAACAAGGACAATGTTGCCCCCGAGTCAGAAGAATTTTCAAATACAGTAAGGAGCTGGCTGGTGGTGTTTTAGAGGCTGGGAGTATGTTGGGCATTTCATTACTTTCTAGGTTGCTTTGATAATTAATTTTTATTTGCTATTTGCAGGAATTACCCCATAAAACATTAAGCAAATTGCTCCATATAGCCCTGCCAGAAGTTAAGAGAAGAAAGAAGCAATATATGAAGAACATTGTGCATACAACAGTAGCTGTGATTATTAAATATTATATATAAGCATATCAGAAACAATCTTGCAATGGCTGCCAAAATAATCTGGAAAACCAGGAATCACACTTATGTATAACCTCAACCGTTGAGTCCATATCAAGACTTCTTCGTTCTCTTTGTGCCAAAATATGTTACAAGACTGTCATCCATACTGTCATCTTAATTGCATATTGTTGCAATAGTCTGATATTGACATCTGAAAATATTAATGATATATTGACCCTTGTATAAAAAATTTCCAAGGCAGAAAAACCATATTCACTCCTCAAAAAAATGTCAAGACAGACTGACCCTTTGCTATTTCAAAATATTTACTCTGTGGTCACTGCTAGAAATGTCCATGAGTTTATTAAATAAATGCTGTTACACATATTATTCTCTTTCTGTTTTTATTGCAATGATTTTAAAAAGTTAGCCATGCTGGTTCCTTGACAAGCTCTCTGGATGGTGTCGACGGTGAGGATTCCACATGCAGCCAGGCTGGTCTCTTGAATTGTTTCTTGCATGCAGCATCAGTCCCAGGCTTAGCCGGGTGTTTAGAGGCCTCTGGTTGTGGTGGGCTGACTTTCAGGTTTTCTAACTGTTCTCTAACAGATGAATTTCCCACAACAGATGTGGGGACATTTAGTTCTGCCAATGCTTTAAGAAAGACATCCCAGCCTTTTGGGTGCTTCTTCTCAGAAATAATATTAGATTGGGTGGCACCTTTAATCAGGTCGAGAATGTGAGACCCTGGTAAGGCATTCCTGTGATACACAAAGGTGCCTCGCTGATCCCAGCTAGAAATATCCTGATGCTGCTTTATCTTGTTCAGCAAAATTTCAGCATTTTTCTTAAACCTTTTGGGGATCCCTTCTGAAACTTCTGAAACAATTGTATCACTCTCAAGCTGTGGTGCTGTGGAGGGGACCGGTTGTGAGGCTGGGGTTTTGGGGGGGTGCAGACATTTTTCCACATCACCATCTTGTTTGTTTAGTGCTAAGAAGCACTGTAGAACCCCTGTGTAGATTTTTATTTTTTCATACTCTGACAGGTCAGTCCTTAAGAGAATCTCCCTCATCTCAGTGTCAAGACATCTCATGGTTGTGGTTCTAATATTTTCTGGGACACCCTGAAACTCATCCAGTGGAGCGCTGGGCACTAGATATAACGTTTCAGCATATTCCATTACTTGCTTGTTAAAAGACCTGTTATTAGGGGGGACCACAATGCTTAGCAGGGGACCCAGAAAACCACCATTTTGCTTTTTGACAATGCTTTTATTTCCCACCCTTTTCAAGATTACCCTTTAAAGCATTCAGAGGAGGCCTCCAGATCATCCGAGGTTACCCAGACTTTTAATCAGGAAGTGCACATGACCAATAAATGACCAATAAATAAAAAAGAATCACCAGGAATCCTTTTTGTTCTTTTTCAATGTATACACAGCCAGCCAGTCAGGTGGGAATAGACCTGTTCTCAGTCTGCAAGATTCAGGGGTATTTGGGTTTAAATCCACCAACAGATAGCTATGGGTTTTTTTGTCACAGCTGCAAAAGCCTCCATGAAAAACGATACATTTTGGGGATATATTTGCCATGCTAAAGTAGCAATTTGTAATTTATCTCTGTGGTTTTTAAACAGCACCATATATTTAGCATTTAAGCTGATGGTTCTGTTGCTTTTACCACGACAGGAAATATTCTGTGTAAGAAAAAATACACTCACATTTTTGTGGTGCACATACTGCGTGAAGAGCTTTTCAACCTCCTTATTATCAGCAGCACAATTCATCCTGAAAACATTCCACAGTTTCCCCACCAAAAGCCTCAGCATAGCAGTAATTATCTACATGTACACCTGTGTCTTGCTGTGCCTCAATGTCATAAAATATATATTGTGTTGAAATTTCAGGGTATTTAACAGGCTGCATAATGCATAGATGTTTTTCATCACAGTTTTAAGATATCCCAACATATTGTGCATTGACGCCCTCGACAACTGGTGGTGCTATGATCATACTTTTGATAATGCTTACAATTTTTACAATATATCTTAAGCACACAGGGAACTTTACCTTCCGAGGCCAGTTTGTCATGAACTTTTAAACAGGCAGCTGATTGGCAGAGCAGTTTGCAACAGCCACATCTCTGTTGTTCATCTGTTTTAGAGGTACAATCCTCTTTCAAACACATCCTACAGAAAAATAGACAGCGATGTATATGTTGATAGAGAGTGTTACAATAGGAACAGTAAGTTTTTGAACCAAAAAGCCCTTTTACATTAAGAACGCCATAATAATGACCATCATACAGGAAGAGGGTATGTGTTTGTGCATAGCGCTGAGTCCCTGACTTAAATAAGCCCCAACCATCCTTATTATAAAGAGCAAATTGAATAATTTGCTCTAAATGGTGTTCAAAAAGAGCAATGTCATTCAAAGACACCTGTTTCTGCTCAGGCCACCCAACCTCCTGACAGAGCTGTTTAGCAGCTTGTACCAGTTCAGCGTCTGTAGGTATTGCACCACAATTAGCATGAGCTATGACAGCAGACAAACTTCCTGCGAAACAGAGCATGCCATCCATACTCTTAAAATCTACTAGGTATTGCCTCATATTAATAGTGTTGGGAAGGGGGAAAGCAATGCGGATCTTGGCTCTGAGGTTGTCTCTTCTGATCAGAGAATAGTGATCAGAGCAGGCCTGATCAGGGGTCAGGTCAAAGACATACAGGGTGTACCCCTGCAAAAATTCATGACGGTTAATGGCTATGTCCTGATCTTTCATGCTTCTCCCAGTCACTTTTACCAACTGCATGTACTCACACACGCATAGCCTGTCTGGAAAATTAGGCTGTAGAGGCTTTGATGGGGTTTGAACACCATTCACATACAACGCCACAAAATTGATGTTGTAGTGCTTAAAGTTGAAGGGGTTTCGGGTGTATTGACCGCTGAAAGTCTCATTGTCAACAAAGCCTATGACCAGCTTCTTAGGCAGCTGTCCCAAAAAAAGATTTTCTTCATTGCACACAAGACTCCTGGCTGCTATACTGAACACTTTCATCCCCACATGCTCAACAGGATATTTTGCATTAGAGGTGAGGAGAGTTTCACTGTGCCCTAGACGCACATCCGGAGATACTTTCACTCTTTTAACAAACAAAGCTGCATTTAAAATATGTACAATATAATTTGCATTGGCATCTCCACTCATCAAACAGAATGCATCCTTGCTGTGTGTGAGTTTGTTCTTCACATCTACACCATTCAGCAGCATTTTGTCCTGGGAAAATATATCGCTGTGTAATGGGCCCATCAGATCCTAGGTCCGGCTGCCTGCTGTCTGATGTGCTCTAGATTTAAAGCCCGAGTTTCCCTCACCAGCATCTTGGCTTGTAGCTTCCATCGTTTGATAGGCATCTTTATAAAAACCACCTGCTGCAAACTGTGTGCTCAAGGCGTCGGTGCTGTAGTTCAGAAACAGTTCTAAAATGGCTCTGTAGGGGTAACAGTTGTGGCTCTGGCTGATCAGCCTATTGCCGAGGGTAACATCCAGCTGGCTAAACAGCGAGGCAATGGGGTAATTGATCAGAGCTGTTTTAGCATCAGCAGCCATGTTTGAACCATCTTCTTTTGTTATTTTACAACACAGATAAAGAAGTGAATGACTGAGGTCTAAATAAAATTCACTCTCCCCTGTTATATAAAATTCCACAGGTGGATTTGGGCTTAGGGCTGACAGAGGCGGCACTTCAATGTACATACTGCTTTCCACGCAGGTTTGTGTTGGTGATAATTGAAAAAGATCCAGCTCGGATTTGGTACATTCTTCAGAGGAGTTGTGAATGAATGCCATTTTAAAATATGTCTCTTCCGCTGTGTTTTAGTATCTTTGTCTTGCGGCCTCCTCTCCTCTTCCTGACCTGCAGCTTCTGATTTTTTCTACAGCAGATACCCTTTCTTTTTAGGGGTGGGGTGCTTTTCGTTTAACTCCTCCCTTCTTTTTAGGTACATGAGACCCGAGCCTTCTTGGGGTCTCACCTTTTTCATAACATGACCCACTACATCTCCAGCAATGTTGTGCATGGCTGTCTTAACATGACGTTTAATGATTTCAAACCCCCTCCTCAAAAAGAGGAACAGCCCTTCTGAAGAGTCCACAAAAATGCCCCCAGGCCTGCTCCATACATGTTTACAGCTCCATGGAAACCAGGTAGACCACGGCTTGCCTGGGCTTTGTAGTGGGCCCTATAAGCATTTACGTTTCCATAATCTTTAAAGACAATCATTTTGGCTCATGCAGCTCTCTTTTGCAGTCTCTAAAAATAACCTTTTCTGGGGCGAACGTGTAACCTCACGACAACTTTCCCCCAGTTGAATGGCACGAGTTGGTTCTGGTCCATCTTTATTTCAATGGTTATTGTGTTGATGTGGATCTTGCTCATTAACATATAATGCGGCTTATCGTAAGTAACGGTGACACATTCATAGGTTTCTCCTCTGATGGGTATGCACCGTAACAGGGGTACAGAGCTGCCTCCCACAATTTGGTGCTCTATGACATCCGTATACAAGTGCAATGAGGTGAATCCTCCGGTAGTGTCTTCAGCATGGTCTATTTTATCAACAGATGGCGGCGAGCAGCAAAGACGTTAGCTGAAAGCAGCCCGGCTAGCGTCGAATGTATCCCAGGTCCCAAGAGGGTGTTTCCACTTCAAGCCCACCTGCTGGGAGCAGAAGATATCCCAGAATCGATCCGGGGCACTCAGGTGTGGTTCCCCCTCCTCGTGAGGGGTTGAAACCCCTGGGGAACTCCCGTGCAGTTGAGACTTTGGGAGATCTGGATGGAGGTTGAGCTGCTTCTACCCTTCCAACCGTGAGTGGCTTCTTTCTACCAGATAGCCCCTTCAAAAATATAAATCAATCAAACTCACCGAAAAGAATCTGCTTCTCTCTAATTACTTCTTCTGCCTAATCGCCATTATCTGCCTCTCGGAAAGGGCTGCGGTTTCACTTTCTCTTCGTTAAAGGCAGATTAACCCTAAAGTATCCGTTTCACTTCTGATACGGTTTTCGGACTCTGTTGGCTTAAAAGTGGGTACAACACTCCATCTACTGGATCTTTCTATGTATGCAACTACACATACATTTCTTGAAAGCAGCAAGCCAACTTGAATATGGTTAAACTAGCTCTTGTTAATCCCTCTGAGACTTTGTAATATTTCTGAGAAGAGGCAACTGATCTCTTCACCACCACAATATAGTAAATACACCACTCTGTAACCTGGATCCTTTCGGTCAGCAGAATTTTTGTATTGTAAACCTCCAGCAATGAGCAAAACTCCATCCATACAAAAAAAGTCTGCTTCTATACCTCCGGCTCATCCAACGACCATGTCTCAGCAATCAAGTCAATCTAGCCAAATCCTAGATGCACTTAACCAGTTGAATCTAACCCAGGCTAAGCTGGTATCAGACCAAAGCACTGGGTTCTCTAAATTAAGAGCGGAAATGAAAGAGGGTTTTTCGAATGTGGATACTAAACTAGAAGCCTTTGGTGGACGTTTACAAGAGTTGGAAGAAAATATGAACGTTACTGACTTTCGTCTAGGAGAAATTGAAGCCACAATGGAATCAACAAGCAGACTGGCTCTCACGCAGGAAATCGAAGCCTCCTCCAAAATTTTAAGGACCCAAACCTCACTGCTGATAAAGATGAAAACCTCTATACTATAGTTGGAGAAAGCCTGGCCACCCTACTCGAGGCACCCGTTGAAGAATTCCTCCATGAGGTAGACGTGATCTACCGTCAACCTACAGCTTATACCAGAAGAAACAAACTCCCTCCGGAGGTAATAGTCAAACTAGTCAGAAGATACACCCGAGATTGCATCCTCAAGGTTATCCAAGACAAAGAGGTGGAAATCAATAAATCCAAAGTGACAATATTGAAAGACGTCCCCTGGGAAGTCCGTCAACTGCGAAAAGAATATACATTTCTTACCAAACCTCTGCTCAAGCATGATATAAGATACAAGTGGCTCTACCCCCAAGGTCTGTCTTTTCAATGGGAAGGGAAATTACAGAAAATCGAATCCCACCAGAAAGCTAGAACCTTCGCTGAAAAAAAATGCAGGGAAGGTGGGCTATTCTCCCTCCTCCTCTTCACCATCCTCTTCCGAAGGTGAGGATATGACCGATACTCAAACCACCACCAAAGATGACAGCCGAGATAATCAGACCCCTAAACAAGAGACCCCAAAGCATGATCAAGATTCTTATGGCGTAGTGGGAGGTGCCAGGCCGAAACACTATCTCAGGCCAAAACCAGGGAAGAAGAAATATCGCTGGAAGTAAAATAAGATGGCCCAGAAAATTCTAACATGGAATATTAATAGATTGAACACCCCACAGAAGCGTCGGAAGACGGTTAATCTCCTTCAAAAACAACAATGTTCAATCATCTGTTTACAGGAAACCCACATATTGAGAAAGCATGAACAATATTTAATCCAAAACAAATTGGGGAATTTATTTTCCACATCAAACAAAGAAAAGAAGCAAAATGGGGTGGCACTATACATTAAACCAGAGCTCTTCCCAACCCTTCTGGAAAAAGATGAATCAGGAAGATGGATCCTTGTCCAGGCAAATATCCAATCTAAAGAAACAATTATTGTTGGTATATACGCCCCCAATGATAATCATGGAAGACAAACCTTTTTTGAAGAACTGGCCCAGAAACTGCTGCAATACGAAAACCATCAGTTAATAATATTGGGAGATTTCAATGCTGTACATATTCCATCTGTAGACAGGAAAACATCAAAAGGGAAAAAATTCAAGAACTCATCTTCCACACTGCCCAAATCATTCTTGGACATGTCTGACATTTTAGAACTTCAAGATATTTGGAGAAGGAAAAATCCACTAAAAGACGGTTTCACCTTTTATTCAAGACAATATGCCTCTTTCTCCCGTATAGGTATGTGTTGGGCCACATCCAATCTTCTACTAAATACAAGGGATATAGAAACCTTGCCCCGAACAATATCTGATCATAATGCCATTTTATGGACACTGAAATCTTCTGGTAAGCCCAAACACTGGAAAATCAACTCAGCCTTGTGGACGGATAAAGAATTTATTTTAGAGGCAGCCAAAGACTTGAACCTATATTTTGAAATGAACCTGAACAAGGGTACACCACTGAAAACGGTGTGGGATGCCTCAAAGCCCTACTTTAGAGGGTTTGTCATTCAATATATGGCAAGACGGAACAAAGAGAGGAAAAAGCAATTTGAATCAATTCTTAATACGATGAAAAAGCTTGAAATGGACTTAATTCATGATCCCCGCAATGAGCAGCTGGACAAAGACTTGGCTTCTTGTAGGCATGAACTAAATCTGATTCTGACTGCAGATATAGCTCACAAAATCAAGTTGGCCAAACTGAATTTTGTGGAATATGCAAACAAACCAGGCAGATGGTTAGCCTACAGGTTAAAAAAGGTACAATCTCAAAAACTTATATTATCACTCAAATATAAAACTGGGGAAAATCAGACAGAGCAGTTACAAATCCAAAAAATTATAGAGGCATACTACCAGAACTTGTTCAAGTCGGAGACAATCGATAAAAATGCCATCCTTCATTACCTCGAACAAGCCAATTTCCCAAAACTTACTGAAGAACAGAGAGCCCAAACGAATGGTCCTATTACAATGATGGAAATAACAGAGGGTATCAATCACCAAAAAATGAACAAGGCCCCTGGACCCGACTCAATACCGGCTCAATTTTACAAAAAATTCTCGGAGATAGTCTCTGGAAATATGAAAAATCTTTTTACATCCATTTTAGAAGGCGAAGACATACCAGATTCCTGGAAATTATCACATACGACACTGATTCCTAAAGAAGGGAAATCTAAAGATTTGATACAGAACTACAGGCCAATTGCCCTTCTAAATGTGGATTACAAAATCTTTGCAACCATTTTGGCTAATAGATGGCGGACGATCCTACCCCCTTTGATATCATATGATCAGACTGGCTTTCTTCCAAAAAGGCATCTTCAATCCAACATCAGAACTTTTCTCAATGTGTTGGAATACTATGAATCCCACCCCGAGAAGCAAGTAGCTTTCGCATTCATTGATGCTGAGAAAGCTTTTGATAACGTATCCTGGTCTTTACTTAAAACTCAGTTAGATTAGAATGCTGCGAGCAATTGAACAAATCTGTTCCACCCAAAATACCAGGATTGTAGTCAATGGCCATCTTACAGACAAAATCAACATATATAAAGGTATCAGGCAAGGATGCCCCCTCTCTCCCCTCTTGTTTATACTAACTCTGGAGGTACTCCTTCATGTCATAAGAAAAACTGCTGGTATCCAAGGCCTACAAAGCAAAGGAGAAGTTTATAAGGTACAAGCTTTTGCAGATGATTTGTTGGTAATTATGGAGAACCCCCAGACCTCCTCTTTAGAACTCTTGAAGACTTTGGAGGCATATTCTAAAATTTCTGGACTAAAGGTAAACAGAGAAAAAACATTGTTGCTTACTAAAAATATGGCTTCATCCATGATTGAAAAACTGGTAAATCAATCGGGTTTCCAACATGCTAGTAAGATAAAATATTTGGGTATTACAGTATCTAATCGTTGTAACTCTTTACTTAAAGATAACTATGTTAATGTTATAAAAACAATCAAAGCTGATTTCGAAACTTGGTCAAAACTCCAGTTATCCTTAATGGGCAGAATTGCTGCAGTTAAAATGAATGTTTTACCTAAACTGCTTTTTTTATTTCAATCCTTGCCTATATTACCTAACTTTAAGATCATTATGGATCTGGAAAAAAGTATACGTATATTTATATGGCAAAAGAAAAAAGCAAGGATTAAAAATATCTATCTACAGGATAGAACCAAAACTGGTGGCTTTGCCCTTCCTAATTTAGTATTATACTACAAGGCTGCTGCAATGACCTGGATTAAAAACTGGATTCAGATGACAAATAAAAGAATATTGCAGCTTGAGAGTTATGGCCTAGACAAGGGCTGGCATTATTACATGTGGTATAAGGGTAACATACCTACTCTCTTTAAAAAGCATTGGATAAGGAATGCCTTAGTTAAAATATGGTTATCGATTAAAAAACAATTCTACTCTATTTTATCAACAGGAACATCGGGTGGTATCCCCAATATGTGGGCTAACCCCCCAGTTGCTGAAAATTTGTATGTGTTTTCCCCAATAAATCTAACTTTACCCTTTACAGGGTCGTAGAGAAAGCATATTTTAGGCGGATCTATGGCTACTTTTATATTGTCATTCATTTCATCCAAAACAGACTGAATGCTCTTGTAATAACCTCTGTGCAGCAGAAAGCCCCATTTAGTTGCATCCTGATAAATGTAAAACATGGCATTTTTAGTCAGTGTGTACCAGCTGTGGGGGTACTGAATTTCAGCCAGACCAACTTCCCATGCGCCGCTCAGATCTAAGGGTTGTGGTAGCAGTGTTGTAAAATTAGCATTTGTATTTTGAGGAAAGATTTCCTTGCATGCATTGCTGGGAAGTGTGATGTAAAATCCATTATCTCCCATTTCTGGCTCTTCTATACAGGTTCACAAATTTCAGAGGCAGCCACCCAACTGTTGAACTTACTGGGCCAACCCTTCCATTTCACTAAGTGAAATTTTCTTGAGCCATGGCTTTTTGTGGCCAAAACCTTTTCAATTCTATACACCCAGTCTTCTCAGGGGTTCACTTTTTGTAGTTCTTCGGGATAAAATGTCCCCACAATAGCATCACCCTGGTAATCTGTTAATAGATATATGGGTCTCTTTGCTTTCTTGATAACCTGATCCACTATAAATATCTCTGTAGTGAAATTCTGTTCATAACCCTTATCGAACACACCCTTTATTTTTGAAACCCTGACATGGTCTCCTTTTCTGAACTGTGGCCTCTCCTCTTTCGTTTTAGCAGAGGCCCCATAGATTGTTTTCCAGATGGCCAAAGAGTTGTGAGGGGTCACATCTACAGGCCTAGCCTTGATAGTTCTGTGTATGCTGTGATTATAGCTTCTTAGGAGCTGAGGTAATACATCCATATATTTGTATGTATTATTGGCTGTGAAATACTGCCACTTTTTTGTTTTTAAAGTTCTGTTAAACCTCTCCACAACACCAGCCTTGACCTCATTATTGGTGACAAAGTGGTGTATCCAATGTTTCCTTAACAGCTGGCTTACAGGTTTATTTAGGTACTCTGAACCGCGATCTGTTTGAAGCTTCTTGGGCCATCTACGGTTCTGTTTGAAAATGGCTGCTAAAGCTTTGGACATCTCCCGCCCCGTCTTGTCTTTGAGAGCCACAGCCCAGGCATATTTAGATAAAATATCAATGCATGTTAATATGTACTTGTAGCCCCTGTTGTACTCTGAAAATTGCTGCATATCTACCAAATCCACCTGCCATTGTGCATTGACTCCAGAGACAATAGTCTTGTTTCTTTTAAAATGTCTTCGGGCAGGCTTATGGAGTGTATAGGCATCCTGATTGGAAAGCCATCGAGAAACATCCTTGATCCTTAATGTTTTGATACGCTTTTTTGCCTCACTAAATAGAGGGGTCACACCACCAAAACTTCCTACAGATCCCGGTGTATAATATATATATTTTTAGAACATCCCTGTGGTCAGGCATCTTAGCAGCTCACACACATATGAACACAGATTAAGGGGTTAAATAGACTTTATTGACAAGAGAATAAGGCTGGAGCATTTTAAGATTTCAGGGCTTTATCAGGCTTATAATGTGTTTAATATTTCCAAATAATAGGTCGGAAAAGGCTATTTTCTAAGTTTAAACATAAAGACAGACAATATTGAATAAGTTGTTATATTCTCAGAGTATTTGTAGAAATTACTTGAAGCGAAAGAAAAACTTTACAGGCTATGACTTCTCAGCAGATTCTTTTTCTCCAGCAGAGTGTCCTGTTGAGAGAGCATTAAACAGCCTCTTAGTTATAAATTTTGCAACACCCCCGCACCCCCGACTGAGAGCTATAAACAATTTAATGAAAAACTCACCTCGGCCGCTGAACCGCTCTCATAACCCTCATCTGCAGAAGTCCAAATATCCTCTTGTGGCTCCTCCAGACTCACAGGTTCGGAACCATCTGAGCATTCACTCCCCGATTTCTCTTTTTCTTTCTGCCATCCTGCTCTTACTCCATGAGGACAATCGCACTCAAGATCGGACCAAAACAGGGTCTCCTCAGCGTGAAGGGCAGGCTTGGCCGGCTTTTTGGGCACAGAGTTTGGCTTCCGCGATGGGGTGTTTAAGGGGCAGAGGGGCATGGAAAACCCCGTAGGCCCATGGTGCATGTGGGGGTGCAGACACCTTTTTGGTTTCAACCGCTGCCTCTCTATCTTCGGGGCACAGGTTTTTGGCGGGGAGTCTGGACTCTTGGCCTTTGGAGGGGAGTCCACGCTCTCTGCTTTCGGAGGAGTCCGGGGTGTCCTTCGGCAAGCTGGAGGAAAACCCGATCTTGCTTGAAGACTCCATCTTTCTCCACATAGACGGGACGGCGGGGACCATGGGCCAGTCGGTTTCAGGAACAGTGGAAAAGCGGTGGTGGGCACCGCAGAACACTGCCCTCTTGTTATAAGACCTCTCAGGCATGTGCACACACAGCAAGACAGGCCCAGGCAACACATAGGCAGTGGCAGCGCCCTAGGGGCAGGCATGCCTGGGCATGCTGTGGGGTGGTTAGGGGGACCCCGTGATGTGTCCGGGGGGAGGGAGCAAGTTTCCCCATCTGGGTCACGGTGGAAGAGGACATCACTTCTAGGTCAATGGGCCCAGGAAGGTTCTGGTTCCGGGTAAGGGGGCGGGGGGAAGGAAGGGACTTCCGGCAAGGGGGCAGGACATCCGGTAAGGGCCGGGACTTCTGGTGTTTGATGGTTTTATTGCCCCTTTGACAGGAGCACCCCATCCCCTACTACTTAAGGGGCAGTCCGAATGTCAACAATGACAGCAGTCAAGGTGGCTTACAGGTTACCCTCTTCTGCTCACTACCATTCTCAAAATGACACAACACAAGGGAAAATTCCAGAAGCTGACTCCTTTTTTTCAACAGTGAACCACTCTAACTCAAACACAAAGCAATTGTCAGAGCAGTTTGTCAACAAGTGTGAATGGTGGTGATCAAAAAAGCATTTTGGTAACTTGAAAACCATTTGCCTAAATACACCCAAATCTGGTGTTAAGCAAGAGCAGAATGCTGATCCAAGACCCAGTTTCAAAGTTCTTGTTTGGTGGGGGTGCCCATTTTTTTTTTTAGTTGACTTATGGAATGCTGAATTCTGCTCTCCCACAATATCTGTTGCTGTACTCTCATGCAACCATATGACATAGGATGTATTTGTTCCCTAAGCACTTTTCACTGGACAGCTGATGAATGCCATTGCAGCTGTTTTCAGAAAAAGCCCATACATGCAGCCTTGGTAGCTATGGAAATACAGTGGTACCTTGTATAAAGGAATTAATTCGTTCCAAATTAAATTATGTGAAGCAATTTTTCCTTTATAGAAATTTCCCATAGGAATGCATTGAAAACAGTGTAATCCCTAATCGCGACCATTTTTATGTTGTATGGATTTGCCCCATAGGCGATTCTGATAAGCAAATTTCCCCTATCTCCGAAATTTTTATGTTGTACATATTTTATGTTATAAAACCTGTTTGTTATACGAGGGTCCGCTGTATATAATTGGATTAAGACCTATGCCAGTCGAGCCAAGCAGTACCTCAGTGTCACTAGTTTGGCAAATGCCATTTTAACCTTCATTAATTCTGGGAACCAGTCAATAATGCAGGAACTAAAGAGCACCCAGAGAGTCCAGTCATAAGGAAGTTAATGTCAATTTCAGTAGAATATAAACTTTTATTTAATTGTTTGTTTAAATAGAAGTTGTAAAGACTGATTTTCTTTTGCAAGTGAAGCAAATCTCGTGCTGTGCAGGCATTCAGAACAGAATTTTCCTTTCCTGTCTTTTCCCTACAGCAGGGGTGTCCGAACTTCAGCCCTCCAGATGTTTTGGATCACAGTTCCCAGAATTCCAAGCCTGTATTGCCAATAATAATGGACTGTGGCAGCTGTGGTCCAAAACATCTGGATGGCCGAAGTTTGGACACCACTGCCCTACAGCCTTCCACCTCACCTCAAAAACTAGCTCCACTGGGTGGGTTTGGGAGTGTATGGCAGGGATGTAGTAGGAAGAGAATCACATCCTTACCAGTCCCACTAGATTTTGTTGGTCTGTTATTGGGAGTCTGCCATTTTGTGTCTTTTTTCCTAAAAGTTGCCCCCCCCATGATGTTCTCAATTGGCATTTCGCATCATAATGGTAGTTATGCTAAGATTTGGCTAAGGTGGTTACTTCATGTCCTACCTTCTTCCAGGATTACATTTACACCGTGATAGTGTTGTTTGCGGTCATATGGTTTTGTCCCTGTTTGGTCCCTGTTTCCATTTACTCACGGTCATGATAACTTGTCTCGTGACAAGTGTTACTTCACGGCCTTGTTTTGTGGCAAGATCTGCTTTTTTTGGGGGACACCATAAATATAAAGGGCATAACACACACACCCTGTGCTTTGTCTATTCGAAATGTTGATCCACAGCACTCAAAAGTACAAGAGAAATGGATGGATGCAAGTTCACGAGCGGAAGATTGCCTTTTTGCGTGATAGTTGTTACTGCGTGGGACCTTGTCCTGGAACAGGAACAGAGACAAAAGAGTTCACCAGCCCAGGGGCAGGCATGGCTTGTCACGCTCTGTTCCCGGTTCCGGGGGCGTGGTCGAGACAACTTTTTGCTGTCACGCTATGGACGTGAAGGATGTTATTTTTGTACCAGTCCCAAGAGTGACAGCAAGGAGGGACAAACGGGACCTGAAGTAACTGCCTAACTGGATAGCATGCTGAGTTGGAAGTACTGAATGTGGTATGAGAAGCTGGGAGTTCAATTCCCCATGGTGTTCCCTAGGGGAAGAGTTATTCTGTATAGCCTTGGGTAAGCTCTATGGTCCCAGAGCACCCCACTGCTGGAAGGACAAACCATTTCTGACTATTCTATTCCTCAGAAAGGCCTGGAAAGTGGACTGTAAGTCCAAATCAGCTTCAAAGCATGCTGTAGCTATTAATCACGGCTTAGTTGGTGGCGCTAAATACATTAATCTAAAATATGCTGGTATTTTTGGTTTTACCCTTTTGGCTTTGGTTCCACACTAGATTACTGAAAAGTGGCCTGTGAGAATCCAACCAGAGACCTGAATCCTATCTGAAATAGGATTCTGCCTTCAGATAAAAGAAAGTTTCCCTCCCTTGACTTAGGTGTTCTAAAGCAACACAAAACAAATTGCCAAGGCTAAATCCATTGCAAATTTATATGGGCCGAAAAGTAAGGACTTCATACAGTGTGCAACTCCTCACATTCACCCTCATCATCCTTGCCACAGTATCCTCTAAAACTGTCACCCCCAACCTCGAGTACCAAGTTGTTCTTGGACTAAAACTCCTTTATTTATTTATTCACAATTTTTCAAAAAATTATAATTAGTTTTGATACCTGATATTATTCTAAGCAGTCAATAAAACCAACTAGTATGGGTGACAAATGCACTCAAGACATTATAATAAGGCTATATCTCTGCAGAGAGGTTCAGAAACAACAAAAATACAAATTGCTTTCCTTAAGAAGGGATGAGCACCTCTGCCAGGTTGACTTTCCTGTATATTCAGAATCTTCTGGTCCTGGGCTCCTTTTCTCAGACAGGTAAAGTCATCCACAAATTTTGGAAAGTTCCCATATTTATCATGTGTTGGTTATGTCAGGTCTGAAGGTCTGACACCTAAACACCTTCAGCTGCTGAAGTATCAGTTACATTTATAGTATACCTTTCTTCCAGTCAACGCAAGGCAGTGTATATGGTTCTTCATGGCACCCCTTCTTTTGCTTCACAGTACACCATGAGGAAAGTCAGGCCGAGAGACTATGACCAGCCTGAGGCCACTTGGTGAAATCCAACCATCCATCCACTCTAACAAATACATGAAATCCACAAACACGGCTTTATTTTGCTAGCAGTGCAGAGGAGATTATTTGGTTTAGGACTGTGGCACTCAAGGTGGAGGGTCCCATCTTTTTGTTTCATTTCTTGTGGCCCCAATCTAGATCAGTCACCAAAGAGACAGTGAACCACAGAAAGGAGAAGATATAGGCACACCATGGTGGACTGCCTTTTGTCAAAGAAAACACGGTTGAGAGATGAATCCTGGACCCATCCTGCCTCATGCCTAGTTTGACCTTACAATGCAGCTAAGGTGTGCTGAACTACTCCTGGGTTTTAGTGAAGTTTAGGCATGCCCTGGACCTTCTGGATTTCATCCCAGCAATCAGAACAAGACAGAGGAATTATGTTCATCTTGCAGGTGATGTAACTGACTGCCACGATCTGGTCTAAATACAGTAGGACAGCCGTATCCACTGATTCATTATCCACTGATTCAGTTATCCACGGTTGGCAGAGGAAAAATAAATAAATAATTCAGCAGCTGTAAAGCAAGCTACTGTCATAAAACAGCAGCCATAAAGCAAGCTATTGTTGCAAAACAGCAGCTGTAAAGCAAGTTACTGTTGCAAAACAGCAGCTGTAAAGCAAGTTACTATCACAAAAAAGCAGTTTTGGGGAATATTTTAGCGTTCTCTCTTATCCATGGTTTTCATTATCCACGGGAAGGCTTGGATCCAATCCCCAGTGGATACTGGGGTCCTACTGTAAAGTGATTTGAGAGTTGCCCACAGTGAGTTCCATGAGGCAGTTAATTTAAAATATACTGATAGCAAGCCCTTTTTTAAAAAACGAATAGGAATGAGCATTCTTACTGTCTTCATTTACTGGCTTCAGATTATAACCTTGAAACTTACTTCCAAGAAAGCCATTGAGGATCACTGCTTCAATTGGCTTCTGTTCTGGTCTTTTGGTTTGTCTAGAGAGCCTTCCTGGCAGGCATTATTATGTGCAGCAGCTCCCCAGAAAATCTGTCTGTTTGCTTTATTCAGGAGTTATAGTTTTAGGCTGCCCTATGTGCCATGCCTTTCTCCTGTAAAACATGAGCCAGGATACTCCAGAGTCTTACTCTCATGTTTAAACAAGAGATCAGCTTTTTTATATATTTAAAGGAAAGGATTTAGGGAAGAGGGGAGATATGCCCGCAAAATAAAAGCTGTACTTTTTGGAATCCTGACATAGTGCCTGAAGGATTTTCAGTGTCTAAAATAGCAGATCATTCCCTGCTGTCGGATTCATATTTAAAACCGGGAGCAGGGGCAGTAAAAGGAGAATGGTCAGTTTTACTCAAAGTGGGTTGACACCAGCTGAGGACTAGTATGTGGGCAAGGCAATATTTACTGCTCTGTTTCAACCCAGGATCCACTGTGATGCTCTACAAAAGATATGGAAGGGATATGCAGCATTTCTTCTTCTTCTTCTCCTCTCTGTCTCTCTGTCTCTCTGTCTCTGTCTCTGTCTCTGTCTCTCTCTGTCTCTCTCTCTCTCTCTCTCTCTCTCTCTCTCTCTGGAAAAAATCCCTATGTTTAATGCCCTCCCCTTTTCCTTTAAGTAGAATAGGGGTGGGCTTGGCAGCCCGAACAGCTCAAAAGGGGCTATGGAAACACAGAACCCTAAGAAGGTACTAAACAGATTTCCCCATCCGCAGCCCAGTTCTGTATGACAAACCTTCCATTAAAATCTCAGGAGCTCTTCGATCTCTGATGCAATTTCTTGTTGCTTCAATATTTATATATTCCACATCTTAAAAAAAAAGAAAAAGAAGAAGTGGGGAAACAGGGAAAGGGTTTGTATGGATACTGGCAGGGAAAATACAAAGGCAAGCAGCGGCAGGGCAAATGGGGTGGGGTAGAGAGGGCGCGCAGCAACCTCAAACAACCATGCAGCTATTAAACATATGCCAAAGTAAACAATAGTGTTGTTAATGTCTGTCCCTGCTTTGCCCTGCAGGTAGATAGAGGACAGGCGGCAGAGGAGGCAAGCAAATGGGAAGGGAAAGAGAAAGACAAGGGCAGGGCCCGCAGGAGAGATGCTGAACCCTGGGAGCAGGAAAGGGGGCCTTGATTGTGAACCTCAAGTCACACCATCAGCCACGCAAAGCAGGGAGAGGGACATACCTTTCTGGCGTGCTCGCTCTGCTGACTGAAACAAAGCAGCCCCGTTCTCCGCGGGAGGCCCAATCAAAATGATTTTTTTTATTTAGTCTGTACGGTCCTCAGATTGGGTTTCAGAATGACTGCTTTAGAACTGCACGGATATGGCTGATGCATGCTTTGCATATGAAACTGCAGCAGAGGAGGGGGGGAAATCTACATAATAACAAAAAAAAACTGTGCTGCATGCATAGAACACAGTCACACACATGCACACATACGTCTGGACATTAGCAATTTAACAATGAGAAAGGTTTGATGAAATGACCTTTCTGAAGGATGTAAACTGTTTCAGGCATTTTACAAAGAAAAAAGTCTGAAAAATCATTTTATAGTTATTGGAGAATCACTAGATATGCTTGCCATTTTTTAAAATCCCCTCTTCACTTGTCTTCTCATTGGTGTTAAAAAGAACTCATCAAAATAATAGCCTGAAAACAAATGCGTAGAAAAGACAATACATTTGTGTCTTGCAATGTCATCTATTGTTCTTCTGAGCATTAGTAATGTGTTCTGTTTAACTCCCTTCTTCCTTCAGTAACCAAAGAGAGAGGGAGAGAGAAGGTCCATTTACACAAAATGTCACCTGTTTTTGCAGCCATTAATGAAACACAGATCAAGCTTGACTTATTGAAAAGGAAACATTTCTTTGATTAGCGATCTGATTTTCTAGCTGTTAAAAAATCAAACCCTCTCCCTCAATTTTCAAGAGAAGTTGGAAATAACTTACAAAGACAATTGAATGTATCTTGAAAAGATGCAAGATGGACATCATGTAATGCCTTTGTGATCAGTTATGATGCAAATGTGATTTTGAAATTGGATTTGTGGTAGCAAGGCAGTGATCACATAGCAGCCGAAAGAAAAAGGAAGTTCCAGGCAGCATTCATTTGAAGTCAAAAGGGGCAGAATGGGGAGCCTGTTGGATCATCCATATTCATATACACCGTGATCTTCTAAGAAGATCCATTTAAGGCTGCTTGATTTCACTATGCAACGGGTGAGCTTTAGGACAATACTCTGAAAATGCCTTCCAAATGGGGATGTGCAGGCACTGCTGTGAAGCCGGAAAAGTCCAGGCACATGGTTTTTGTTTTGCCATGATTGCAGAGAGCTAAAATAAGCAGCGTGAAAGCCTATAGTGTATGCAGTATGGAAGACTACAGGGAAAGAACTCAATTTATATTTAAGCCAGGAGGATACAAAAGGGATAAGTATACCAAGCAAAGAGCAGAGTGAGAAACTTGCAGCAGTAATGAGATACAGTACAAATCAAGCACACAATGTGCTTTCACCAAGCAGTGACGGAAGTCGCTGACAACAATGCAGCCATGTGTACGCATCCCTTGGAGACATATTTTATAATTCAATCTCCTGTCTCTTTGCAGGATACGGGTTTGGGATCCTTAGCAAGGACTGCTAGAGTATAAAATCCTCTAGTAATTGGGCCTTGCAGGAAGTAACCTCCTGCACAGATAGTGCACCTCCACAGCTATTTAATAAATCCAGCAATCCAAAAAGGAATTTATATCTATCTATCTATCTATCTATCTATCTATCTATCTATCTATCTATCTATCTATCTATCTATCTATCTATCTATCCAGTGGTACCTTGTATAAAGGAATTAATTCGTTCCAAATGAAATTATGTTAAACAAATTTTCCTTTATACAAATTCCCATAGGAATGCATTGAAAATGGAGTAATCCCATTTTTATGTTGTACGGATTTTCCCCATAGGCGATTATGTTAAGCAAATTTCCCCTATCTCTGGAATTTTTTATGTTGTACAGATTTTATGTTATACAAGCTGTTTGTTATGCAAGAGTCCACTGTGTATATATATTATATTTCATAATAATCATATTTCTGGTTAAAAAGACAAAAGTGCTTTTGCAAACATGGGCTTTCTTTAAAAAAACGTTTTCTGTGGAATACAAGTAGGAGAATTAGCTGACTGCAGGGCACCCCACCGAAGAGTGTTTCTTGAATAGATTAAATCTTATTTGCTTGCTTGCTTGCTTGTTTATGGGGAGAAGACCCAACCTCTCTTCCGGTCATAGATACAATGTTTGCTTCTGGCAGCCATGCTTTAATTTTTGAAAGAATGCTTCAAATAGTCTAACAGGAAGATGCGTCTCTCCAAGCCGACATTCCCCAAACCTCATGCACCTGGCATTTGTGTTAACCCTAGTATTTGCATCAGTGAATATGCAAATGTTTGATGTCTCCAGTAACCTCATTAATTTATTCCTCCGGCAATTGAAGAACGGTGAACACTCTTCTGACACAGAGCCACTCACCTTGGGAGAAATGTGGGGCGGATGCATGGCTCACAGATAGTCTGGAA